>JAZKJV010001610.1:0-452959 GCA_037367405.1 Ottelia alismoides
TTCCGCCTGTCTCAAGTAGATAGGGGCGAAATTGCGGTACTTTGCGACAAGTTGCCAGTAACCCCCGGGGTGAAGTTCCGGCCTTGTCAGCCTCCGCCTGCTTGTATGTAGATAGGGGTGTGGTCATTGAATCCATCGACTTGGGATAGGAGCGAAGAAAGGAAGGACCGGTGGTATCTTAGGCGACAGGTTAAACAGGGAAGACGCATCCGGCTCTGAGCCGACTTCCCTATAGGCCGCGTAATCCTTGCTATCTTGCTTGAAAATCACACTTAAAAACTACAAGATTAATTGGACTCGATTTCGAGTCCTTCCTGTGTTGAGTGTGAACTTAGGGTTTTGGATTGATTTGTTTGCTTCAGGTAGGAGTAAAATCCTATCTTCTTCTCGCCATATCAAGATGAGTGACTGGGGAGATCTCGACTCTTTATTCACCAATCTCTCTATGAGTCCCCCACGAACTCATCTTCATCGGTCCAAGCGCACCTTGGACCACCCAGGACTCATGACCCTCTTGAGTCTTGGTTCCCTCATACTCAGGGTGGTTACTCTCAAACCAATCCTTTCATCTCCTCTGAGCTTACCGAGGAAGACCGTTACCTCGTTACCTCGGTAAGAACAACTTCCCTGATTTGTCCTCTGACACCGATCTTAATTCATACCCAGGACTAGAGGACAAGATGCCTCCGAAGCAGCCACCACCGGATGAGGACCAACTACGTCAAATTCTTAATCGCCTTGCTGAAGCCGAACAAAGAAATGCAGATCTTACGGCGGATGGGACAGATCATAGTAGCAGGAGGTATCGACGACCAATCGTCGATGCCTACAACCCAACAGAGAACGAGATACAAAATTGGTTGACCCCAACGGTTCCTGCTGAAGCATTCGAGCTGAAGCCCCACTTCCTTAGTCTGCTACCGAAGTTCAACGGGAATACCAATAAAGAGTTGTATACCTTCCTCCGTGACTTCGAGCTGGTTTGCAACAATCTTAGCCATCCCAATGTTGGCCAAGATTATATTACACTGAGGGCCACCCCATTTGCCTTAGGAGATAAGGCAGCTCATTGGTTGAAAAACTTAGGGGTGATATATACTACTTGGATGCAGTTCAAGGACCTATTCTTGAAAAGTTCTACCCTCTCAGTAGGACTAACCAGATGAGAACGAAGATCGCCAGCTTCTCTCAAGGACCCAGTGAACCTTTCCATGATGCGTGGGATAGATTCAATGACTTAGTGCAGAAATGCCCCTGCCATGGCATTTCTAAGGCGATCTTAGTCCAGACTTTGTTCTGTGGTCTAACCCCGGAGATGCAGGGGTTAGTCAGTGCCTCCTGTGGAGGAAGCTATCTGAACAAAAACGAGCACGCCGTATGGAAGATCTTGGAGCAGATGGCTGAAACCGGCAGGTCGCGGGCCACCAGGGTCTATCAGTTGTCTCCCTCAATCTTATCCAATGAGACAACCCGAAGGACTGTAGCAGATCTGACCGAGGACCTCATCCTCAGCATGGGGATGATTGCCGACAAGCTAACCATGGTCGAGCAGATCCACAAGAGGGTCACTGACCTTGAGTCTCTCTCGCGTCAACCGAAGCAAGTGGAGGAACTCGCTGAGAAGGTAGCTAAGATGAAGCTACCTGCCCTTTCTGCACCACCTGCACCTGTACATCGAGTTCATCTTGTACAGAAACAGACACCGGGGACTCACAGTGGCAGGGTGGAGGATCAGACTTACACCCAGCAGGACCAGCATGCACCCCCACAAGTAGAGACCGGCAAGGCCTTAAATGTCGGATGTCGGTTTCGTTTCGGTGACTGACCGAAACGAAATTTCGGTCGAATTTCGGTCGAAATTCGACCGAAATTTCGGTCATTTCGGTCGGTTTTTGAACTAGGGCACCCAAATATCGGCCGATATAGGCCATTTCGGTCGAATTTCGGTCACCCACCGAAACCGAAATTCGGCCGAATTTCGGCAAAATTTGATCCCATGGAGACCGGATACGAGGAGCCTCCGCCGGTGTTCAGAGATCAACGGGCTGTGGTACAGCCGCGACCCCGTCAGTAGACAGTCGGGGATGGGGAATGGTCAGCCTCACCGACCTTCCCCAACTTACTAAGGAACCTGCTCCGTCCTCGCACCCGCTTCATGCAGTCCAGGCCAGAACAAGTGTACCAGCCTCAACAGCACCACCAGCAGCAGCGCACATATCAGCAAAGCCCAGCACCGTCCCACCACCAGCAGCAGTACCAGCATGGCCAGTAGGGCCAGTATAGAACCTCGTCCGCGAATCAGTCACTCAGCCCACCGAATTGGAGTCCCTCACCTTGGCGATCCAGACCCTGTCTGATAGGGTCCAACAAATGCAGAATGACTACCTAAACATGAGAACCGATATCAATCGGGTCTCTCGTACCCAGGACCAACAGATGGCGCCAAAAACCCCAATTCCCGCGCAGGTTCAGGCCAACTCGAACAGCATAATCCATGGTCAGAACCGACCTCGAGATCAGGTATATTATTCAGATAATTATTTATCTGAACATGAGATCCTTTCGTACGATAATGTAAATCATATGTCCCTCAAGAGCGGAAGGACCGTGACCATACCTGATCCGGCACGGGCACAAAAGGAAGTAGCCTCCGAGACTACCTTTGTTCCTGGACAGAAGGTATGGTTGTTCAATGCTAGGCTGAAGATCTTCCAAGGCAAGTTGAAGTCCAAGTGGACAGGCCCATTTGTCGTCCGAACGGTGCCATGATAGTGGATGTGTCGAGATCTCAGATCTCCAGATGACGTCCCGACTTCTCAGTGAATGGACAGCTATTGAAGCACTTTGTCGAATCCAATGAGCAGTTAGTCCATGTTGAGGAGATTGTATTCATGCGCGAGACAGATTCAGCAGATACACCTCGAGCCGCGTATGAGACCTTGCAGCAGTGAGCTCCAGCCATTCGCAGCATCTCGAAGATTCAGACCGACTCATTTGTATATACCATCATTATTGTACATCCTACCTTTTCCCCCGTGACTCTAGTAACCCATCCCCCCCCATCGAATCACTATCTTGGACTATACTTAGGATGACCAGATCCTAAGTATAGGGGGAGGAGTCACTTGAGTCGGCTCTTTGTACATTCTCCAAATCACATTGGTCCTCATACTCACTTCCAACCTATACTTAGGCTGACCTGAGCCTAAGTATAGGGGGGACCGATGCCCACATTGTATATTAATCCACTTCTCTTCTTGACCTCGTCCGCCCCACTTCTTGACTTTCTTCTACACTTAGGCTGCCAGAGCCTAAGTATAGGGGGGCCGGTCGATTTCTATACATTTTTCCTTCTCTTTAGCTCTCCTACGCTTAGCACGAGCTATGTCTCTTTCCTCGCTCTTCGTGCTCTGAGGACGCACACGCTAAGTATAGGGAGCGTGTATATATTACATATATACTTTACCCATAGCTCGTACTTTCGCATTATTTTGTACATATTTTACAATAATTACGGGTGGGTAAAAATTGAAAAAAAAATTATATATACACTTGTATAATACTTACCTCTTGTAAATTGTTGTAAAATAGGAGGTATACCAAAAAAAATGAAAATAAAAATTGGGCTTCTTATTTACTCTGCATATCATCTCTGCATCTAAGAAAAGAAAAAGAGTCTTGCATTTTCATTCATCTCATAGCATGACATCTGCATCTCATCTGCATATCTTGCATATGCAAGGTAGAAAGCTAGTGGGTTTTAAACCGAGTTATGATCAGATATTGAGGATGGACTTGATTTGACCTTAATCCACCTAATTTCAGAGGAACCTTATAGGAACTGAGTTAAGATTTCTCAGGTCAAGTGACTTAATTCTTTGAGTCCGCAAGTCTATGTTCACATGGCATCTTGATTAGTCTAAGTGGAATAGCTCGTGCATACGCAGGATTCTTTTAGATAATGACCTAACTTGGACAAGCACAATGCACGTATCTCTTCATTGATGAGGTGATGAGGAGGTAGAATCCTTTAGCTTGGAGTAGTACACGGGTGGAAACATCTGTCCTCCGCTAGGGAGGGTAGTGCGTCTCAACCTAGTCTAGTAGTGTTGACGTCTAAGGACAGGGATGCTGTGGGTTGCAATAATGCTTCAAAAGAGGTATAGTCTACTGGCTCAAGAGGAAAAACTCCTGATGTACATGCTGCACCTTGTATGAGTTAAAAAAAATGCAAAAACTCCAAAAAAATCAGACAGGTCCAAGTGAAAAAAATAATACATATGGGAGTCTGTATATTAGCAAAGAAATGCAGCTGGATGACTTGGCTACACTGGTCAGGCATCCAGGGATAGGTAGCTACACTGGCTACCGTCCATTCTTTTCTCTACCCCCTCCTCTTGAATTGGTTGCACTTGAACTTAGAAGGAATACCCCGCTCCTCGAGGAAAGAGTTGTTGGACCGAGTTATTGAGTTACCTTGTTAGAGGAGGCTGGTTCCGAGTCATTTCTGATGTGGAGAGTTACGTCTCACTTACACAGTACAAGTAAGAATCATAGTCACCAGAAATTTCGTTTGAGGATTTGTTCTGACCTGACTATTGAGGAGTCTTGAAGAGAAGACTTGTGGAACTTGAAGTCTGTTAGGTCTTAAGTTCAGGTCCAAATAAGGTTCCGCCACATAATTGATCCAAAGGTCGAGTCAAGCTCCATTTTTAACTTTTGTTCATGACCTTGGTATGGAACCCAAAATCATTTCACTCTTGCATTTCATTTAGTTGCTCGGGGACGAGCACGGTTTAAGTATAGGGGATTGATGAATCTGTGATTCATCACTTTAAAAGTTAAAAATAGAGCCTTGTTCCCGAGTAAATAGAGGGATATTTCCCTTTATACTGCATAAATAGCATTCAGACATGCATACATAAAACATGCATTTTAGCATTCCATCTGCATTTAAATAAGAAGCCAAAATCACTTGTAAAATATCCACTCATTAAAATAAGCTCTCTCTTATACTATGTGCACCTTAGTTAATAATATAAGGAAGAAAGCAGAAATGTCCTTTGTAAAATAGCCAATGAAGCCCTAAAGCCCTTGGACCATAAAATGCCCATAGATCCCTCATACCAACTCCAAAATAGGTCTACTTACTTTCAGATTAATATACATTAAAAGACCTTCAAAATGAGACTAGTTTCATCCAATTTGGAGCTCGTATGAAAAAGTTGGGTTTTTTGGGGCCTCTTTGTATACTACATATATGTATAATTGTATATTTGTATTTTTGTGTATCATATTTGACCTCATCTCCGTTTTTGGTCAACATGAAACTTGTAGATCTCATCAAGATCTACAACTTTCATGTTTTGAGTTTTTCCAAATTCGGCCTCCTTCTCTCTCTACATACATTTCTATTTCGACCAACCACAGCCGGCCACGTGGCGCCCTCTGGTTGTGCCACGCGGCCACGCTCCCCTTGCCCAAGCCGCCTGCGCTCCCAGCCATTGGATCTCCTACCAGATCCAACGGCCGCACCTCCTCCACGTGCGCTTTGTATTTCCACCGTCTGATCATCTCCAGGCCCTCATCTCAACCACCCGTTCGCGCCTCTTCCACAGCGCGCCACGTGGCGCATGTTGCACCCTTGGATGACGCACTCCATCCCTCCATCGCAACCGCTAATCCCGCTGTGCATCTCAGCCCTTCAATCATCCTTAGATCTGATCTCCACCGCTCGTCAGCGCCCTCTCCTCCCCACGACACCTAGCGCCATCACGTCCTTCTGATTAAGCCACTCCAGATGCAATCCACACCGCTCGCGCATACATCGGCCCCATCACGCCATGTGTCGGCTCTCTGACCCTTAGATCGCGTCATCTTGACCTGATCTTAGCCGCTCGCTTGCACTTCGCCCTCGTCGCACCACGTGGTCGCTTCTCAGCCTTCGGATCACTCACCCTCGATCAGATCTCAACCGCTCCATCCCGCTTCGATCTCGGCCGTTGGATCAAGGGATCCAACGGCTGGGACTTCGTCTTCCACCTCCAGCGTCCCTCTCTCCCACGTTCTCAGCCGTGCTCAAGGGGCTTGCCCGTTCCTATTCTTGGCCGCACTCCAGCCACCCTCTCCGACCACCATCACCTCCACGTCCTTCCCCACTCGACCTTCATCTTCGCCAGCCACTTCACCACCCACGTCGACCGCCATAGACGCTCCACTTCCTCCATAAACTTCGCCCCATCACCAGACTGACCGACTACTTCAACCTATAAATACTCGCCCTCCGGCTGATTTCACACCCATCTGCCACCCCTGAGAGAAACCTCGAGCTCAGAGCGTTCGATTGGTGACAGAGATTGCACGGATCCTTGAGCGAAGACGGTCATCTTCTCCGGCGAGATCCTCGGCGCACCGTCGTGTCGCAGCCACTCCTCCGAGTCGTTGCTCGAGCTCAGGGACTTACCGCCTCTTCGAGCGACGATCTGGACCTCAACCTCGAGCTCCAAACCCCAGGTAATTGCCTCCACCTTCGTTTAATCTTCGTTTCAATTTTTCCTTCTATTTCTCCCTTTTTATTCGCCGTTCACCGTGATCTTCACGCCTCACTTCCACTCCGTCGAGCTCCGTGACGGAGCTCTCATCCTCGCGGTACCCTTTACGCCCGCCGACGATGCACTTCGTCCTCCATCAGCTCCAGCTCCGCCACTTGGCAGGAGCACCATCGCCAGCCATCTCCGTTCCTCCTTAGGCCTCGCCGACCACCCTCACACCTCCAAGATTGCACGCACGAGCTTTGGCTATTCTCCTAACGCTTGCAGGTACCCTCTCGTTCACTGATCGGAGCTTCACCGGAGTCACCCTCGAGCTTCGTCGCCGGCGACCTCCGACGCTCCTCTCCAGCTCCTGAGACCACCAGCGCCATCGCCGCACCGCCGTGCACCTTCTGGGACATCTCCGAACCGCCGGAGAGCTTCACCGACACCTGTAGGGATGGGCGGAGCAAAGGCCTCGTCGTCGGAGCCCCGTCATCTCCTCCACAGGCGGCGGAGGACCATCGGGGGAGAAGCCCCAGCTACCGTTCGATCACCTCGATCGAACGGTCGACTTCGCGCCACGTCGCCACTCAGTCGAGGCTCATATGTGCCTTCGGATCCTCCAGATCTAACGGAGCTCAGCCCGCCACGTCATCGACTTCTGGAGCCTCACAGGAGCCGTTGGATCCTTTTGTGATCCAGCGATTAGCATTCTGCCACGTCGCCCCCTTTCGCGGATCTCAGGTGCCGTTGGATCTTTCCAGATCTGATGGCCTACCATCGCGCCACGCGTCTCCCTCCAGTAACCGTTGGATCACTCTCGATCCAACGGTTGTCTGCACGCTACGTCGACGAGGTCCGAGCCTCTTCCCCGACCCTAGGCTCGGACCACCCGAGGCTAGCCGAACCTCCAGGAGCACCCGAGCCAAGCCCCGAGCCTCCGAAGCCACCCGAGCCTAGGCCGACCACGTGAGGAGCACGTGTGGCCTGGGTATTTTGCACAGAGGCCCTGGAAACTTTTTGAAATTACAAGAAGGTCCCTGTGAAGCATCCCCCACGTGAGGAGCACGTGCCCAGTGGAGAAATTGCATTCCACCCCCCAGCATTGTAGGTAATTGCATTTAAGTCCCTGTCAGCATGTTTACTTTTATGTGATTTTATTTTCTTGTATTGCAAATACACCCCTGTCTTTGCACGCATCCTTAGGATTCATTTTGCATCATTTTTGAATTTCAAAAGTTGCATATTGTTGAGTAACTTGTCCTCTATTTATTGTGCCACTTGTCACATTTTTGTAATTGCAGTAGATTTTTAAATGAATTAATTGGTTGATTTGTGTGATATTTTGCCCAGTGAGACCTTTTAATTTATAATTAATTTTATTTAGCTCTAAAAATTCTCAAAAATTCACAGTAGCTCTAGGATAGTGAACTCAACCTTGCATAAAAAATTCATGTCATTTGCACCATATCAAGGCCTAAATAAATTCTTTAGTGATTTTCTTATTTTAATTTTACTAGATTCATTTCACATTGAAAGTAAGTTTTATCAATTTTCCTAGATTCCTTATCATTAGATCTATCTAGGATAATTTTTATTCCTGAAAAAGATGTGACTTGTTATTTATTAAAAATAAATTAGTGAAAATCACCCTGCCTGCATCTTTAATTCACAGTAAATTCATTTAGTGTCTAAAAATTCCAAAAATATTAGGGTAGCTTAGTTTCATCATAACCATCATCTGGCCAATTTTCATAATTTTTGGACTTAATTTGATATCTCAAACTGATTTAACTTTGGATTGGCTAGATTGTTGCATGTGTCTGCACAGAAAATAGAAAAAGATAAAAAAAATAATTCCTTGAAAAAATCGAACATTGGACTTTGCTATTAATTCACCTAAGGAGACAGATGCCTCCCTGAGTTCGACCTTGGACACTACCAAGTAAAAAAAATTTTGCCGCTTGAAATTAACTCAAATCTAATTTAAGTGGTTTTTATTAGCCCTCTCGTATCCGACTGCAACGAACGAATATTAGTATTAATTTGGACATTAATCTGACTGAATTAACATAGGATGTGGGGCGGTTATCACACTTACCAACCCAGGTGAATAAGTTCTTCTGCTAAGGGCATCTGCTACGATGTTCCCCTTACCAGGATGGTAGGAGATTGTGCAATCATAGTCTTTCAACAACTCTAGCCATCGTCTCTGTCTCATATTGAGTTCCTTCTGATCAAATAGATATTTCAAGCTTTTATGATCAGTGAAGATTTCAAAAGTAATATCATAAAGATAATGTCTCCATATCTTTAAAGCAAAAACTACAGCAGCTAATTCAAGGTCATGTGTTGGGTAGTTCTTTTCATGTGTCCTGAGCTGTCGTGATGCATACGCAACTACCTTACCATGTTGCATAAGAACTGCCCCCAAGTCCTTGTTTAGACACGTCAGTGTACACTGTAAACCCTTCACTCCCAGAGGGTAAAGTAAGGATTAGTGCAGATGCTAGGCATTCTTTCAGTGTTTGAAAACTAGCTTCACATGTACCTGACCATAAGAATGGGACTTCCTTCTGAGTAAGTCTAGTCATTGGCAATGCTATTCGTGAAAAGTCCTTCACGAATCTTCTATAATATCCAGCTAAATCCAGAAAAGATCGTATTTTTGTGACAATCTTCGGACGTTCCCAACTCATCACCGCGCTAGCCTTTGTAGGATCAATTGATAAACCTTTCCCAGAAATAACATGGCCTAAGAAAGATACTTCAGATAGCCAGAAGTTACATTTGTTATATTTAGCATACAATTTGTTCTTCCTTAGAGTTTCAAGTGACTGTCTGAGATGGTGTTCATGTAGATACTTATCCTTGGAGTAAATAAGCATATCATCAATAAAGACTACTACAAAGTGATCTAAGAACTCCTTGAATACTTTATTCATGAGATCCATGAAGGCTACTGGGGCATTTGTTATTCCAAAAGAGATAACTAAGATTTCATAATGCTTGTATCTAGTTCGAAAAGTTGTCTTGAGAATATCTGTATCTTTAATTTTCAACTAATGGTATCAGATCTTAAATTAATCTTGGAATAAACAGTTAAACCCTGTAACTGATCAAAGAGATCATCTATTCTTGGTAGTGGATACTTATTCTTTATTGTCCTCTTGTTTAGTTGTCTATATTCAATGCACAACCGCATCGACCCATCCTTTTTCCTAACAAATAATACAGGTACACCCCATGGTGAAGTACTAGGATGAATAAATCTTTTATCTAACAGTTCTTGCAACTGTACCTTTAACTCTCGTAGCTCAGCTGGTGCCATCCTATATGGAGGGATAGAGATAGGTTGAGTATAAGGTATGAGAGAGATTTCAAATTCAATCTCTCGCTCAGGTGGTAATCCCGGTAGCTCCTCTGGAAATACATCAGGAAATTCACACATTATAAGTATATCTTACATCATTATGTCTGACCCTGATGTAATAGTTAAATAAGCTAAATAGCCATGGCACCCTTTTTCTAACAATTGTTGTGCCTTCAAAGTAGAGAAATATTCGACATGATGTCTTTCCAATGAAGTGGAACGCTATCGAGTTAGGAATGAAATGTTACTGTCTTCTGAAAATAGTCAAGACATGCATGATGCCTTTCTAGCCAATCCATCCCTATGATAAGATCAAAGTCCTCCATTTCTATCAGTAGTAGTGAAACGGGTAACTGATGTCCCGCTATCAGTACTATACAATTATCCATGATTTCTCATATTATGAATACTTGTCCTCCTGGTCCCTTGATCAGATAGGACTGTTGTACTTCTAATGGTATCTTACCCAAAGTGGGTACTAATCATCGAGCAATAAATGAATGTGAAGTACTAGAATTAAATAAAGCATGTACTGAAAATCCATGAATAGTAACGGTACCTCGTACAACTATACCTGAATTGTAGGCTTGTTCTTCAGTGATTGCATTGAACTGGCCATTAGGAATAGGCAAGCTAGAACCTGCAACACTTTGTGGTGGTTGCTGTGTAGGAGACGCTCCTTGTGGGCTACGACCTCTACCCTGTCTTCCTCCGCGTGTTGCTCCATTGCTCGGAGTGGATGTTATATTGTTTATTGGAGTTGGTTTAAACCCTGAACCTCTCAACTGCGGACAGTCTTTCCTAATGTGACTTTCTTGATGACAGTGATAACATGCATGTGTTCATGTCTGAGCTGAAGACCCAACTACAGAGGTACTAGTTCCTGGTGCAGAGTTACGGGGATATAATGGAGGTATATAGAAACCCCCTCTTCCTGATAATTCATGACCAAAGGTCTGTGGTGAGCTTATACTGGAACCGGTTGGATGATAGCGACGATCTCTACGGTTATAATGTGCCTTGCGTTTGGATGGTCCACCATTAAAGTGGAAACTTCTTCTTTTACGGTTTTCATCCCTCTCCATCTCAATACAAGAGGTGATGTCTATTGCTTCATCTACGGTTGTAGCTCTAAAACCAGCAAGCTTTTCTTGTAGATCTCCCTGAAGACCACTAACAAAATTGGTAAGACACTCTTGTGGTGAAGCTTCTAGAGCTAGTGAGTAATGTAGTAGCTCGGTAAAGTGGATATGATAATCTCATACGGTCTTAGAACCCTGATTCAGAGAAGCCAACTCTCTCCTCTTTAATTCTTCCTAATGAGAGGGATAAAAGTGAGCTCGGAACCTCTCTTCAAAGATATCCCATGGAACAGGATCTGCTAATTTCTTGAAAATTGTTCTTCACCATCGTCGTGCGTAATCTGCTAGGGAGTAATCAGCAAAGTGCACCCAAATGTCAGTTGGTGCATGGATTATCCTCAACATCCTACTAACGTCATCGAGTCATAATTCAGCTTTGGCAGGTGTCTCTACACCTTTGAATCGATGAATTTTTCCTTTTCGGTAATTATCTATTAATGTTTGGTGTCTAAGAAGGGCCTTCTCCATTGCTCCTTCAGTTGGGTTAGGAGAAGACTCAGTTGAAGGATGGTAATTTGATTCTTCCTCAGAAAGATGGACAGAACCTTCAATCTTAGCATCCGCAGGCTTAGATGCCTCGAGTCTCTCAACTCGTGCATTGAGTCTCTCCTCCAATGCTTGCTGTCTTTGCCCCATGTCTTGGAGCATTGACATCATAGCCGCTAATTGTCTAGACACGTCTTGGTCTGCCATGATCCTGGGATAAGTCAAGGTCAAAGGTCAGATCCTATATGTCTTAGCATGATGTACGTAAGGGACAATGACTTATGAATGGTATTGCAGTCAATTATTAAGATCAAAGGATCTTAATACAACCTTAGTTTCTGAATACCGCACATAGTTGTCAATTAGTAAATAAATTACTGGAGTAACCAAGCTCTAATACCAATCTATCACGACCCCAATTCCGAACCGTCGGATCCTCCCATAATCGGATCTAGTTACTCGGCAATAATTCATTCAGCAATCACAACTAACATTCAGAATAGACTACAAATAAAGTATATTCAGAAGAAAGTATTTCAACACTTTTCCATTCATAAAATAAAGTTCAGATGATACATTGTCCTGCTATAACCATTTGCATGTACATCAGCTTGAAAGGAAAATACACAAAAGATTACTAACTACCATACAAAGTAAAGCTACTGTGGTTGGTTGGATGTCTATTAAGGTCCTTACGATGAGTCACCGACACCTGTTGGATTTTTTCATAAATCATAGGATAGAAATTAGCGAATGCTAAGTAACAAATAAGAGAAAAACAAACAAATTGTGTAATTTTGCAAAACTTGTTATCACAAAAGGTTTCATTCCTTCTTGTTAATTTATGTTCTATACCTTTCTATTCCACGTCAGGGATTAGTGCAGGGGAACCCCACCATTCTTGGACTCCGAAGTTGTGGACACTTCGGGATTGGAGATTGTGTTGATCTTGGTAAGCTTATGTCGCCGCACGTCGCCTCAACCAATCCTCCAATACTACCCTGACCATTTTTTCTTTTCTTTTATTAAACAGGGTCTCAAACCCTCGGCCTGGAAAATAAATGAGCACACCGTTCTCGAGGACTCGGTTGCTTAAAACCTCGAGCTAACATTTAATCATATAACCTAGCTGCTTTAAATACATATTATCATGACCCAACCGCTATTGAACCATCTGTGCCTCCACATGGCACGACTACATCTTCCGTCGTTCAATCCGAAGATATTGGATCCCGGTACCACGCATTGCAAAACATTCTTTTCGTACACACTTAACATAACAGGGCAACCGTGTACCACCTAGGTAGGGAAACGCCAATATGGGTTCCTTCCGACAAAACTACAGGTTTCATGCCCGACTTGTAGCTCTACTCCCAGTCATCCTTAACGTGACACACACAATCCTTTTCAGGATCCAACTTAAACCACATCAATTCCCATGAATAATTCTTTTGTTAAGTCTTCGATTTGCATAATCAGTAATAATTAGTATAGACAAACATATATATTATTCATATGCATATATACTCATATTTATGCCTATTTTAACTCCCAAACCATAACTTTCAAATCCACCGCATCGATTTGATGCTTAAACCTTATTTTAGTGGGAATCACAAAGTAACTGTTCAGACTTTTTCAAAAAACAGCCAAAATTAGGGTTCTTTATATCACAGAACATAAAATCAAGAATTTCAATAATCTCGTTTGAAAATCCAACAGCAAAAGGAAGGATTTCGTTACCTAATCGAGCTCTCTCTCACGTATGCAAGGCTTTATCGTGTTTCATTTTCAGAAAGGATGTTTTAAGGCTCCTAAGATCGAATCATGTATCTCATTCTTGTAGGAACGTAACTTGTCAAGAATCTAACTCTGAAAATTTATGGGGATTGATGATGACTACTACTGCTATGAAGGAATAGAGGAACGTAAGGACTGTCCCTGATGGCCATGGTACTGCTACTTCAGGGACAGATGTTGCACATGTTGGCCCTGCTTTCCCTAGTGGTACATCTGTTGATGGGCGTACTGTTGTTGCTACCTCGGTGCCTAGAAAGGAAAGGCTCTAGAGCTCTATGGTGTTGGAAGAGGTGTAGAAGTAAATGATGTGGTGTACTAAGTCTAGGGATGTCAGTAAGAGAAGCGGTCCCCAAAACTCCTCTGCTTGGAAGGGTCATGTGTGTACCTAATTGATCCGAAAATTACCCTCTTTAATATGACGTTTTTAATGTTGTAGTTAGGTACCTAGGAATCCATCAAGAAAAACCACTTAATTATTTAATCTAATTAATTTTGAGTGTTTTATGTTTATTTAACATGGACAGGCCTTAGGGTCGAACTCAAAGAGACAAAGGAACAACCTAAGTTAATGTCAATCAAATTCAATGCGCGATTTTCGAAGTAGATTTTTTGATATTTTTTATTGCAACTTAAGGATGTGAATATAAATGTAGCCAATTTTTAGGACTAAAATGTGATTTTCAATAAAACGGAGTCAAAAATTATAAAACATGGCTGAGATGTGAATAATGCAAAAATGAATGCACTATATTGTTTTTAGAATTTCCGATGCAATATGAATTTTTAATGAATTAAATATTACAAAAAGTGTGAATCACAATAATAAATATTAAACCTACTTATTTTTTAAGAACAAAATTATCTAAGATCTATCACGATGTGATTTATCTTAGAAAAATCATAAACCCAAAAAATGTAAAGTTTAATACTTATTAAAAATTAATTACTACAATGCACAAAATAATTTTTGTAGAGCAAAATATGCTTGCAAATTCAATGATTTTTGGGCACGATGTAAAATCAACTAAATCTATTAAACGTGAATTTTTTGCTATTTTTTACATAGTGGTTAATTAATTATGAATTAAAGGACATCAACAGGGTAAAATATGTGATTTTCCATAGAAATAATTATTAATAAATAACCTATATCACAACGTTAAGAATCACATTTCATAATGCAAAAAATAGATGATGAACAATATGCCAATTTTTAAAGAATAAAAAGATGTAAATAGAGGCTCAAATCTCATATAGAATACGAGGGTGTAAATGCAAACATGAGTTCAAATAAAATAGAAAATAATGTAGTATAGGGATGTAAAAGAATTTATAGACACCTAGAGGGTCTTTGTGCAAAATTTTCAGTGAGTCATGTGTGTGGCACATGCCTCCCTTAAGCGGAGGGCCTGCTTTGGAAATTAGAGGATGTGGGGGTGTGACCGGTAAAATTTCCCCTACATGCACGTGGGAGTCACGTGACCTCCTTGTATTATGTTCTCGGTGGAGAGGAGTGGGGCATCTAGCGGAGCCACTTCGTCAAGGGAGGATCTTCAATGGATTTACTTTGTTGGTAAAGAGGTTGGTCGAGGGAGAATGGCTCCAGCTATTGGTTGTCGGGGTAGAGGAACACGGTCGATGAAGGAAAGTCACAGGCGTGGAGGTAATATGGATGGTGCTCATGGAGGAGGTGTCGATTATGGTGAATTGTGACACTAGACAGGAGGCATCGATGAAGTGGCTGAAGGTGTCGATGGAGACGAAGAGGCGCTTGGCCGTGAAGACGAGTCCTGACTCTAGAAAAGAGGTGTCAGTGAAGGGGAGGAGATGGAGGCACTGCAGAGGTTGTCATTTGTCGATGAAGGCGATGTCGAGGGTGAGACGGTTGAAGAAGTATTGTGGGGTGATGCAAGATAATCGTGGTGGTGATGGGGGTGATGATAATTGGGCGGAGTAAGTGGTGGGTGAACCGTTTGATGATCGGAGAGAGGGAGGAGAAGATGAGGAGGTAGAGGAGAAAGAAGATAAACGAGGATGGGTATCTAGAAGATACAACTTGACGACACGGGCCGGAGCAAGGACAGGTCTTTAAAGGAGGCTTGCAATGAGGCGTTGAAGAACTCAGATCTTGTCGCACTGGAGGAGTATCGAGGAGCAACCATGCGTTGTCACCGTTAGGTCGAACCCCTTGGAGCTTCACCAACAGAACTTGAACGATGGATCAGTGGATGATTTCAGAGATGGGCAGTGACAAGGGTTAAATAGGTGGGAAGGCAATGATGTTTTTTGAAGGGATCGAAGATGGGAGTCACACGATTAAGGAAGGAGGTGTGGCTTATCGAGAAGGAGATCGAGACAATGGGATCAATGTGGGGTTTCATGGCGATCCAATGGAGATTTGATTAAGGATCGAGTACCAGATCTGACGGCGAAGATTACGGAAGGCAGTGGTGCCAAATCTAGAAAGGCATCGAGAAGAGCGGGCGGTATTGAACAGAAGGAAGAGAACGATGCTCCTCAATCGTCTGATTGGTCGAGATGAACGGCCGAGGTGCTGACACAAGGAGCATCCCTTTTTATTATTTTTTGTGTTATTTATTTATTTTATACTTTTTAAATAAAAAATTGAAATTTAAAAATCTCAAAAATAGGTGCACTCTCAAAAAAATCACAAAATAAAAAGAAAGAAAAATAAAAACGAAATAGAAAAAACCTCGAATCAAAAAAAATCTTCACAAAGGTAGTTGTTCATCTTGATGAGATCTACAACTTTAGGAAGGGATCAAAACCAAAATAGGTCATTTACACAAAGTTATGTTTTTGGAGGTACTCTATGTGTATAATATACCTGATTTTGGGGTTTTATAGTTTTTGTCATTTTTTAAATAAGATAAAAATTTAAAAATACGATAAAATCAAAGACGAATATTTACAAATTATTATGATTTTTTTGGATTTTTAGTAATTAAGGAACTAAAGGAATAAAATAAATGGGACTTATTATACAGATTGTCGGTGAGGACTCAAACTCAGTTAGTTTCTTTGACTTCAAGCTCATTTCTGATTTGGATTTTTATGAAATTCAATAAAACTTTTATCAAAGAACATAACTAAAAAAGGAATAAAATAAAAGTAGTTTATTAAATAAATAAAACAATAGGTTAAAACGGCAAAAATACACAATGAACAAAAGAGACCCAAAACCCACTTTTGACATACGAGATTAGTTTCACTTGAACTTTGTCTTGTTTTGAATATAATTAAATGCACATTAGCTCAGAAGTGAGTTGGATTGAATCAATCAATTTATGAACGAGATATCAACGTTTTAATATGGAAATTATGAAATTAGGATTTTGTTTTGTGAGCTACTTATTTATGTTAGTGATTTATTGTATTTTTAGTTTATTCTTGTTAGTGATATGTACACAATGGAGTACTTTAAAGTGATTTGGAGTTAGCACGAATCAACTAAAAATCAAGGAAGTTAGCTATTTTACATGTCAAATGTGCTTAGATTTCTTAGATTCTTATTTTATGTAGTTTAGTAAGAAAAAATGCTATTTTTATTTACACATACATGGATGTTAATAATGAAATCGAGGTGCTGAAATACCAATGAATTTTGGGCATCTATGCTTAATTAGTGCCTTTTAGAGTAATGAGTTACATATTCATCAACCCCTTATACTTAAGCCTTGCTCCTCCCCGAGCAACCAAAGAAATTAAATGAGGCAAAATGAGATTGAGTTCCATACCAAGACCATGAGCGAATGGTGAAAATGGAGCTAGAGCCGACCTTTGGATTATTAGTTTGGCAGAATCTTGTGAGAATTAGGGTTTTAAAATCAACAACCTCCAAGTTATACACATCATTGTCACAATTTCAACTCAAAAGTCATCTTAGATCAATCCTCTTCCCAAAGCATACCCCATGAACATTGAACAATTGTCTCTTGTTTGTGTATAATTTTAGATCTTCCCATTAAGAATATCATACTACCAAGCAAATATCTCTTCCAATAACTCATCCTCGAGGAATCAGGTATTTATTTCTAAGTTCAGTCATGATGTGTTCAAAATCGAAAGGGGGATAATTTTTAGAAGAAGGGAAAAAGAACTTGAGGGTGGCTAGTGTAGTCACCTCTCCTTGTGAAGCCAGCTAGTTTAGCCAACAGTAAACCAAGATTTCATGTTGTCTTGAACTTGGACCTTTTTGGTCAAATATTTATTTGGTAGTTGGCTTCTTTTTGTTTGGATTTTGATTACTTTGCACGGATATTATTGTGCACCTACAACTATAGAATCTTTCTTTCTGCACATGTTTTGGGGTCTTAAAAAAATTTTGCCAACAGTTCATGCCTCATTTGAAGCTTTATTTCAACCCGTACTCTGATATTTTAGATGTCCATGCAACCATAAAAGAGACTCACACGATCTTCCAACACTCCACTTGAGTTGATCTAAGTGCATAGCATGAGAGTAGAGATTAATCCCCTATTCAGAAGTCGTACCCAGAATAAGGCGATCAGGTTAGACATTAAGCCACAAAGTCTGTACATTATCATGCGGAACTCAAAACATTAAGTCAAAGACCTAAAGCTTCTAAAGTCCTATTTCTTGGTGAACTTCCTTTGAAAATTAGGTGGATTAAGACCACATTCAGAACCCAAGGGCTTTTCACCAATGCAGATGCATGCAATGCATGATGAAGTGCAGATGCGTGAAATGCAAAAAAAATGAGATTTTTATCCCTCCCCCCCATTTTTTCCTTTTTTTTCAAAACTGAGTAAGAAGTCAATTTTCAAAACCTTGGTTACAAACTTATTGATCCTTGTACATTGTCTGCCCATCTTATATAGTCTTCTTCTTCGTTCCCCACTCACAATTCTCTATATATTATTCAGATCTCATCAGTTCTCACACTCACTCTTGTCATATACTTAGGCTGACCAGAGCCTAAGTATAGGGGAGATTGATGCCTGCTATATATATATATATATATATATATATATATATATATATATATATATATCCATTCTCCTCTTGACCTCGACTACCCCTTTTTTCGCTCTTCTTCTACACATAGGCTGACCAGAGCCTGAGTATGGGGGGCGGATCGACCTTCTATATTTTTTGTTATTTTAAGTCTCCTACGTTTAGCATGAGCTATATCTTGTCCTCGCTTCTTGTGCTTTGAGGACGCAACACATGCTAAGTAAATGGCATGTATATATTAAATATATACTTTACCCATATCTCATACTTTTACATATTTTTTTATAATTTTACAATAATTGCGGGTGGGTGAATTTGGTAAAAAAATTGTAAAATACATGTATAATTTTATAATATGTATATTGTATACAAGCTGTAAATTTTATTTTGTAAATAATACTTTTATAAAATTTGTTATAAAATAGGAGGTATGCCAATAAAACTTTAAAAATAACTTTTAGAAAAAAACTTTTGGAAAAAAGAGGCTTCTTATTTACTCTGCATATCATCCTTGCATTCATAAAAAAAGTCTTGCACTTCATTCATATACATTGCATGTCATCTGCATTTCATTTGCATATTTTGCATATGCAAAGTGGAAAGTTAGTGGGTTCCGGACCAAGTTAGGAATAGAAGTTGAGGAAGGATTTCATTCGACCTTAATATGCCTATCAGAGGAACCTTATAGGAACTGGAGTTAAGATTTTTTAGGCCGATTGACTTAATTCTTCGAGTCCGCAAGTTTATGTTCATATGTCATCTTGATTGGTCTAAGTAGAATATTTCATACACATGCATGATTCTTTTAGACATTGACCTAACTTGGACAAGCACCATACGCGTAGCTCTTCATTAATGAGGTGGTGAGGAGGTAGAATCCTTTGTCTTGGAGTAGCATACAAGTGGAAACATCCATCCCCCTCTAGGGGAGGGTAGTGCATCCAACCTAGTCTAGTGGCGTCGATATCTAATGATGAGATGTTGTGGCTTGCAATAAAGCTTCAAAAGATGGATAATATACTAGATCAAGAAGAAAAACTCCTTATATACATGCTACACTTTTGTATATATAAAAAAAGGAAAATCTCCAAAAAAAATATTAGACGGAAAAAAGGTTAAAAAAAAGAATCCCGTCGTAGATAAATGTGAATAACCAAGGCATATGCTTCAAAGTCTCATACCATGGAAGACTGCAGTTGGACACTTGGCTACACTGGTCAAGCCCCAAGAATATGTGACTACACTGGTCACAATCCATTCTCTTATCTACCACCTCTTCATGAGCTAGTTGCACTTGAACTTAGAAGGGAATACCATGCTCCTCGAGGAAAGAGTTGCTAAACCGGGTAATTAGAGTTACCTTGTCAAAGGAGGTTGTTTCTTTATCATCTCTGATGTGGAGAGTTATAATTCACTTACACAGTACATGTAAGATTCATAGTCATCAGAATTTGCATATGACGATTTGCTCTGACATGACTGTAGAGGGGACATGAATAGAGACTTGTGGAACTTAAAGGTTGTTAGGTCATAGATTCAACTCCCAATAAGATTCCACTACCTTATTAATCCAAAGGACGAGTCGGGCTCTATTTTCACCTTTTGTCCGCGACCATGATATGGAATCTAAAATCATTTCACGTCTGCATTTCATTTTAGTTGCTCGGGGACGAGCAATTTTAAGTATACGGGATTGATGAATCTCTGATTCATCACTCTAAAAGTCAAAAATAGAGCTTCATTCTTGAGTAATTAGTTGTTCTTTATTTATTTTGCATTGTTCTCATTCATGCATTTAGAATCAATATCTACATTTTAGCATGCATATTTGCATTAAATAAGAAGTCAAAATCTTTTGTAAATATCACCTATATATTCACTTTATTTCTCTAATTTTTTTCTATTTTTCACTAACTCGGAATTGAATAAAATCAATTCTATAGTATATATATTAATAACACTAATAAAAGAAAATATTAAAAAAATACTAACTTGTAAAATTGACCAACAAAATCCTAACCCTAATTTGATACTAAGAACCTTAAAACATGAATATCTCTCTTATGCAGTCTCCTATGGACCCCTACTCATACCTTTAAAACAAGACTAAATTCAAAAGAATCAGAGTATGTATGTGAAACTTGGGTTTTGGATCCCTCCTTGTATATTATACATATGTCCCCTATTTTCTTTATTTTTCTTAATAAATGATAATCAAAAAAATATATTAAGTTGTAAATATTTATCTTATATTTTCTTTGATTTTATTTGATTTTTATCTTATTTTTGAAATGACAAAAAATGTAAAACACAAAAAATCGATATTTTATATCTATAGGATACCACCCAAAAAATTTTTTTGTAGAGATGGTTTATTTTGGTTTTCGATCCTTCACAAAAGTTGTAGATCTCATTGAAACGAGAAACTTTCTTCTTGACAACTTTTTGATTTGACCCGTTTTTTTATTTCTTTTCAATTTTTATTTTTTATTTACATTTAATTTTTGATTTTTCTAAGTACGACATGTGGCGTGTGTCGCCTCATTTTATATTATTTTCATAATTTATTTTATTTTTCTTATTTTATTTTATTTATTTATTTATTTTAATTTTATTTTAATTAAATATTTTTAATTTATTTTTTTATTTAATTTTTATATTTTTCATCCCCTTTTATTTTCTTTTTCTCTTCATTATTTTTAGTAGTCTACTTATTATATATATTATTCTTTACTTATTCTCTACTCCAACTTCCCACCGAAGCCACCTTCTCCACCTCCTTTCTAACTTCATCCTCCTTTCTCTTCCCTTCTCCATTCTTCAGATCTGTCATTCTACGTGTGAGAGATTCTAGTCCCATCTAAGCCATAAGGCAACAACTCCTTCGACGTTGAACGACGATGAGCCATCAGCGAGATCCGAAGTGGTTTCTTCCACCTCATAGCAGCGGCCCTCCAAGCAAGTTGTAGAGCTTCGAAGGTCCTTCTCCATCGACCTTGTTGAGGCAATGATAAGAGTATAGCATAGCTGCTCCGCGTCCTCCGACGAAATCTCAGGAAAGTTTTCCCTCTCCTTTTCTTTGTTATTTTATTTAACTTTTTTATTGTTCACTTTAATCAATCCATTTATACATCATCTTTCCAACTTGATCTATCATCGTCATATCCAAACCATACCACCATTCCCTTTACTTTTGATTTCCTGTTTGAGAAAAAAATTAGAAAAAAAAAAGAAAAATAAAACAAATTAAAAAAAAAGGTCACAGTAGAAGCCAGCAATGTTCGCTGCCAGGGAACAGATCCTCTGCTGTAGGGAGGATTGCAGCAGAGGTGATGTAATCATCTCTAGGCTATTTTTATGGTTTTGATTTCAAAATCCAACCTTATAGATTGAATTTTAGTTTAGTTCTCTACCTACCCTCCAAATTTCGTCTAAATCCGAGCTTATTTGATATTTTATCTTAATGGTTAAACATTCGATCATAATCTAAGCAACTTAAATTCGATTTAAAAAAGATGCGAATGTTTGATCATTAAGATAAAGTAGCAAATGAGTTCGGCTTTGGATGAAATTTGAAGGATTGGTAGAAGATTAAACTAATATTCAATTTATAAGTTAGATTTTGAAATCAAAATCATAAAAATAATCTAACGAGGATTACAGCACCTCTGCTGCAATCCTCCCTAAGCATTCGATCTTTTTCCTCGCTGCCAACCTCCACCGTGCCCACACCTCTGCTTCTGCCTCCCGCCACGTCGTCCACCATACGCCCACCTGTTGTTGCACAGAAGTCGTCCCTGCCATTGCTGCTCTCCACCCCTCCAACCCGCAAGCCCCGCCACTACTGCACCTGCTCCGACCAGCCGCCCAGCCCTCTAGCGACGGTGCCACCCCCTCGGACCCTTGGTCGCCCCCCTCGCGCAGCCGCGCAAACCAGTAGCAGCAAGCTCGCTGCACCTACGTTTGAGCCACCTCGCTACCTAGTCGTGCACCCGAGGGTTGCCACCATCTCCACCGTCGTGTGCGAGGCTGCCCCCTTCCTCTAGTGCCCCTGCGTGTATGCCACTGCGCTACCCAACCGCGCACCCGTACACCGGTTGTGCCCCTTGCTCTCCACCGTGTCATCGTGCATGACCCTGCTAGCCGTGCGGCCATCCTGCCTGCAATCTCCGTTGCCAACCGCCCGTTACGTGGGTTGCATTTTTTGGAACCCATGAAAGAAACGAAGATGATGAAGGCACCTCCTCACGTTTCCAGCAATCCACCTGCATCACCACTTTATTTGGAAAAGTTACGCCCAACACCCTTCAAAGTTTTTGTAATTACATAAATTTCCTTAAGCACAACATTTTCTTGTTGAAACTTTATTTCTATATTGCATCCATATCCTCACAATATTGCTTCTAATTCTGATTATTTATTCATATTTTGTGAGCATTGGATGATATATTGCATCCATATCCTCTGAAATTTGCACGTATTTATCCATTACTATAAAACTTCTCCAAAAATAAGAGGTGATGAGTTTAATTGTGATTTAACTTACGTCCAAATCTTATTGAAATTGGAGTTGTTTTGTTCCTAAAATAAACTATAGTGTGATTTCTATAATTGATTTTTAGTTAAATCCACACAAAATATTTTTGCAAAATTTCAAGTCTTCTGGATTGCTCATTGAAATATCTTTTTGTGATAAATCGTCCTCCGGAAAAATTGATTGTATGGATTAATTAGGAATTAAATACTCACAGTTACGCTATTTCCATTAAACAATTCAAAAAAATCATATTTTTTCAAATAATTCCAAAAAATTAATATGGCTTTATTTCATCATGTTTCACTTCCAATAAAATTTCATATTTTTTTGTATTTTATCTATTTTAAAAATTGTATTAAAACCCTAAAAAGTTTGTATTTCTCATTGTTGTGTTTTAAACCCAAGAATTACAAAAAAAAATATTTTGCATTTATCATTGGATTAGATTTCCAGGAAAAATATAACTTGGCTAAATTGGATTAATTTCACATTAAAATTAATTTAGCTAAGTTGCTTGATTTCTTGATAACCTAGATCAATCACATTTGTGTATTGCCATTTCTGGATTTCATGGTGGGAACGCTTCTCTTGCAAATCTTTTAATCTTTCCCATGCTTCTTGGATTGTCTTGTGGGGTTGCTAAATGAAACTAGAGCTACGAGTGCACATCTGGTTCAAGCAACCGACAAGATAGTACTTGGCAGGGCTGGCACATGCAGTTGGAGCTGGAGGGAAGTGTGCGGCCACGGGTGGGGGTGGGAACCGCACGTGGAAGGAGGAGCCGTTAGGCAACAGAGTGATTGCCATTGGAGGGGTCGCGGCAGACTGGAGGGCGGTGGAGGAAGGCTGAGGGGACCACACGTGGGCATGGGGAGGTGAAGTAGGGCTCGATGGTTGATGGGTCCTATGAGGAGCAGCGCACGGAGGGAGGAACCGCCGTTGGCGGTGGTGGCTGGTGGGAGGTGGCGGTCGTGGATGCCACCTGCTGCATTTTTCTTTTTAATTTTTATTTTTTTGTTGTGATTTGAAATTTTTTTAATTTATATTTTTTATTTTTTTAGTTTTCTTAAATAGAGAATAATAAATACAAATATGGTGGTGGTGGTGATGGTGATGATAGGATATGATGAAGATGATGGAGATGGAGTAGAACAAATGAAGGTGTAGGTGTGGCGATGTGATGTAATTAAAAAATGAGGAAAATAAAAATGATGCGGAATGATAAAAAAAGGAAATTACCTACGATGGAAGCGAGCGCATGTGGTGTGCTCACGAGAAGCATCGTCTTCGCTCGAATCACCAACAAGCGATGAGCTCGAGCAGGCACGCAGAGGCAGCTGCGGTATTGGTCGAAATGCCAACGGATCTCACCGAAGAGGAGGTCGGTCGTCGCTCTGCTTCTTCATTCACTATCACCGAGACAAGTAGTCGAAGCTCTTAATTTTCTGTTGCGTAAAGGTGGATCAAAGGTAAAAATGAAAAGAATGGGATGTATAAAAAGAGAAGGAAAAATGAGGTTAGAAAAGATAATGGAATGGTGGAGTTGAATGGAAGGTTAGATGGAGACTTGATGGTTAATGAAAGAAAAGGGAAGTTAGTGTAGAGAATAAAAATAAAGAAAAGAAAAGAAAATAGAATAAAGTAGGCTACTAAAAAGAAGAAGATAAAATAAAAGAAAATGAAAAGTTGCAAACAAAACAAAGAAGCAAAACAAAGAACAAAACAAACCATATGTACACTTTTTTTAATGTTATATTTTGATTTTTTAATAAAAGATATTTACAAATTACAATAAAATAATAGAAATAAAATAAAACACAAAAAAATTTTACTTTTTTATTTATTAAAAAATAAATTTAAAAAATAGAAAGGAAAAATATGTACATTATATACAAAGTCACTTTACCTTATTTTCAATAACAAAATATTTTTTGAGATTTTTTAAATTATGTAATTTATTAAAATAAACAATAAAAAAAGAAATAAAAAAGAGTTAGATTAGTACAAGAGAAAAAAATCAAAGTTACATTTATTGCATTATGTACAATATACAACGAGGTCCCAACATTCTAATTTTGCAAACGTCCTCCGATTTTAATGAAACTATTTTTATTGGATAAATAAATTTCCAACTTAAACTTTAAAAGTGAGTTTAGTGAATTTGAAATTCATACGAAGCGGGAATTTAGCTAAAAAGTTGGACTTTACGATTTTTTCTCTATGGGATCTAGGAGTATTTATTTGAGGTGAAATTTATTTTGTATTTTTATATACATTTTAATAAATAAGTCAGAGAAAGAATCAGCTGAAACATAGTTAAATGAAATTATTAAAAATACATGAAGTTTGGGCTATTTATAGGTGAAAACTCCTTTATTTTATGTCTTTTTATTTTTAATTTATTTTGTATAAAATACTATATAATAATTAGTGTTTCTTATTTACAAGAGTTATTTTATTAATTTATTGATTTTATGGACATTTAATTGAGATTCTACTCAGGGATTTTGTTAAGATCAATATATTGATATGATGAATCGTGGATTCATCACCTCCCTATACTTAAACTTTGCTAGTCCTCGAACAATAAAGAATGCATAAGTTGGATTAACTCGGACTGTACATGTGAATATAAGACTTAATCTGTTGAAGAACTCTCAGGGTGCGTTTGGTTCGCGGGTAAACTGGGGGAGGTTAACCCACCCCAAGAATAGCTAACCTGAAGGGTAACCTGATTTGTAGTTTTGGTGTTTGGAAAGAGAGTTTTACTGTTGAAAGAGTTTGCCTGTGATGTGACTTTTACTGGATTTTGGAGTAATGATTGATTTTTTATTTTTTGTAGTTAGTGGGGTTGTTGGTGGATTATTGGCTTTTTAAATATTTTAACTTTTGCAACTTCTACCCTTCTTATTTATGGTATTATGAACGAAGCTTTTGTGTCCGCGATAATTGCATTGTCATTTATTGCCATAGTTTCCGCCTAATTTACATCGAACTTAAAATTTTAAATGCGTAGGTAGCGTAGTTTATCCAATCTATTGACATCGTTAAAATTTTTGTGCTACCTATATGACGAAGTCCTACCGTGTAGCTTTTGTATTTCGTTAAACAGAACATTAGGTAATTTATTTTCATTGACAAATAGAATTTATAGGTTCATGTCAATGTGTACGTAAAATTTCGGAAGTAATTGTTTGCCTTCAAAAATAAAATAGATTTTCGGTATGAAAATAGAAACGTAGCAGTGTCCAAAATACATATGTCATAACATAGTTAAAAAGCTGGGTTAGGATAATTGTACGGCCACTTACGGTTTAATCATCTTGATGCAGAGTCGCAGCCTGTCATTGTACATCGCATGTGCGATGCGATCACGATGTTGCCCACCCCGTCGTATCTCCGTACGCATAACTCTAACCTCAACGCCAGGTTCAACTTCTAGTTCTGGAGGTTCTTGCACCAAATACTTGTCAACCCAGTCAAACCACTTGTCCAAACCATACAATTTTATGAAATTATGAATTATTACAGTGGTCGTAACTACGTCCCTTTGCATCTCGAATGCGTATGTAGGCATACATGAGAGACACCGGAACCTCTTCTTCCATACTTCAAAGGTCCTCTTTATGTCACTGTGCAGCATCGAGTGTCTATGATTAAACAAGTATTTGTGGGAGATGTACCGCTCCGCTTTGTCTAGTACCCTACACTCTGGTAGATGGTATGTGATGCCGCGATATAGCGCCAAAGATGAGTCTGTGTTTGTATACCCACACTCCACCAGATATCTGCATCCCTCCGGTACGACGAAGCCTCCCCGATCAATTGTGTCCCGCAGCACAGACATATCTGAGGCGGATCCCTCCCAACCAGTAAGGATGTAAGTAAACAGATAATCAAAAGATGCTGCTGCCATGATATTCTGTGATATGGCATGCTTCCTGTTACGGTATGCAGCCTCTATACCTGCAAAGACGGTTGCCTTGATGTGCGTCCCATCGATAGCACCGATAACACCCTGTTGATAAGGAATTTATATTAGCCACGTAAACAAAGAAAAATAAATGATATCATCGGGGCACAATGAGTATAGCATAACGAGGATCCGACGATATAAGATGTGGGGTTTATGTCGTGGGAAGATGAATTAACAGATCCTCCAACTGCAGAATCTTTTTAAGGACCCCATGGATGTGCCATGATATAGTGGACCCAAAGTGCTGGAACCATTCTTGGAGCACTCAGTTTGGATGCGCATGTCCAAATGCAAATATGAATATGCACACTTGTTCGACCGTATCCATGTTGTGTGTGCTAGTTAAGCCTGCTCATTGCTCAAGCAATTGTACAAACTTCATCAGAGTGGCAGGCTCCATTCGGACGCATCTATACGATCTATTGACGTGGCCTGATATCATATCTTCAATCCACGCATGTCTCGTCTATGGCCTCGTATTGAGAGGAACAGGCACTCGAGACGGCCCACCCTTGCAAGTTGTCACGAAGAATATATAAAACACCATCGCATAGGACAACTCGGTTGCCTCAGTGAGAATCTCCTCGAACAGATTGTAAAGCTGGTCATCCATCTAAAAATACAGGTGTAAGTTTCAGGTAACGTATAAAATATAAACAAAAACTTGGCTACAACAAGCAAATTAGTAACTAGAGCGGTGAATATGAAGAAAAAAGGAAATCACATACATAACAATGTCAGAAAAACATGCAAGAGTTCAAGGACATAATACAAATAACAATGTCATAAAGGTCTACCAGTACAGTGCATTATACAAATAAAATTGTTCTACTGAAAGATGAAATAGCCAAGATATAGGGTTGTTCATAAATTCCCGCAGACGCCTATGTTCTCGAGTTCTTATGGTTGTCCAAGGATATGATGAACCCAATCCTACAGGTAGTCTGGGTCATCCTTGACGGTCCGAAACAACTCCCTTGTGGCTGGGTGGCCAGTGCATCTGCAAGCTTGACAAATGAAGCGGGAGAGACAGTAGGGCATGCCTCCCTCAACTCCCGGTATGCGGTACGGACCATTTTGTTCTCTTCTATGCGCCCATATCCTATCATGTATCATGTCCACGAACTGGGACATGTCAAGTGGGGCAGTCTTCCCATATGCACTCCTCCGATGCTATGAGCCCGATGATCTTTGTGTGGCCCTACTAACGACGGGCGGTGTGGGATCTCGGCTACATCCTCTGCATCATCCAGATCTTCTTCTTCTTGGTCGGCTTGAGCATTCCCTGGATCATGCGATCTCATCGTTCCATGCGATGAGCGTGCAAACCGTCCTGTTGCAGTGCCTGCCCTGATGATGCAAGAAACTTCTTCAAAGTACAGGAAGGGGCGAGTTTTTACTTGCGATATGAGTTATCGACCTGAAATATGGAGCATCACTATTACAACGCAACGAATATCAATTTGGAAGTGCTGCAATCAATTTGCAAAGAAAATCATAATTCCAACCATGCCATCTCATCGGGGGCGACTGGACGGTTGCCAACGTTATCCCATCCCCATCCGGACTTCTTTCGTAGGTACAAGTACGCAGCGTGGTCTCTTTTGAATATCTTCCACTGTGATTGTATATGGTCCTTTGTGAAGAGAAGACCTGCATGTTCATTAAACTGTTGCAGGATCCCATTCCATCTAACTGTGGTGAAAGACTTCTCAGACCAGTAGTTTTGGTCACGGGCCTCTAGCATGCACATGATCAATAACCTATCATATACAAGTGTCCAGTTTGCAACCCTCCCTAAATGTCCTGAATCGTCACGACCACCCTCCTCCACATTCTTCCCCTTACCCCGAGGAGGCATATCAATTCTATTGATAATAGTACATTCAAATTGCAAGATGTTATCGTCTATAAATTTGATGAGAATGAAATGGGAGAAGAATTCAGGATTACAAAAAAACGCTACAACATATACCATATTATGCAAATATTAAGATAACATCAAAGAATGGGACATCACAGGAGCTCATATCGTCATTGCTCCTCAGAATAGGTGATCCGCATTACCAATTCAAGTAATCACAGAGCATGGCTACATACATTCACAAAGCAGACGACATCAACATTACAATGATCAAAGAATATGATTGCTACATGTAACTGGTAATAAAATGGTCATCACAGAGTAGGCCTACATACATTCACAAAGCATAAGGCACCATCATCAAAATGTTGAACGACAAGCATCAATGCATGTTAGGTGTGAGAAAATGATCACCACAGGAGCTCATATCAGCATTGCTCCTCAGATCTTCAGTCATCCGGATTAACAATTCAAGTAATCACAGAGCAGGGCTACATACATTCACAAAGCAAACTACATCATCATCATAGTGTTGAAAGGCAAGCATCACTGCATGTTACTTGTTAGAAAATGGTCATCATAGGATCTCATTTCATCATTGCTCGTCAGAACTTCAGTCGTCCGGATTACCGATTCAAGTAATCACAGAGCAGGGCAACATACATTCACAAAGCAGACGGCATCATCTTCATAGTGTTGAAAGGCAAGCATCACTACATGTTAGATGTAATGAGATGGTCATCACAGGAGCTCATATCATCATTGCTCCTCAGAACTTCAGTCATCCGAATTACCAATTCAAGTAACAACAGAGCAGGGCAACATACATTCACAAAGCAAACAATCTCATCATCATAGTGCTAAAAGGCAAGCATCACTGCATGTTAGATGTAATAAAATAGTCATCACAGGAGCTCATATCATCATTGCTCCTCAGAACTTCACTCATCTGGATTACCAATTCAAGTAATCACAGAGCAGGGCAACATACATTCACAAAGCAAACTGCATCATCATCATCATAGTATTGAAAGGCAAGCATCACTGAATTTTACTTGTTTAAAAATGGTCTTCACAGGAGCTCATTTCATCATTGCTCCTCTGAATAGGTCATCCTCATTACCAACTCAAATAATCGCAGAGCAGGGGTGCATACATTCACAAAGCATACAGACAGCACGATTGCAGTGTTCAAAGGCAAGCATCATGTCTGTTTTAGGAAAATGGTCGTGATATGTGCTCAAAAGTTCATTGCACCTCAGCATCTCCCGGACAACGTTGTGAAAGCGTCAGTCGAACCAAGTTCGGATGCATCACAGACGTGAATTGCAATTAAATCGCAAAGATCAAGCACCAGTAAATTTGGTTTGGCCAAAGATAAAGTATACAGCACCAGAAACAATGTCAAACAAACAAGCACACTGGACAGGTAACGCAATGGGGATGTGAAGATAGCATATCCAGAGAGATCAGCTAACTCGTGCCAACATTATAGATAGGCAGCAACATAACATTTGGGTATGTGAGTAACCCAGGTGTTGCACCAAAGATCAGGGTAGGTGAGCAACAAAACATGTCTACCGGTTTAAGGATGGAGATCAGGGCAGATAGGGGAGGCCTAACTCACAGGAAACTTCCATCAATAGCAACGAAGTCTCCCGTCACTCCTCCATTAACCTGATGTCGAATGTGCCATAGTACGAATATGGGTGTTCGAAGAACAAATATGCAAGCCCCATCGAAATCCAAGCATATGTTAATGAACAACAACAAAGTTGGATCTCAAATCCAAGCATACCCAGCACCAGTGAGCCCAATTCATCCCACATGTCTGAAATACAGATCGCACATCCACCATCAACCAACCCTTGACCCAACAACGGCAGGGATAGATCACCGTGTGTCATTCACCACCGACGTATCTGGAGGATACCCTTGTGATCCAAGGTGGCCAACATCAGGCCACCAATCACCCTCTCCGCCGGAGAAAATGGCAACCACAAGAATAGATCACCCCTAATGCCCAAAACGGAGATTCCAACAACATTCAATAATATGAAGCTCTCCAAAAATGGATCGAGCTACGTAGCATGACCAAGATGGGTCAAGAGTACCTCGGATCGAAATTGGAAGCTCGACGAACGGAAGGTGGCCCACGAAGGTGATCCTCCAGATCGTGCAAGAGAAGATGGAGTTGAAGAACCACCTCGTACATCCAATCTAGTTCCGATCGTCGCTCTTCCTCCTCAACTCGGAGATGTGCGAACAACGAGATTCAGAGGATGAAACCATCGGAGGGGGAAAATGGGGGAAGACCATGGGGGAGAGTCGGAAATCACGCAGACGTGATGGACAAGCCGGCATGCCTCGGGCTTCATGAGAGACCAAGGGTGGGAGGGACGAGGGTTTTCCTTCCAAACCTGCATCTTAAACGGGGACGCGATGTGGGTTACCAGCCGATATCCGGGTTAACCCGGGTACCGAACGCCCCCTTAGTTTTAGTGATCTTAAAATTCAAAGTTGAACCAAGATCTAGTGAAAAGGCTCTCTTTGTATACATATATAATAGGGATATGCCATTAAGTGTGGATTGCAGTTACAAGAGTAGAGTCGCAGTTCACCCAAGTTTCCAGTCCAAGATACTCTCCTAAGAATACTATCGTCAACACTAGGGAATAAATCATTTCTTGCATCCAATCCACCGTCTCTTTAGTTGTCAAACTTAAAAGTGTATATGCAAAGCCAAATTGATGGAGGGCATAGGATTGTGTTATTTCTTCTCTACCTCTCACTGGAACAAGGATCTTCTCGAGTGTCTTATTACCTCTACACATGTATTTTTCTAGTTGTTGATCAGTGCGTCCGTCAAGAGAAGTTGGAGTCATCTGCATTTGTTTTCCTGTGAGTACACTGGGGTGTGTCTTTTTTTAGTATCTAATATACTTTCTACACCCGTACTTGTAGTATTTACGATGCAGAGCCCTTATGGGGTGCTAGCACGACTCTTGGTCCTAATAGCGGTGGTCCAAGTGAACACTTTGAAATGGTTGGAAGCGCTAGCCTTTGATGGAAGCTCTTTGATATTTGACTTTGTATGGAGAGAGCTTTTCTTTCAACATTTCTTTCTTTCTTTTTTTCTGAAATTTTGGCTAGCTCCACTTCTTTTATCAAAAGTCGGTGCATACTGATCAATATTTTTTTAGATCTCATCACACCCAAGAAAATAAGTAAATGTCAAGAGATAGTATAAGAACAATGTTCTCATACTGACTCAAGGTGCTGACACTCAGTTTTCATGAAGCCTTCATTGATTTTATCCCATCCTCGAGCATCCTAAAATCAAGTCCAAACTCAAATTCCTCATCCCAGTTCCTAAAGTAAAATTTTAGCTCATCTCATCACAATTGCAATCGTGTACGTGAGGTGTTGATCATGTTCTTAAGGTAGAGACTAAGAACACAATATAGCACACAAATCTTTCAAACTAGGGAAATATGAATAACTAAGTCAAATACCCTGATGACTAAGGTTGGTTAACTCAAAATCTCAAGACTTCATGAACCGTGTTCTAGAACTTCACTAGTCTTATGTGAACTTGTAAGTGTCAGGGACAAAACCAACTTATTAGTTCGGTTTTTTTGTGATTTTGATTTGTGTGATTTTTTTTTAGAAAAAGAAAAGAAAAGAAGAAAGAAGATTTTTCGTTTTGAAAATGATTTTTTTTTTTGAAGCAGATAAGGAAAGAAAAGAGAAATTTGTTGTTTTTTAAAAAATTGATTTTTTTCATTTTACGCACCTCCTAATTATTGTATAATATATACAAAAATACGAAAGTATGAGCTATGGGTAAAGAATCTATATAATATATGCACGCCTCCTATACTTAGCATGTGATATGTCCTCATGGCACTAGGTGACAAAAAGCCATTGCTCATACTAAGTATAAGTGGGTGAAAAGAATAGAAAAGAAATAAATTAAAAGAGCGTTTGAGAATACACTACAGGCATCAGCTTCCCTATACTTAGGATCTGATCAGCCTAAGTATTGGAGGGAACACAAGATTGGGATACTGGTGAGAATGAGAAAGAATATATAAGAATAAAATAAAAAGAAAGATGGAGCAACTCGAGTCACTCACCCCCCTATTCTTAAGGAGGATGGAGGAAACACAGAGGATGGAGGATGGAGGAAAATAAATCACGCTATCACTACACAGAGGATGGAGGATGGAGGAAAAGATGGAGGAAACGCGTCATTTCTACCCTAGGAACCAATATATCTTCTGCATCTGGCAAACTGCTCGAAAACTTATCGTCTACACCAATGTCTTGTGTCTCAGGTCTTCTTAAGTCGTCCATTAGTTCAAATAACTCGTGATCAACATTATTCAAGGTTTGTGTAGTGACTCCTGCATCTACACCCATATCCTCATCCATTCGTAAATCTATAACCTCTCCATTTCAGTCCAAATGGAGTAATGTAACCAAAATCCGTTGAGTATAAGATGGTTATAGACTTCCTCTCTAACATCCCATTTAATATTCTTACATCTCACACATGGACAATAAATCTTAAGACCACCAAATTTCTTATTAACTCTTTCTATTTCAAATGCCCAATCCAAGAACGTGATCACTCCTCTCTTATATTGTTGAAAATCATCGTATCTCTTATCCATCCATGATTTATCCATTTTACTGCACAATCAGAATAAAATCCACCACCATTATGTTATTATAGATAACAAGTTTTTCCACCCTAAACCCTAATCAAATGTTTCTCTTATACACAATAAGAATTTCTAGATCTAATATACACAAGCACATTATATTTAATATAAACAAGCAATGTTTTATAACATGTTTCATCCTATAAAATGTTAATCCTATAACATGTTATCCTCTATCCTACAACATGTTGTTTAACATGTTTCATCATATAACATGTTATCATCTATCCTCTATCCTATAACATGTTGTTTAATCTAAATCATGTTTCATCCTATAACATGTTTCTCTATACAATGTTTTCCTATTATTAGAGATTTCATCCTATTATTATACAACAAGCTATGTTTTCCTCTATCCTACAACAAGATATTTCATCATAACATGGGGAAAAACCTATTACATTAAACAAATCAAGCAACCCTAACATAACAACAAAAAAACTCATTCACATGGGGAATAACATCCCTAACAAGAATATCAAGCAAAATAAACAAGAATAAACACAAAGGAGTGTTGCTAGATACCAGAAAATAAGATTGAGGAGGATGGGAACCACGGAGAGGTCGGAGGGGCGACGTTGGCCGGGAGGGGCGACGTTGGGCGGCTGTTTAGGGGAGGGCAAAGTGATCGGCGACGGTTCACTTAAGACCGTCCCCTTTGGTGGGCATAGGGGACGGTCTTCGGTGACCGTCCCCTTTGGTCATGCCACTGACCTGATGTGACGCCGACAGAAGTGTAATGGGGACGGTCAGAACCGTCCCCAAAGGAGGCAGAGGAGACGGTCCTTGGTGACCGTCCCCTCTGTTCAGTCACTTAAGTATGAACGGCCGGAGGCGACGCCAACAGAGGCGTATTGGGGACGGTCAGAACCGTCACCAAAGGACCTGCCAGGGCAGAGGGGACGGTCCTTCGTGACCGTCTCCTCTGGTCTCCCTTTAAGGAAAAAAACCGAAGGTGACGCCAACAGAAGCGTATTGGGGACGGTCAGAACCGTCTCCAAAGGAGCTGCCAGAGCAGAGGGGATGGTCACCACGGACCGTCCCCTCTGGTCGCTCACTTAGGATAATAGACCGGAGGCGACGCCAACAGAGGCGTATAGGGGACGGTCATGACTGTCCCCAAAGTCCCTCACAAGTCAGATGGGACGGTCGTTGCTAACCGTCCCCTCTGGCCATCCACTTAGATCCATTACCGGAGGCGACGCCAACAGAAGCGTATTAGGGACGGTCAAGACCGTCCCCAATGGGTCCCCTAGGCAGAAGGGACGGTCTTACTGACCGTCCCTATTAAGCTATTACAAAAGGGGACGCCAGCTCGCAGAGCGTCTCCTGATATTAAGTATTGGGGACGGTTATGTCATGACCGTCCCTAAAAGCTTTCATTAGGGATGGTCATTCTATGACCGTTGCCAGTTGTCGTCTCCAAAGCAGGAACTTCCTGTAGTGATAGCGACGAGGGTCGAACTCAAGGAGCACAACTGAAAACTAAGTAAGCGATTCGAAACTAAATGATTTTTATAAGTTTTTTCATGATTTTTAGTTTTGCAAATTTTTAAATTTTCAAATAAAGCAAAATAAGAACAACAACAATCACATCCACACCCTCAGATTCTCTAGACGGTAGTTGATAAACGGTTTCGAGGGACTTAATAAAATCATATGTTCTTTATATTAAAATCTTTTCCATGAGGACTCCAACCTACAAAGAGATTGAGATACCAAAAACTTCCGTAGCACCAAAAACGGATCTGGACTCGTTAATCGCCCCTTTCACCTTAAGTGAGATTGAAGCCACGATTGGGTCCTTTAAATAGAACAAGGCTCCTAGATTGGATGGGATAAACCTCGAATTCATCCAGAAGATGCGACCTCCTCTGAAACCCGACTTCATGGCAATGTTGATTTGGATGCATTCTCCAACCTTCCTCCAAAGAGATTTTCAACACTTGAACAACCCGATCATTCTTATCATCTTTAAAAAAGGAGATCATTCTCTCATCGAGAACTACCGTCCAATTAGCTTGATATATTTGTCTATTAGGATTATAACAAAATCCTTTCAAATCCATGGTCTCCAATCATCCAATAAAACATCCCACCCTCTCAATGGGCCTTTATAAAGGACAGATCTTCAAGCGACGCTTTCTTGGTGACATCCTCGGTTCTCAACTCCTGATCAAGATTCAATACACAAGTCTTGATTTTAAAAATCAACTTCTTCGACACTATTCAATTGCCTTTTATCATTGGCCACCTTAGTTGACCAGCGCGCCGCCTCAACTTGTAAATTGGATCAAGGGGTCTTGCAAGTTGTAAAACTGTCCTTCAACCTCAACGGATTTTCGATTGGTTTCTTGTCCTTGGAGAAAGGAGTCTAACAAGAAGATCCTCTATCACCCTACCTCTTCATTCACTCTCTGTAAGTCCTTTATGCCATGATGACTAAATTAGTGACTTCTGGACAATACAAGAGCTTTTCCTACCGAGAAAACAACTCTATAACCAATATCCAATTTGTCACTATCCTCCTAATTTTCCACGAATTAACACCTGAAGAGAATGTAATCACAACTTTGAATATTTTTTAAAATTATGGGATCTTTGCATAAATAAAGACAATGTGAATTATTTGGATTAAACATCGATGTACTCAAACACTCAGAGATTGAGAGATGGCTAGGATGGAAATAAAGATGCTTCCCGCTCACATATATGGGCCACTTGATTTCCACCAAGAGACCATCAATCAAGGACCGACAACCTCTTCATGATCGTTTTGCAGCATATCTTCAAGGATGGAAAGCGAAAATCCTTCCTATGCCGGCTCGAATATGTCTCCTTAACACATCACTTACACTGCTTGTAAATCACCATATGTCTTGCTTCAAAGTACCAAGCACCATTATTGATAAAATCGACAAGATGCATAGGAGATTTCTCTATAATGACAACACCAAAATGAATCACCATTCCAAGGTTGTATGGAAAAAGATTATGAGATCAAAAGAGAATGATGGCTGAAACATACTAGATTTAAGATCATTCAATCGAGCTTTGCTGACCAAATCTTACCTTGAGATCATGGAAAGTAGAAATCCAGGACGGGGAGGTCTTATTTTGCTGAGCAATTGCCCCACAAAATATGCTCTCCTAGTGGCAGAGCCCACTTACAAGGAGCTCAAATGCATCTACTTCACCAAGACCATTGCATCGGGTGCTCAAACCTCATTCTGGTATGCCTCTATAGACGGAAACAATTCATTAAAAGAACTTGCACCAAATATTTGAAGCTTTTTCAGGCGAAATAACTCTACAGTCCAGGAAGTGCTGAATACTTGGGGAGCTAGAAACAATTGATTTAAACAAATTAAAAATCATATATATTCCGTTATGTTGGGCTAAATGGAATAACATGAAGAACTCCGTTCAAAAAATCATGAATCCTACAATTCCCACGTCTCAGGACACATTCAACTTCCTCAGAATGAACAGTGGAATTATAAAAACTAGCTAATCTACCTGTTATTAACCATTGGAGGTGTATGATCAAAATTCTGCCAAAATATATGCTCCCACATATTCGATCACTGCATCTCTTATTTCCTTTGGCTATTAACTCTTGAAAAACATATTACACAAGACAAACTTTTCAGTTTCCTCTGTGAATTGGATGCGGAAGGTTTCTTCCATATTTTGAATCCTGCCCATTTATGAAACATGTTTTTGGGCTTTGTGGCTTTGAACATGAATCGATTAGATTCAAAGATTAGGGTGGCAGAGGGGGAGGGAGAGGAGGAGATGGAGGGGGTGATGGCCTCCTGAAGTTGGAGGCCAACGGCGAGATCCTCGACTTCAGCAGCAGGAGATGCTCCTCCTTCGTCTTCCCTCCCCGCGCGCGAGACCCGGTCGAGACAAATCCTCGAGTCAATCTTAATCACTTGCAGGTCCTCCATGAACAACACCAACTGGAGATCGACATGCACTTGGAGCTGAGCATCGGATCCTTCCTCGAGCCTCCACACCACAGAGTTCTCAAGCCCAAACAAATGGAGACATAAGCCAGATCCCCCCTTGCGGAGAATAACGAGCTCCTTCCTGTTGTGAGAACTAGCGACCAGACCTCCATGGACCAAATCTGCCAATCTCCTGATACTGGCTTGCCAAACTGTGATCTGTTCAAGGATTAAGAGGAACCCAACTCGAGATCGAGGGAAAAGTGCAGTTGCACAATCTACAAGACACCAACTTGCCAAAATGCGATCTTTCCAAGGAAGGACATCGTGTGCAGTTTCAACTGATCTTCGATCATCGTATGCAGCTTCAACCGATCTTCGATCAAGAATTCCAAATTAGATGTTCTTTCCCCAACTTTACGGATTTTAGGATTTGCTACGTGCAGGTCCAGCTTGCTGCTTCGCTTGACACTGGAAGGTAAAGGAGGAAGAAGGGAGAGAGAAGAAGGAAGGAGATAGAGTAGAAGAAAACTTACTATTGGATTTGCTAGGGTTGATTAACTCAACTTAAATCCAAGCCAGTTAACAGAAAAAGTCTCAAATTAACGCCAGAGTCTGCAGGGTAAGACGGAACAAGTTTACGAGGTCGAGGGAGGAATATTGATATCTCAAAAGTCGTAGAAGTAATTTAAAAAGATTATAAGACCTGCCAGCTAAAAATCCCAACATTCTGATGTCGGAGGAAAAAATTGCTTGGGAACTCGTGCAAATATGCCAGGTGCATCTGGGCTGTGATACTCCTGATCTGTCAGCCTTCTTAATTTGAACCCTTCTTTTGTGTTGGCAACAGGGGAGTTTCTTGTTAGTCTTTGTAGCTATTTCTGGTTGTTCTATGATCACTTTTATTTGCAGAGATTACATTGGAAGTATTGATTAAGGAAGAATACTCTACCAAGAAACCTGGTTCGACTAGCTAGCAGAAGAATTCTTGACTGTTCGTCCAAGAAGACTTGAGCTCAGTGCTGCATGCTTCTTTTCGGCGTTTTTGGGCCTTGTGCGGGCTTGTATATCCACTGTCTCCATGGCTGGGCTCCTTGTCGATCATTGTAAATGATGGGTTAGGATTAAATATGCGGAGGTGGCACAGTCATGGGACATGACTGTGAGTCTGTGATTGTGCTGTTACAACTGTGTTGAGATGTCTTAGGAGAAGACATGTAATTAATGGTGACATGTTGTTCCAAACAAATTTTAGCCTATTATAAAAACTTTCTGTCGTTTAGGGATGAGCATGATCCAGACAACTAGGCCAGGTTCTGAAGGACCCGTTCAAAGGCTCACAATTTTTTTCTTTTTTCGGCCCAAACCAAGGTTCAGCTCAATTCTTTTGGGCAAGTCGTGAGCCGAGCTGACCCATTTGACAAAGAAAACATGACAGAGATTTAACAATGAGGGAACCCACAAGCATCAAACCAAAGAATGACTCCAACATATAATTCAAGAAGCGAATAAATGGTTCCAGCAAATATTTCCAACAGAGAATGGGGCAAATTGTAATGGAAAAAGATAAAAAATAGTTTCAAAAAGATCACCTCAATAGGTCTTCACAACTGTAAAACCCCTTGGGACTTCTCCGGTAGGAAGCAGCGAGAGTTTCAAGTGAGAAAACCTCCAGGCTGCAATGTGGTGCTCTACCGCGGGATCCTGGTGCGGGGATTCGTGAGAGACGCGGTCAGGGGCTGCCGGAACCGAGGAGCAGCGGTGTCGTGACGACCCTCTCGATCACGGCGGATGGACTGCCAATGAGGGGGGGTGCCGCAGCCGAGTAGGGCAAGCATGGGTGGAGGAGTTAGGGCTTCTATCCCAAAGGACTGGGGGCTTTAGGGCATGTTTGGTATCTTCATGTGAATAGTAACTTTTTTTTGGAAAGTTGGGAGGTTTGGATGAAAACTGTGACGTGATTTGACATTGATTTTTATTATATTAACTTTTTAATAATTATAATATATTTTATGTTAATAAGTTTATTTGAACATGATTAAAATATATTAGGGTTTTTATCACTTGTGTACCTCCGAGATATCGCAATATCAGTTATGCCCTTATCTTTTTGGTAATATCACTTGTGCCCCTCACTTTTTGCTAATTTATCACTTGTGCCTCTCGAGTTAGTGATTGTCCATCCACAGTGCAAACGGACGTTAACTTTGAAGACATAAGCGGAATTAATTTAAAAAAAAATAAATGGTCATTTGAGACAATCTTCCTCATCCTTTTCTTCTTCCTCCTTTTCCTCAATCCTCTTCGTCCTCCCGGGCCTCCCCCTCCCCCGCGCCGCCCCGTGCTCCCCGCGTCGTCCCCTACTCCCCCTGCCCCGCGCCCTGCTCCCCTCCCCTGCGCCGCCCCCTGCTCCCCCTGCCCCGCATCGCCCTGTGCTCCTTGGGCCGCCCCTCCCCTCCCCCGCGCCGCCCCCTGCTCCCCTCCCCCGCGTCGCCCCTTGCTCCGACCCCCCGCAGCACCGCCCCCGCATCTCCCCCCTCCGCTCCCTCCCCCCTGCACCCCCTTCCCCCCATCACCCTCTGCGCGTCCCCGATGGCGGAGCATGACTGGCGGCCACCTGCCGAACGCAACTCCGCCACCATCCCCACGCAAAGCCTTCGCCGGCATGTGTGGAACCCATCCGCCCGCGGGTCGCGCCTCTGCTTCACCGTACCCCCTTCTGCACCCTCTGTCGCCCAACGGCAGCCCCGCCTCTTCCATCAGCGCTCTCCAGCTTAGCATGTCGCGCCCACCGCCGGTACGACCGCGTAGCCTTCTCCGGCGGATCAAGGCCGCGACGGGCGGTTGCTGGTGGCGTTGGGCTTGAAGCCCTAGTGGGTTCTACCGTTGAGGAGAAGCCCCAAATTCGGTTCTCTAGGTTGAAGAACATGTTTAGACAATAATACCCCTCTTAACTGCGCCAAGGTTTGAAAAAATCATGGTTAAGTCAACTCATTGACGGTCAATCTGACGGAAGGGTACAAGTGATAACGGTGAAAGAAGTGAGGGGTACAACTGATATTACCAAAAAGATAGGGGCATAACTGATATTGCGATATCTCAGAGGGGCACAAGTGATAAAAACCCAATAGATTATACCAAAGAAATTGTAATGTCAATACAAGCAATCCCAACTCAGGAATGCAGGGTTGGAGCTACGGGTATGCTAGGGTACACCGATGTACCCTAGCAACCAAACAGACCCTTAAAGTTGGTCAGACCCTACTCGGGCTAGGCAACGGGGCTGACATCGGGTGGGGCTACGCCGAGCCAAGTTCGAGTCCCACCTAAAAAATTTTGAGTCTAAATCTTTGACCCAAGCTCGGTTGAATATATTCATTTGGATTTGGATCGGATCAAACTTTTGAGCTGGACTTTGGACTAGGTTGGGTCAACCACAACCTAATGCCCGTCCCTAATTGTAGTGATTTTTAACATAGCATAATAATTTGTATTCACATGTTAATCCTTCTATAGGGCATGTTTAGTTGCCAGGGCACACCAGGGTACCATGGCATACTCCTAACTCCAACCATGCATTTCTCGATTGGGATTACTTGTATTGACCATACAATTTCTTTAGCATAATATTTTTTAACAATGTTGAAATAAAGTTATTAATATAAAAAATGTATTATAATCATTATAAAAATTAATATAACACAGTTAATGTCACATAACAACACAATTATCATTTCAACCCCTCCCAAACCTTCAAACAACTACTATTCATAGGAGGATATCCCAACCCAGCCCAACCCAGTAACCAAATATGCACATAGACTTCTACCTCCATGCCCTTGAATAATAGCTAACCATTACATGTCATGCACATGTATTATCTTTTATCGTCTAAAAGTACAGAGACATATGAGTGTAAAAATTCAGTATGTTGGGCACAGATTTTTATAGAGAAAACCGACTCTAAACTTACCCAACTTGGTCGGAATTGATTAGTCAAATGTAAATATCGATTTAAAAATGCAACCGCAAAATGCACACTCAACATCTTACAATATATTAACCTCCGTGGAGTAGGCACTGTTCACCAATTTCCTTTGATTATTTTTCAAACAAAATATTGTCGACGTTGGTCATGCAGCAAATATATGGAAAATGCCACGTGTTGTGTTTAATGGCATCGTGATGGCACGTACTCCCTCCGCCATCTACGTGTTGTCTCTACTTCCTTCACCAACACGACAAAGACCACATCTCCTTCCTTATCTTCGTCAGCGAGCGGAACGTAACACCCACTTCTTCCACTTCTCTCAAAGCCCTCGCTTTTTATGTCTTTTGACTACAGTTGCTCACAAATAATGATATGGGGATTCATCTTGATTCCTTCTTTCTTGGTATAACATCTTGATAATGGTGACGATGGCAGGATTGGGAAGCTAAAGTTGCAAACCGAGGATAGTTCATATTTCAGGACTGCTTTTGTCTGTTCTCATCGGGTAATCTTTTCTTTCTTCTTATTTATTTGTGTATTTATGTTATTTCTGTTTACGAGGGTTTGAGATTGAGGAATCGCATTTCCGTTACATATTCACAATGAGGCCATCTTCCTACAGATACAATTTCAGGGTGTTCTCTCTCTCCCCTCCTCCCTCTGACTCTTAAGTTGATATGTGGATAGCAGAGCTTCCCCAAACAACCAAACCTTCTACTAAGATCCAATTTTTAGGATGATTCTTTTGTTGTAGAATGGTTTATACTGATGGTTGGTCAATTATGGATTGGAATGATAGTTTTTTGTGCACGTGGAGAAAAAAAAACCTACTAAATAGCATTTGCTTATATAGATATTGCACAGAGAGTCATAAAATTCTATTGGATACATTTGCTTATATGGATTCTATATTGCATGGGTAGACTGTGGATTGGAATAGTATTTGCTTTCCGTTGTAGCTCCTTTATCGTGGTGCTTTTAACTGTTTCGCATATATATGATGTTGTTTATATATTGATCCCATATGTTTTTCTTCACATAAGTATTTCAATGGTTGTATGCTGTATACTGTGGGTGATCCTATTAGTGTAACAGTTGATAGACCCCCAAATGTGCCGGCCAATTACAGTTCCAACAGCAACCACCTCCTCTATTGCCGTGTCTTATAATGCCTCCAAGAGCATGAAGAGCATCATCTCCAAGAGCATCGACTCCATTAGCAGCTACAAGAGGCGAGGCGAGATGATTCCACCTTCGTATTTGAGTACGCCGTCATCGTTGAAGCTCTCTAACATGATCTTCAGGGACGACTACGACAATAGTAGCCTATGTTCAGACGTGTATATATCGACTTTGGCTTCAAGTTCCAGAAACTCTCCATGCGGGGTATACTAATTCTTATTTTTCTGCTATTCATTTATTTTTCGGATGTAATTAATTATGAAAATATTTATGAATTTCTTTATAATATAGAACATTTGACTTGCAAGTATTAACTTTTAATTAATTTCACTATTAATCATGGCACGAGTTGTGCTACTAATTAAGAGAAGTTTTTTTAGGTGTGATTATACTTGCGAGAAATAAATTTCCATTTAGTAACTATGTTTGTTATTTGGTTTTGTTATATGTCCATTTGGTCCTTTCGAAAAAAATATGTCCGTTTGGGGTGACCTGTTATGTGTTATGTAGCAAATGAGAGAGAACCGAGGAAAAAGTGGGCTTTATAATTGCATTGTGAAGATGAAGAGCCTATATTGAAACTTGAAAATAATGGGGTTCAATATCAAGAAGCTTTGCAATAGAATGAGAGTACGCCGACAAGAAAATGTATGCTTGATTTAGAACCAAACGGTCATGGCCACAGGCTTATTCTTCCATAGGTTACACGAATTGGTCTTACCATGCAAGAATTTATAGATAATTACTCCTTTTAAAAGGTCAAATACCATATCACCTTAACCTTTATGTATAATGCAAAAATGTATATCGAGGAAAATGACTATCTTCCTAGAGAGAATTAAATGTGCAACGATTGAAGCTTGATAAATGTTAATATTTAGTGTCAGAAGAAAATCTACTCCGTTCGATCGTAATCTAATGGTTTGGATCGGAAGGATAATTTTTTTTAGAAAAAAAGATTCACGCAAAGATTGCTGGTTCAGAAATCGCGGAATCGATGGTCCAAGATCTCTGATCTTAATGGTCTCGGATTGGATTAAATGCACTGTTAGATGGGGGGAGCATGCTTTTTGCTTGCGGGTTTCGGTCGACCCCTAAACTTGACAGCTCGTGTTGAATCCATACGATCTCATCCGTGTAATTAATCGAAGGCCCCTTTCGTTAACTTTGATGTGATCTGTTGATACTGCAGCAGTGACGGCAGCCGTCATGATCCGATCGGACGGTCTTTATGATGGGATCGGAGAAATTATGATTTTCAGGTATATCGATTTTTAAATAAATTTTGAGGGACTCGATTCTTACGCACGTCCTCCTGGAAATTAATATGCGTGGATTTCGGTGTGATTCGTAGGAATTAGTGTATTCGTGTCTTCAATTCTCACGATACAGGTACACCCCTGTTTGGTTGTAGAATAATCTTCGGAATAAGGGGTCAATTCTCCTCGTGACACGGTTTTCAGTGGTACGATTATTCTTCATTATTCTATCTTATTTTATTCTTATTCCAATCTTTCTCACCTTACCTACCTTTATTTCACCTTATTTTCCTTATTCATATCCTCCAGTCGAACAAAGAATAGACCATTATTCTCCTTATTCCCCATCCTTATTCCTTCTTATCCCCGAACCAAACGGCCCTTTTAAAGTAGAATTTGAATATAATTCGTACGATCCCAACTTTTTTGGGTAAATTACAATTTGGGTCCCCATCCATCTATGGGTTCGATCTCGGAATGGGTCCTCCTATTTAAATTGTAACTATTCGGGTTCCAAGGCCGTTAATGTAATGAACTTTTTGGGGTTGATGATGAATATGCCTTTGTTTAAAAGTTGGAACCCAACCCCCATTCCATTTCCGACAAAGGCATATTCGTCGTGAACATCAAAATTTCTGTTTCCTAAACAGCTCTGGGACGTGAATCGTTACTTGGGATGAAAACGAATGTGAATATATTCGTATCCTATTTGCTATCTTATTTATTTTATACGTATTTTGACATTCGTATTCGTATTCGTTTTAAAATAGATGCAGATATGGATATCACTTTACATTAACTAATATTCGCATTCGTATTCGTATATTTTATTTATAACTGTGTGTAACAATATTTTATGATTGCATTCACCACTGTTGATATAATTATTATAAAAATATTATATCCAGTATATATATTTTATGTGTAAATCATCCTAAATATGTATATTTTAGTTAGTTTATTAAGAATTTATGTTATTATTCGTATCCGATTCATATTCGTTCGTATTTAAGGATATAGTAACACAATTTTTACATCCGTCAATATTCATATCTACATTCGTATTCGTATTTTAAAATGGATAATGATATGATTATACCTATATTCCTATCCGTATCCGATCGTTTTCATCCCTAATCGTTACAATTTAAAGAGGGGACCCATTCTGAGAACGGATCCATAGATAAGCATCGAAATTGTAATTTACCCTTTTTTTATCATCCACCGTTAGCCTCCAACACATTTAAATTGTAAGATCGATCCACCGTCCGATCGTAATCGGAAGGACGGATCTGAGGGGAGCTTTAAATGGGCACCCGTGAGGCCCACACGTGTCTAGGTGAACATGGGCGGTTGGTGGACTCCGGATCGTGGGCTCAGTACATGTGTTTCCAGAACGAGAGTGAGACAGAGAGAGGCTAGCTGTGGATCGGAGATCTTGTTGTCGATGTGTGTCTCTCTCTTTATCTCTACCCTTGCGAGCTCCTCTTTGGGTGTTACTGGTGAGATGATTACCAGTTCGAGTCGAGTCGTATATATATTGATCTATATATATGTGCTGCAGAAGTGGCGCACAACATATGTACGTTTTCTCCCAGGAATGAGAAATGGTTCTTGATCAAATGGTTTTTTTGATGCAACTATACCCCATTATCGTTTAACAATCGTCTAATAAAGTAAATCAAGTGGTTGGAAAAGTAGAGCATGTGGTTTGAGTTTGGGTGCAATGGGGTCAGCTGCCCCATAGGCCCTCCACTTACATTTTATGCTACTTCTTCCTTAAATGGATGTGCCTGACATTACCAATTTAATTTATTCTTGTATGCCGGTTGTTTCCCATTGCTTTGGTTTTTTCCCAAGATGGATTTATTCAACTTACGGTGACGAGAGAGGCCTTATACCCGATTGGTCATTTTGCGCACATGTTGCAGACATGATTTCCATTGTTATTTTTTTTCTCGAAACTCTTTTCTGTAATGGTCGTTACTTTTCCCTACTATTGTTTTGTGTTCATGCATACTATTCTACGGAATCAGATAATAATGATGGCATCTTCAGGACAACCCCCTATGGTGCATGAGAGATTAGCTACCATGGCATCCACATCCGTGGGGGACGCAGAACAGAGCAACTCCCTCAAAGCCATACACCATGAAGCACCAGAGTCCACTTCTCTGCTCCTACCGCAATCGCATCCGCCTCCTGCACATCCTCCATCTTGCGTCGCATGCGTCCTTCCTCCTTTGTGAGGACAATGGTGCAGGATTTATATGAGATAAAAGGTATAGGCAATGACAATGACAGTAACCCTCCCAACCGCAATTAAAAATTTCAACTCCGGACTCGATCCGTCGTTCCTACTATTGATCAGTCGTTTACTTCTCATGACTATCTTCTCATAAATATCTTTTAATTTTGATTTATAGTTGTTGTTGTAGCGGTGATTGATAAAATGCGAGGTGGTATCCGTGGTTCAAGAAAATATGCAAGAGAGCTACACACTTGTAACGACCCGGACCCGTGTGGCCAGCGGAAGCATGAATAAACGACACGCCACGTCGGATCCGAGGGTTACTCATGCATATCAAATCCATAATTAATAAGGCGATCGAAAGGACAAGGGAAAATATTATATCACTGAGATACTGTAAATAAATGGATAACATCACTTAACAACTTATCATAATCAAAAATCGAGTTACATCCTCCAAGAGACGCCATTGACAAAAAAATAGAAAAGATCAACTCATAATGTTCCTTGGGTACATCAACGAAAGACAACAAAAGGGAAACTAACACTACCAAATGAAAAGTCAAATCCTCCACTAGCCAATCAACAGCTGCAATGCTCTACTCCTCCGAGGAACCTGCGGCAGGGCAAAACCACAGGAGCGACAAAATGCTCGTAAGCCAAACAGCTTAGCATGCGATAATAGGATACAAAAGCGAAAGAATACTTTGATAAAATTACTAAGGAGTATGACAATACGGTTATAACTATAACATATGAGGATTTCATAATCTCAATAATTGTTCTCTAAAGTTGCATGCATACCCTTATACTCACTCTTTTCATAGAGTAGGCCTTTTCTTAACTACCGCTGGCACTAGCGGCTTTCCCATAACATTACGATCATTTACTTGTATTCATTTCGTGATGACATCAGCTGAGTCAATATGTGGACTTTCCACTAGGTTCTACTAAACCTGACACCCCCGGAAGGTGTTGCCCTTTAGGCCATTAATGTCCGTATCGGACCCGGTAATCGGACTCTAGAGATGGCTCCCACCACGAGGCGTAGCACTTAGCTCCGCTTACCGTTATCGTGCCCTTGTTATTAAGTTCCACTAATTCATATGCAAAATAACTTACTTGTTTGTTAGTAATATAATCTTTGTAAATACTAATCCTTAAACTACCCATTTGGATATATGGCATATAATCACACTAAGAAAAGGATAACAATACATACTAAGATTATACAACCATTATGTTTTAGGAACGCACACTTATATACTAACTTTAGATAGTTAATATCCTGAGCTCTTTTTTTTTCTTCTTCTTCCAAAATATCATTGCTCGATAGGCAAGAATTTTACTGTTCTTAGTGACTCACTTTGCTACATCTATATAATTAGTAATTTAACAGGTGCCTATGTGTAGTTTCATGCACGGTTGTAATATTGAAGCAAAATATAAAAGCTGATGGGGTGTATGTACGGTGTTGTACTGGGCTTGTATTATAAGGTCATTCTCGTGGGTTTTCATTGGATGGCAATTCAACACATATATGGTTAAGTTATAAAATGTGCATCTCTCATTTTAAATTACAAGAGGTCAGAACGTGACTTTTCAAAAATAATTAAAACTATATTGACATCTTTAAGTTGCAACTCACGGCTTCCACCTATATATATATATAAACATTGATAAAAGTATGGTTAAGGGTGGTTGTACATCTTTTTATTTTCATTTCCGTCTATAACAATGATTCGAACATCATTTATACTATTCCATCATATACAAAAATTAAGCGGAAAGATAGCACTTTTATCAAGAGTACGACTGCCCTTCAAAGTTGATGATCAAGAATGAGCCTTTAGGAATGATCATCGTCAAGCGTAGGGTATGATATGAAATATACTACCATACACAAGAACAAAATATTTCAAAGAAAATAATTGGTATACGAAATTAAATCTCCATACACGGTATGGATATGGGAGAAATCCATGTATGAATGATTTGCTAAAAGATGTGATAACTGAAAATTTCAAGGAGATTAATCTGAACATAGAGGTACATTGGACGTATTGTATCTGAGAAGGATAATCGATACGAACAAAAGAATGACACATACCCATCAAATCGTTGAGCTCAATAATTCTATGCGTCGACGAGTTGGCCCCTAGTCGTTGGAAGTCTCTCCGTCTCCAACCTCGCCGAAGGATCTGATCTCTTACCGTTAGCTTCCTAATCACAGCATGAGTGAGGTAATTTTTGGTAGCAAAGGTTGAGGGCATAGAGGAGATGCCGTTGCTTTAATTCCTAATACTAATGGTCATGGAGCCTATTTTTAGAGGCGGTTAGGGAGCACGCACAACCCCCTCTCGATCGGCAAATGTTGGGATACGTGAGGAGAGAGGGTCAACCATTCCTTTCCCCTTCCCCACGTCCCCTTGCAACCGTTATCCCCTTTTTAATTTTTTTATTTCCACAAATCACCTAATTAATCCATTGTAATATCTAATATTATTTATCATTAACGAGGTTGTTACAATCTACCCTATTAAAAAAGATATTCGTCCCGAAATTATAAGTCTAAAAGCTTACTGAAAAGTTCAGGATATTTGGCTCGTATTTCCTCCTCCAGTTCCCAAGTAGCTTCTTCACGCTTCTGGTGCTTCCACAATACTTTAACCATGGGAATCATCCGACGTCGCAACTGATTTTCCTTGCGATCTAGGATCTGGATCGGTTCCTCTACATAAGAAAGATCTGCTTGTACTTCAGGAATTTCATGCTCGATCACATGCGAGGGATCAGATATGTACTTCCGTAGCATTGAAATATGAAATACATCATGTATATTCTTAAATTGAGGAGGAAGATTGACTTGATAAGCAACCTCGCCAATTCTCTTGGTGATCATGAAAGGGCCAACATATCTTGGATTCAGCTTTCCCCTTCTACCAAAACGAACGACACCACGCATAGGAGAGACTTTGATAAAAACTTGATCTCCCACTTCAAATTTAAGATCACGTCTCCGACAATCAGCATAGCTTTTCTGCCTACTTTGAGCAGCTAGCAATCTCTTCTTAATAATATCGATCTTCTTTGTAGTATCCAGGATAATCTCTGGTCCGAGGATTTTCCTTTCGCCAACATCATCCCAACATAAGGGAGAACGACATGGTCTACCGTATAAAGCTTCGTACGGGGCCATCCCAATGCTAGAATGGAAACTGTTATTGTAAGCAAATTCAACAAGTGGAAGGTGAAAATCCCAGTTTCCAGCAAAGTCCAAAGCACAGGATCTAAGCATATCTTCCAATGTCTGAATGGTTCTTTCTGACTGCCCATCAGTCTGCGGATGAAAGGATGTGCTGAATTTCAGATTCGTTCCCAAAGCATCATTCAAGCTCTTCCAGAATCTGGATGTGAAACTTGCATCCCGATCGGAGACAATGGATACAGGTACACCGTGCAACTTCACTATCTCATGAACATATAACTTCGCCAGACTCTCTGTAGACTGACTGCACCGTATAGGTAAAAAGTGTGCCGATTTAGTTAACCGATCCACAATCACCCAAATGGAATCATATTTGGCACCCTTCGTGGGAGGCAAACCCACTACAAGATCCATAGTAATGTGCTCCCATTTCCACTCTGGCAGGTCCAACGGCTGCAATCCTCCAGATGGTCTTTGATGCTCAATCTTTACTCTCTGACAAACAAGGCATCTCGAAACGAACTCTGCAATTTCTCCTTTCATATTTTTCCACCAAAAGTTCCTTTGCAAATCCTTGTACATTTTTGTACTCCCTGGATGGATAGAGTACATGGAACTATGCGCCTCCTCTAAGATCTCCTTTTTAATCTTTTGATCATTAGGAACCCATAATCGATTCCTAAATCTCAATCCACCGTCGACTGCAACCGACAACTCGCTAGAAGGCTTCTTGGATGCTTCAACGAGCAGCAAAGTTCTGGATCAACTTTTTGTGCTGCCAACACCTTCTCAATCAAGGCTGAGTGAACTTGCAGTCCGGCAACAAAAATACCATGTTTATCATCTATAAAAGGCTTCCACTGAACAAAGCCCTCGACGAGCTTCCACTGCAGCCTCATACTAGAAAGCTTAGCTTCCCATTTTCTGCTGAGCGCATCCGCCACTGCGTTAATTTTTCCCGGATGATAGTCCAAGGAAAAATCATAGTCTTTTAATAGTTCCAGCCATCTCCTATGTCTCATATTCAAATCCTTCTGAGAGAAAAGATATTTGAGGCTCTTATGGTCAGTAAGCACCTGAAATTTCTCTCCATACAGATAATGCCTCCCCAACTTTAAGGCAAAAACAACTGCGGCTAGCTCAAGATCATGAGTAGGATAATTTCTCTCATGAATTTTCAATTGCCGCGATGCATAGGCCACGGCCTTATCATGTTGCATCAGAACTGCACCAAGTCCCGACCCTGAAGCATCTGTACGCACTGTGAAACCTCCAGTACCCGAAGGAAGTGTCAAAATTGGAGCTGAAGTCAACATCCCTTTCAATTTTTGGAAGCTCTCTTCACATGGCAGACTCCAGATGAATTTAGTTTCTTTCCTCATCAGTTTCGTCAGAGGTAAAACTATCTTCGAGAAGTCCCGAATGAAGCGCCTGTAATAACCAGCCAAGCCCAAAAAACTACGAATTTCTGTAACCGTCTTTGGTTGGTTCCAGTTCAGAACTGCCTCGACCTTTGATGGATCAACAGATATTCCATCCTTCGATATGACATGACCAAGAAATGTCACCTTATCCAGCCAAAACTCACATTTTGAGAATTTAGCGTAGAGACGGTGATGTCTCAGAGTCTCTAACACTATCCTCAAGTGTTCCTCATGTTGCTTCTTATCTTCTGAATAGATAAGAATGTCATCGACGAAAACAATGACAAAATTATCAAGGAAATCACAGAACACCCTGTTCATGAGGTCCATGAATGCTGTTGGAGCATTGGTTAATCCGAATGGCATTACTCGAAACTCGTAATGTCCATACCTTGATCTAAAAGCAGTCTTCGGAGCATCCTCTGCCTTGACCCTCAGCTGGTGATAACCCGACCTTAAATCAATTTTTGAAAAAATAGCAGCCTTATGTAATTGATCGAATAGATCATCGATTCGAGGTAAGGGATACTTGTTCTTGACTGTGATCTGATTTAGAGCTCGATAATCAATGCATAGTCTAAGCATCCCATCCTTCTTCTTGACAAAGAGTACAGGAGCACCCCATGGAGAGACACTAGGCTGAATAAAGCCTTTATCAAGAAGTTCTTCCAGCTGCTTTTTAAGCTCTGCCAACTCTGCCGGAGCCATACGATAAGGTGGCTTAGAGATAGGTGATGATCCCGGCATGGCCTCAATGATGAAGTCAATCTCTCTATGAGGAGGTAAACCAGGAAGGTCTTCAGGAAAAACATCGACATACTCCTGAACAATGGGCACATCCTCAATAGGAACATGTTGAGCCTCTGTTTTCACCACACTGGCAAGAAACGCCTTGCAGCCTTTTGACAACATTCGATTTGCCTTCAATAAGGAGACAAACATCTGCTTGATGGGTCTCTTAAAACCCTTGATATGGAATTCAGATTCCCCTGGCCTACATAGCAGGACTTTCTTTTCTCTACAAAGAACTTGTGCATAGTTCTCATAGAGCCAATCCATTCCTAAAATGACATCATAATATGTCATTTCTAGGAGGACTAGATTTGCAACTAATTGCTTATTCTCAATCTCAATTGGCACCTCATACAAGAAGGACCCACAAGTACCAATTTCCCCAACAGGTGAAGAAACAGATAATATAAATGTCATCTCAGCAGGTTGTAAATCAAGCAATCTAGCAAATCTACTTGATATAAATGAATGAGGAGCTCCTGGATCATAAAGCACTCTAGCCATGAAACCAGAGACGAGAAGTGTACCTTCTACCACCTGACTAGGATCTTCTGATTGCTCAGCTGTGATGGAGTACACGCGTCCCATGATCTTCTTCTTCGGATCCACATTCCTCTGCCTATCATCTGCCTGCTTCATCTTCGGGCAATCACGGATGAAGTGACCCTTCTGCCCACATTTCAAACACGCTCCGGTTATCTTGTAACATTCGCCCCGATGACTTCTCGTGCAATGAGGGCAAACAGGAACACCCGGTCTATCAACATGCTTGAATCTAACTTCTTCCTTGCCATGGTAACCAGTCCTTATCTTCTTATTAGGGCTTTTAAAGCTATCATGACGAACACCGAGGCTTCCACTCCCCTTGCCATGCCTTTTCAGTTGAGTTTGGATCAACTGATGCTCTCCGTCAATAGCTACCGCAGCATCCACTGCATCAGCTAGTGTCTTAGGCATGCTCCCTAAGACTTTAGCTCGCAAGCCAATCCTCAAACCCATCACGTACTTCTTTGCTCTCTCCAATTCGGTCTCACAAATCCCTTTGCCGTACTTCTCGAGATGATAAAATTGAGCAGTGTATGCCTCAATGCCCAGTTCATTCTGCTGCAGGTCAATGAATTCCTGCCTCTTCTTGATCCTTGCACGCATAGGAATGAAGTGATCCTTGAAGTGCTTCACGAAATCTTCCCAAGTCACGTCTTGCTCTTCCTTGAAGTGCACACCTCTGCAGGTCTCCCACCAATCCTTTGCCTGATCTCGCAGACTGAACATAGCAAAGGTGACCTTCTTCTCCTCAGGGCAATCCAAGGCACTAAACGCCAACTCGATCTCCTTGAGCCAGTGTTCTGCTTTCTCTGATTCAGGTTCTCCATTGTATATGGGTGGGTCATGTTGCAAAAACTTCCGCAAGGTAAGACTCTCCACCTTCGCATTATCATAAATCTTGCGGACTTGTTCTCTTTCTTCGCGTGCCGCTTCTCTTTCCGCTCGAGCACGCTCTCGCTCTTCGCGGAGCCATTGTCCCATCTCAGTCATCAAATGCAACTGTTGTTGTTGGGGATCCTCAAGCCCACCTTCACCAGGCACAAGCTCACGTCCAGGAGCCATCTAAAATCATGAGAGAAGATCGAGATACAGATATCGATGTATGAGCACATCGACATAATAGGAAATCCTAATTGTACCCAAGAGAACTTCGGCTCTGATACCACTTGTAACGACCCGGACCCGTGTGGTCAGCGGAAGCATGAATAAACGATACGCCACGTCAGATCCGAGGGTTACTCATGCATATCAAATCCATAATTAATAAGGCGGTCGAAAGGACAAGGGAAAATATTATATCACTGAGATACTGCAAATAAATGGATAACATCACTTAACAACTTATCATAATCAAAAATCGAGTTACATCCTCCAAGAGACGCCATTGACAAAAAAATAGAAAAGATCAACTCATAATGTTCCTTGGGTACATCTACGAAAGACAACAAAAGGGAAACTAACACTACCAAATGAAAAGTCAAATCCTCCACTAGCCAATCAACAGCTGCAATGCTCTACTCCTCCGAGGAACCTGCGGCAGGGCAAAACCACAGGAGCGACAAAATGCTCGTAAGCCAAACAGCTTAGCATGCGATAATAGGATACAAAAGCGAAAGAATACTTTGATAAAATTACTAAGGAGTATGACAATACGGTTATAACTATAACATATGAGGATTTCATAATCTCAATAATTGTTCTCTAAAGTTGCATGCATACCCTTATACTCACTCTTTTCATAGAGTAGGCCTTTTCTTAACTACCGCTGGCACTAGCGGCTTTCCCATAATATTACGATCATTCACTTGTATTCATTTCGTGATGACATCAGCTGAGTCAATATGTGGACTTTCCACTAGGTTCTACTAAACCTGACACCCCCGGAAGGTGTTGCCCTTTAGGCCATTAATGTCCGTATCGGACCCGGTAATCGGACTCTAGAGATGGCTCCCACCACGAGGCGTAGCACTTAGCTCCGCTTACCGTTATCGTGCCCTTGTTATTAAGTTCCACTAATTCATATGCAAAATAACTTACTTGTTTGTTAGTAATATAATCTTTGTAAATACTAATCCTTAAACTACCCATTTGGATATATGGCATATAATCACACTAAAAGGATAACAATACATACTAAGATTATACAACCGTTATGTTTTAGGAACGCACACTTATATACTAACTTTAGATAGTTAATATCCTGAGCTCTTTTTTTTTTCTTCTTCTTCCAAAATATCATTGCTCGATAGGCAAGAATTTCACTGTTCTTAGTGACTCACTTTGCTACATCTATATAATTAGTAATTTAACAGGTGCCTATGTGTAGTTTCATGCACATTTGTAATATTGAAGCAAAATATAAAAGCTGATGGGGTGTATGTACGGTGTTGTACTGGGCTTGTATTATAAGGTCATTCTCGTGGGTTTTCATTGGATGGCAATTCAACACATATATGGTTAAGTTATAAAATGTGCATCTCTCATTTTAAATTACAAGAGGTCAGAACGTGACTTTTCAAAAATAATTAAAACTATATTGACATCTTTAAGTTGCAACTCACGGCTTCCACCTATATATATATATATAAACATTGATAAAAGTATGGTTAAGGGTGGTTGTACATCTTTTTATTTTCATTTCCGTCTATAACAATGATTCGAACATCATTTATACTATTCCATCATATACAAAAATTAAGCGGAAAGATAGCACTTTTATCAAGAGTACGACTGCCCTTCAAAGTTGATGATCAAGAATGAGCCTTTAGGAATGATCATCGTCAAGCGTAGGGTATGATATGAAATATACTACCATACACAAGAACAAAATATTTCAAAGAAAATAATTGGTATACGAAATTAAATCTCCATACACGGTATGGATATGGGAGAAATCCATGTATGAATGATTTGCTAAAAGATGTGATAACTGAAAATTTCAAGGAGATTAATCTGAACATAGAGGTACATTGGACGTATTGTATCTGAGAAGGATAATCGATACGAACAAAAGAATGACACATACCCGTCAAATCGTTGAGCTCAATAATTCTATGCGTCGACGAGTTGGCCCCTAGTCGTTGGAAGTCTCTCCGTCTCCAACCTCGCCGAAGGATCTGATCTCTTACCGTTAGCTTCCTAATCACAGCATGAGTGAGGTAATTTTTGGTAGCAAAGGTTGAGGGCATAGAGGAGATGCCGTTGCTTTAATTCCTAATACTAATGGTCATGGAGCCTATTTTTAGAGGCGGTTAGGGAGCACGCACAACCCCCTCTCGATCGGCAAATGTTGGGATACGTGAGGAGAGAGGGTCAACCATTCCTTTCCCCTTCCCCACGTCCCCTTGCAACCGTTATCCCCTTTTTAATTTTTTTTATTTCCACAAATCACCTAATTAATCCATTGTAATATCTAATATTATTTATCATTAACGAGGTTGTTACAACACTAGACCACCCTCTATGAATCTCCCATTGGAGGCCATGATGCTCGAATCACATGTCGTTGATCTTGACCTGATGGAGAGGTCTGGGGTATAAACGCCCTTTTCTATCAATATATTCAGTTAGCTTGCAAGCTGCGTGATATGCTTTCATGGATAAGATGCACTGCTTAACTTAAAAAAGGAAGCATCTCATTTTTTCTATTTGGTAAAACATTGAGACAATGATGCAAGTTGAGATTAAAATGGAATGATTCCAGTAACAACAGGGATAAGCACTAATTTAATAGAAAATTTCTCTACTATTTTATAGAGGGAAGATACTTATCACTATCGAAATTTTGAACTTAAAAGAAATGTACCACAATAGGGATGCTCTATGGTTCCATTCGATTGAGGTTTGCATGTAAAGGAAAGCTGTTTTGATGGATCTGTTGTGGGGGTGTGTGTGTGGGGGGGGGGGTTGTGTGTAAGTTGACTTTCATTCATAGGTTCCAATTAGGTTATTATTTATTTTGTTGCTATTGATATTTTTCTTATTGTAGATATTATTTTCATGGGTTTACATGCAATGCAACCATGCAAGGTTTATGACTGAAATGTCATTTGGTTAGGACAACAAAAGTTGGATCAATAATAAGGACTACATTTATGGCCATAAATTATCGGTGTATAGGATACATATATTCTAGAATACATGTATTGAGATTAATCACATATTCACAAGTACATGTATATGAGATATCATGATCATCGACGATAATTGATTGGTTGAAATGTTGCCACCTCTTACAGTCTATATCAAGATAATCAAATATACAATATTGAGTTAATCGATCGTTATAACAGTGATAATTATGAATGACATTAAGATGGGATTGTCTAAGCTAACAACCCATAGTTTGGTGTGATAAACTATCATATCAAAAAGCCGACAGTCTATTCTCATATAACAACATGTAATTTATTCTCATACTATATGTTTATCATTATTTTAGTATTCTTATAAAGACTTTGTAATTTGCTTACAGTTTATTCCTATTCTACAATGGACATTCCAATAATGCTATATAGCTTATATGTAACTTTCATGTCTTATGAAACTTCGGAATACTCCATGACAAACTTGATTTGCATGTGTGCCCGCAACCTATTGCGGAATCCCTGATGACATCGTAGATCTCATTGTCGTCGTGGAAGCAATCTCAAGGTGGAGCAAGAGATACTAGCGCTTAAGGAAAATCTGGGCACAACAGGCGAGTTCAATGTAAGTTTTTTATTACATTTTCTATTATTGTAACCATGAAATGAAGTCGACCAATTAATATCACTCAAATATTACTGTCAAACCTATTAAGGACATATATTTTGTAGAAAAAATACATAAATTGTAACCCTATTCATCACTCCTTTCTAAATTTATATGTACTTGATCTTTTTTGTTTCGTTTTGTCTCCCTCTTTTAGGGTTTTCATAGTAGCCATTCATTATGATTTCACATGAATAGTCTTGGCTTCCCATACATGTATAAAATCATTCTATGGACATGGAAAAAGATTTTAGATCGAAAAAAAGAAGTAAATTATTATACTAAAGCAATGGTGTCAAATTTAAGCCGCATTGTTTTTACTTCTATATTGTTTGAGTGCTTTTAGGTGAGAGTAACATGTCATTTATATATAAGTTAGAGTTAAGTTAGAACTAACAACAATGACTAAGACTACCCATTTAGCTCATAACCAGTTAGATCGTAAATAGGATAGTTTGGGTAAAAATAATTTCTCTGATGTCCTTGTTTAAGTTGTATTTCACATAATACCAATATTATAAGTAATGTATTTATTGTAATAATAACATTATTTATCTCATATTATGTTTTCCTATATCATCAATACAACACGTGCAATGCACGGGGGTATACACTAGTATAATCTATTTCATGTTCCCATCTTTCTATTTTATATATTCATTTCCCAGACAAAGTCTCCCAAAGTTAGCAATTAGCATCAAAAGAAATGGTAGAACATTTGGAATTTCAAAAAATATTTATTTTTTATGAGTTGTTTGTTCATTCAATTCATTTCAAATAAGTTACTTTTTTTTCTTTCTGGATGGTAATTATTTCTCAAAATATGGAGTGAGTTTCATTCCCACAAACATACTCCCCAAGCAGGATACTTCACGTGTTACCTACAACACTGCACAGGTCGATACGCACACTTCGTTTGCCTCCATCTAATAGCTCAAGGAGCGGACTTTCAAGAACATTCTATATGAGAGGGTGCCCCAAAAGCGGTATATAAGACATGCCCAATAAAACTTATAACCATATATGAAGATGAGTTTGCTCATTCAATTCATTTCAAGTAAGTTTGTAGCTTTGTTGAAACCAATGAATAGAGCTGAAGTTATAGTTGAAGTAGAGGGGGAGTTGTGAGTGCAACCTCATGAGGTCATCGACATTCTCATATACATGATCGCTAATGACAATAGGGGGATCTTGTGTTGGTTGTATATCAGAATACATCCATGTTTATATAGTTGGAAAATTATGCATGTTAAATATATAGTTGTTTTGATGATAACAAGTTTTGTGCGTACTATAGATTTCATATCTTCTAATCCACAACGCTCAGAGGCGGTTCTGTCGGGGGAGAAGGATGGTTGGAAAGTATCATAAAATAAGGCTCAGACTGGGAAAATTTGGACTTGGAGGGTCGAGTCAAAATGGCGGCTGTGGACCCAAATCCCGATGCACCATTCGAATCAAGGTCCCGCCAATTAGGCCATGGGGGCCTCGATTATCTGGACGTGTCAGAGATCCTCCGGTTCGAAATAATATTACGGTCATTTTTAAGTGATGCCCTATAAATGTTCGGTATTTACGTAAATAAACTTGAAATATATTACCATAACGCCCTCAAACTTTAGCTACGGATATATTTCGTTGCTAATAAGTTTTGATCTCCGCTAAGTTCAAGACGTTTTGGCGACGGATTAATCAGGCATTATGTGTACCGATCTTTTTTATATATATCACAAGCATTTGATTACCTTACTTTTTACGAAAAATTTTGGGCGTTATGTAATTTATTAAAAGTCAAAATTTTAATTGCCACAATTAGAAAATACGTATTCATGTTACAACACACATTATAAAAATCTATAGTCAATTTTCTAGACTTATTTTCTTTAAAAAGTTTATACTGTCACAACTCACAAGTTTTTCCTAATTTGATCTTAAAAGAAATTCCATTACTATAAACTATATGTCTCATTGTAATTATTTATTTATTTTGTAGTGCATGTAAAGAAAATAATTTTTTTGTGGTTGGACTAAATATAGGACTTTATCTATTCTGCATATTTTCATGATGCCCTACATGCATAAACCACTAGATGCACACCCTTACCTAGATAATCTCATTCAAAAGAAAGTGGTTTGTTGTCGCAAACAACTTCCTCATTCTCAGTGGCATAATAGACCCTTTTATGTAGACTCGAATCTATAATAATGCATATTATAAATTATACTAACTAAATTGTAGTACACACACAAGGGAGTATCCTTCTGAACTGCAGGAAGTAGTGTGTTCATCACCTCCATCAGCTCTTGATGTTGTCTCAAGATGAGTGAGTACATGTGCTTTTGCTTTTTTAAAAATATGTGGTTTCGAATTCTGAGATAAATAGTGGCGGGGAGATGATGAATATGAAAGTTATATGCAACTGAGAATGAGATGCATACTCTCCCTCCTCTCTTTCTCTCTATGGGCATGTTTGGTAACTGGATCGGATTGGATTGAAGTAACCTCCTGTATAAATAGTAGATTTTTGGATGGTTAGGAGGGTTGGAAGGATAAATGTGATGTGATTTGACGTTGATTATGTGTTATATTAATTTTTAATGATTGCAATATGTTTTTCTGAAAGAGCAATATTTTTATGCTATATTTTTTTTTGAACATGGCTAAATAATATTGTAACAAAGAAATTGTACGATCCATACAACTAATTCCAACATAGGAATGCAGAGATATAATATTGGGAATGCCAGGTTACCCCGGAATAATTTGGCAACCAAAAGGGCCATATATGTGTATAAGCATTGATGTGCAATATATAAAATGTTAAGGAGCATCTGTATAAAATCTCATTTCCATTGATTTTTTTGTTTTTGAAGTCCACTTAATTGGGGGAGCTCATATTGATGAGTGATTAGGCCCCCTTGTTGTACATAATCCAACAATTCCATTCGAAGAAAATCCAATATCTTATCTTCAAATATGATTGACAATCATTTACTATAATACTCATTTGCCAATGACAAAAGTGGCGCCATCCTTTGGGGAAAAAAATCCAAAATGTGGTCGAGCCCACAAGACAATGCCGTCCTTAATGAGAACATGCTTTGTCACATGCACTGCATGCAAACACATGTCCTTTCTCGTGCCAATCAGTTCATAATATTCCACCTTGCTTGGATTTAATTCCCAACTAACACAAAAATTGCTTGGATTTAATTCCCAACTTCGTGATAAAAAATTGGATTGGAAAAATTACGTCTATCTGCAGTGTACATAAAATAGTAAAAATTAACTAACACAAATTTTTATGGGATTTTATCACTTGTGCCCCTCCGAGATCTCGCAATATCAGTTATACCCCTATCTTTTTGGTAATATCAGTTGTGCCCCTCACTTCTTTCTCCGTCATCAGTTGTGCCCTTCCATCAGATTGACCGTCAATGAATTGACTTAATCATGATTTTTTCAAACCTTGGTGCAGTTAAGAGGGGTATTATTGTCAAGACTTCTTCTTCATCTTCTTCCTCCTCCATTTGTAGCAACCCGAATCTTTCGTTGGTTATCCATTAATAAGCCACACCTTCATTCAACCCTGATTTTCTCTGAACAAGATTGCCAATCTAATTGCATGCGATCGGGTTCCATGCTCTGAATTTTCAAGTGGATTTCACTGATTAGAATCTTCAACTCTGTTTTCATTCAAGCAATGTTCGGGTTTATTTAATGATTATGTGTTCCAAGAGAATCAGAGTGGCCTGATCTCATCTTGTTTCTGATTTTGTTCAAGATATATGATAAAGTCTATAACTATGATCAGCTGATATTTGTTCTTTAATGTTTGGTCTGATTCTCAAAGAATCAAGATGAAAATCTTCTACATATTATTGGATTCGGATGATATTATTGGATTCAGATGATATTCAGATGATAGTTCTTCACCGTCTTGAGTTGTCTAACACCTCGTGGAAACCAAAACGTCGAGCACATGATGCTGGGGTTCGAGGACTAAGACGTCCCATTACCAACGGCTGAGACGAGGGAGGTACCCTCCTCCCCCATTCCGATCACGCTGACCATCGTAACTGGAGAAGTAGGGGGTCGGAGGCCAGCGCAGAGGCGGGTGCCGGAGTAGGTGGGGTGGAGGAGTAGGGGGCTGCAGTTAAGAAGTCTGGGCGGGGCAGGGGCGGGGGCCGCGGGTGGGGAGGAGGTGTGGGGAGCTCGGGGCGGAGCTGGGAGGAGGTGCGGGCTGGGGAGGAATTTCGGGCGGAGAGGGAGGAGGAGGAGGTTGGAGGAGAAGGAAGAGGATGGGGGAAGAGGAGGAAGAAGAAGAGGATGAGGAAGAGGGTATAAAATGACCATATAACCCATTTTTTAAAATTAATACCGCTTATGTCCTCAAAGTTAACGTCCGTTTGCACTGTGGATGGACGGTCACTAACCCGAAGGGCACAAGTGATAAAATAGCAAGAAGTGAGGGGCACAACTGATATTACCAAAAAGATAGGGGCATAACTGATATTGCGAGATCTCGGAGGGGCACAAGTGATAAAATCCCAATTTTTATTGTATTCTTGTTATTTAGGGACATATTGTTTGATCAACGCTTACCATAGTCAGAACCTTCATCTTCAATCAAGGTTGCAGAAATCAGTAGTCGATATTCGGTCGGTGGGGTCACTGATTAAGGATTACTCGGCAGTCGGGCGACTAATCGGATTTAGTCGGCCATTAGTCGATTTTGAATTTTTTATTATTTTAAATAGGGATGAAAATAAATGTGAATATGTTCGTATCCGATCCACTATCGTATTCGTTTTGTACATATTTTGACATTCGTATTCATATTCGTTTTAAAATGGACGCGAATATGGACATCACTTTGACGTTCGCTAATATTCGCATTCGTATTTGTATATTCGTTTTCATGCATAAATATAGTAATATATTTATTTGTAACTTTGTGTAACATTTTATGATTGTATTCACCATCGTTGATATAATTATTATGAAATTACTATATCTAGTATACCTATTTTATTTTCAAACCATCTTAAACACGTATATTTTAGTTAATCTATTAAAAATCTCCGTTATTATTCGTATCCGATTCGTATTCGTTTTACATTCGTATTCGTTTTTAAGGATATGGTAACACATTTTTTACATTCGTCAATATTCGTATCCGCATTCGTATTCCTATTTTAAAATGTATAAGGATATGATTATACATATATTCGTATCTGTATCTGACCGTTTTCATCCCTAATTTTAAATATATAAATCATTTTTAACACATATATTCTTATATATTTGCATAGATTTATATATTTTATATACTATCATAATGAAATAAAAGAAGTAATTGACTTTAAATATAACATTAAGCATATTAAAATAAGTTTGCTTTTAAAAAAACTAAAAAAATAAAAATAAAAAAACCACTATATAAAAGTCATCGAGTAGTCGTCAACTAGACCGACTAGTCGACCCGATTAGTCGGGTTGATCGACTAATGACCGACTAGGCTTAGTCGAGTCGACAACCCCCGACTCGACTAGTCGACCGACTTTTACAATAAAGTCTCCAATTACAACCATATTATATGTGCAATCCCCATTTTTTGGACCTTCTGTCTAGCCGTCATATTGTTATAACAACTTCGCAAAAAAAATTAACCAACAAAATTCGAATTACTAAATTCTGTCTAGTAGGGTTAGGCAAGGTTGGGTTGGGGTACCCCTGTGAATAGTAAACTGTGAGGAGGATTGGGAGGGTTGGAAGGAGGGGTACCTCGGGTTGGGCCAACCCAACCCTGCTCAACCCTGCAACCAAACGAACCCTAAATGGTGAGTTGAATCAAGAACAATGAAAACCAAGAGATGGATAAGAATAAAAATGCAAACTAACATAACCAAATTCGTCAAATCTCTAACTTGTTATTGCATGTCCCACATCACCAAGGACTCTTTAGGCCTATTTAAATCTAGGATCTAGTCTTGAGATTTCAAGAGAGACTGATTACAATAAAAATGCAAATCAACAAATTTCAAATTCATCTAACCTCCTACCTGGTTATGGTCATGAAGAAAGTGGAGGTGTCAACGAGCACATCATATTTATGATTCCAACCCTCCTAATTATCCAAACATCTACTATTTTCAGGAGGTTAGTCTAACCCAACTCAACCCAATTACCAAACTTACCTTAAAGATGTCGCCGTGATGCCATAGCTCGGTAGCATTATTGAATGCAATGGCTGTTTTATTGTGGCTCTATCTATGTATGCGATCTTTGCAACCGTGTCTGACATACATCATGTGCTACAGAACCTGGAAAGAATAAAAGATGATCCAAATCAATTATCTTGATCTCAATAATTATTTAATTTGTTTAGTCGTAGTTGTATAAGCATTTTCTTTTAGACATTGAAGATCTATAACTAACTTATGTACACCTATAATATATTATATAAAAAAACCTGTTTCCTGTGTAAAGACCGTTATATTGACAGATATCTGCATAAATTTTCAACCACCACAATGGTACCCATAAAAATTATAGGGATTTTTTTACACCTATAACACTGAGTAATTTTGCAATTACAATCATAACCCTGTATAATTATGAATTACATGAGAAAACCTGAAAATGTTTAACTCTTACATGACATAACCCTGTGTTATGTTCCGTTTGGGATAGCCGTTATATGTGATGGTTTCCGTTAGAAAAGACAAAACTGCCCCTGATATTGATTCTTATTTGCAGAATATGCCATTGTTCTCCTCTCCTCCCTACCGAGCACCAACTCCTCCTCCCCTTCAGGCTATGCGTCAGGGGCACTCCCCCCCAGCACCAGGTCGCTACCCACCCACGAGGCAGAGCTCCTCCCCTGCTCTGGCCCCTCGAGTTCCTCCTCCCATGCTTGAAACCGTCGACCTTCCTCGAAGCCCCCCCACACGACCGACAACACAGAGCTCGAAGTCCCCTTGCGCCCTGCAGCCTGCACCCATGAGCTGTGCGACACGCCGACCCCCCCCCCCCCACCCACGAGCTCTGACGAAGCCCCCCCTCCCCCCGATGCACCCCCCCCTCGGTCCGCCCCCACGAAGCCCCCCAGGGCCCTCGCCGCTCGCACACGAGCTCTGCGACCCGCCGCCTGCATCCACGAGGTCTGCGAAGCCACGAGTTTTGACGAAGCCCCCCAATCCCCCCCCACTGTCCGTTGTGCGCCACCCTGCCTGCCTCCGCCAACAGTAACCCCCCAACCCCTCCGCCAGCAGCAAGCCCCCTCCCCTCCTCCTCAAAGCCCCTCCCCTCTATCGAGCCCGTCCAACAAGAATCTGGCCGCCCCCTGCAACCCTCCCTGCAAAGCTTGTCATTTATTTTTTCCCTTCGTTTTTTAAATTTTGCTTGTTCGTAGCCTTATATCATATATTGGCTAGATTAACTCACTAATATAGTTGAGTTAACATTTTCAACTAACGGAGGGTTATGAGTGTGAGACGGAGTGATTATCCGGGATTTCTCATGTAATTCATGATTATCCTAGGTTATGATTGTAATTGCGGGATTACTCAAGGTTATGGGTGTAAAAATCCCAAATATATATATAGCGCAATCTAATATCTAGCATAATATATCTCGAGCAAAAGGTAAAAATGAATATACATCAAAGGCAAAAAATTGCAGAGGAATATGGATACATCCTCTTTCATATCACCTTCATTAAATCTTCTGTTGAATCAAATTGAGAATCAAATTGAGAATCAAATTGTGCAGGAGAAGAAATGACACGGACCCTCAGCAAGCATCACCCAACACACACTTAGACATCATTTAGTTGCCAGGTTACTCCAAGGTAATGTGGCCTATTCCCTGCTCTATACATGCATTCTTGGGTTGGAATTAGTTGTATGGACCGAGGTTTTAGAAATCGAACCGGACCGATCGATTGAACCGGTTAAACCAAGAATCGGAGGAAAAACAGTCCAACCATCCGATTTTTATTCAGAAAATAAAAACCAATCAAAATCTGGTTGAATCGCATAAACCCGATTGAACAAATTGAACTAAACCATCGGTTTAATCATCCATTTTTTATTAAAAAAATAATTTCCAATAAAATAACAAAATACATTTTTTTTCAGAAATATTCATAATCTAGTTCCATTCTAGGGCATGTTCGGTTACTGGGTTGGGTTGGGGTATCCTCCTGTGAATAGTAGCTGTTTGAAGGTTGGGAGGGTTGGAATTATAATTATGATGTGATGTGACATTGATTATATGTTATATTAATAAATAATTGTAATATATTTTTTATGCTAATAAGTTTATTTGAACATGATTAAAAAATATTATACCAAGGAAATTATACGGTCAATAGAAGTAATCTCAACCCAAGAATGCGGGGTTGGAGCTAGGGGTATGACAGGATACCCCGGTGTACCCTAGCAACCAAACATGCCCATAGTATAGTACTCCTTTATCTATTCTCCTTCACATGTGCCAATGACTCATTATCACTTGTCTCTTCCTGTCATATGTGCATTACCTCTCTCTTCCCACATTGTGTATGAGGTTGTCCATTTATAGCAATAACAAATGAAGAAGACGTTGTGATATTCATAGTATGAGAAGCAATAAATGAACAACGCTTGTCGTTAATTAGAGTTTAAATAGTTTTAAAATTATTATTTTTTACATCAATTATATGTATTTATATAAATTTTACGAAATATGATCATTATGTACTTTCGAGTTTTTAAAAAACGTTTACGCCCATAACTTTTAAGTAATTTCACTTGTACTCCTATATTTTCTTAGAAGATTCACAATATCATCCTTATGTTGGTATAAAAATGAAAGCACAGGTATACTAATAAATGACTAATACTGGTGATTTTGTAAAAATATAGGGGACACATGCAATTGTATTAAAAACAGGGATATAAGTGTTACTGGAAAAATATGGAAGAACAAGAGTAATCAAATCCTCGAAAGATCTGATGTAGATTTTTTTATATTTATTTGTATGATATATCGGTCTAACTCAGTTCAACCCGATTGAACCGTACGAACCAAACCAATAATACAACAGTTCAACCTTTTTCGATTTCTTTGAATTGATGATGTCATCATCGGTTCGATCGGTCGATCTCATTGGTTCGACCATAAAAATCAAAAACCGATACATGCCCAGTTTGATGCCCTGTTCAATTTTTAAAACCTTAGTATGGACTGCACAATTTCTTCGTTATAATATTTTTTAACCATGTTCAAATAAAAAATTAAATATAAAATATATTATAATCATCAAAAAGTTAATATAACAAATAATCAATGTCACATCACATCACATTTATGATTCCAAATCTCTACAACACTCATAACCATCCAAAGAGAGGTTACTCCAACCTAACTTAACTCAGTTACCAAACATGCCCTTAAGGCTGCGACCGCGATGCTGCAGTTCGGTAGCATTATCTAATGCAATGGTTGCTTTACTGTGGCTCCTTCTATGTATGCAGTCTTTGCAACTGCGTCCTACATAGATCGTGTGCTACAGAACTTAGAAAGATAAAGGGCACACCCACACCTTTGCTGACAAGCCGCATTACAATGATCGGAGGGAGTCGGTCAGAGAGGAGGTTTAAGCGGAGGGAGAGTGTGCAGGGGGAGGAGACGTTGCCGAGGGCGGTAGAGGAGAAAGCACCGTGGTTCTCCACTCCAACCTCAACTTGAGCGCCTTTGACTCACCATGCATGCGGCATGGTTTCACCTGCTCCTCCATCTCCCTCCCAATCCCTCCCTGACCTTAACAACCTCGTCCACCTCCAACAACCTCCTTGATGGCACCATCCCCGACTCCCTCGACATGCAATTCACCCTCACCTCTAGGAGAGGAAGAGATATGTTTTGGTAGGGGATGAAGAAATGAAGAGTTCACGATGATGGACTTGTGAAACATTAGAAAATACTTCGATGACATGGCTACATACATTCATAAGAAAAACATGTATTATTATGAATACATGTATTATTATGATTAATAATCATGCATATATTTTTATGATATTTTTCTTTGTATTTTTATCTACAACTTTCATTTTCAAAGTTTATTGATTTGAGGTAAAAATAATAAATAATAAAAATAGATTCCAAATTGAATTTATTAGGATCTAAAAATTTTCTAACACAAACTGAGCACAAATTCGGACATCATTTTATCCGTCGTTACTTTCCAATATTTGAGCTAAAAGCAACAAGTAATTCAAATTTTGGAAATAGGAACGGATAAATGATCTATATACAGACAATTTTTAATGATATAGAAATAGATGTAACATTCGTCACTAACTTTAAAGATAAAAAATATCTCACAATGAATAATATCTGTCATTACATATTTACCATTAGACTATACACGATATAGCGCTGGATTTCAATAAATATATCTCTATTGTTTGATTATAATGGATGTCCCTGTAGATTGGGGTTTCATAGAAATAATCCGAAAATCCCTAAAAGCATATATTAAATCCACGGTGAGTATTATATTCCGTTCTCGTTACTGTTGTTCTTTCCGTGAAATTTGATTAGAATTATTTAAATTGGTGGGGGCGAGATGAGAGGTGAAAAATCTCAATGATAGAATTATTTTGTTGGTTTTATCATCAGACATAGTTTGGATCTATCATGGGAGATATAGCCCTATTTGGTGTACCAAAGGAAATTGATGATGCATAAGAGAACTAGAGATGAGGTTTTGTTGGGGCATCCGTGGGATAATTTCAACTTTGTTTTTATTTACATTCATGTCCTTTCTCACCTTCACCACCACCTTGCAATCTTCCCTGTCAAACATATCCTTAAAACATTGCTATTGGTCTCAAATTCAATAATTAAGAACATATAAGGTCCGAGTATAAAGTATAATGGCAGTAGAGAAAAAAGAAAAAATGCACTGGTTCGTAAAACAGATTAAACATGTGCAGTGGTCACATAAAAAGATTGGGCTACTTAAATAAGATATTAAAGAGTTGGAATCCATCACATTGTTTGAATTTGAAATACAAGCAAATTTTGAAGCCGTCATGACCAAACAGAATCATTTAATAATGCCTTCTTTATCTAAAGCAACAGCCTGTCGAACTGAAATAAGAGGCAACTGCACGTTCCAGAGAAAAAAAAACAAAGCACACGCATATGGGTCTGATGAAGAAGAATGAACTGAACTGAAGATGGGATGTCAATGTTCACGATGTCGTTATGGTGACTCGTGATTTACTTATTAATCTAAACGTAGGAATTTGTTCAGAAGCTGATGGAGCATGCTCGTAATACTTACTAGATGGGTGTCCTCCTATTTCATCTTTAGCAGTGCTGCTTTCCTCTCCATGTCTTGAATCTCGTACACCTTGGCCTTCCTAATCATGTGATCTATCCTATCCTGGCTCAGTGTCAACTTGTCGCGTGTAATGGCCAAGCCTTTTATTTCGTTGTTGTCCAAGTTTCTTGCTGTTACTGTTAGAATGCCATTGGCATCCATGCTAAATGTGCACTTGAATTTGATTTCACCCTTAGGTGCTGGCCTTATACCACTTACTGTAAACTTTCCAAGAAGGTTGTTGTCAGCGCTCATCATTCTCTCACCCTCCAGAATAAGAAATCTCACTGATGTTTGATAATCATGGGCTGTTTCATGGACTTGTTCTCTCATGCAGGGTATGCGAGTGTTCTTTGGAATCACGACGGACATTGTGCCATCAGGATTATCTACACCAAGGGAAAGAGGTGTGACGTCAAGGAGGGCAAGCTTGGGTGCCTTCAGATCCTTCAATATTGACGCTTGAATTGCAGCTCCATACGCCACCGCTTCATCCACATTGATAGATTTGTAGAGCTCCTTACCATTGAAGAAGTTCTGCAACAACTCTTGAATCTTCGGAATTCGGGTGGACCCTCCGACAAGAACCACTTCATCGATGTCATTCTTGTCAACATGGCCATCTTGTAGGCATTGGTGCACATGTCCCATGCACTTGTCGAATAAGTCCTTGTTGATGTCCTCAAATCTGGTTTTACTCAAGTCAAAGCTGAAGTCGTGGCCTTGATAAAAACTTTCTATGTCTATGTTAGTGATCGGTTGGGTAGATAAAATTCTTTTGGCTCTCTCGCAAGCTGCCTTCAACTTCCCAACACATTCATAATTCTTGCTTAGGTCCACCTTATACTTATCTTGCAAGTTCTTTAGGATGTGATCGACCATGCGGTTGTCAAAATCTTGACCGCCAAGACGGATATCTCCACAAGTGGATTTTATTTCGATCGTACCGAGTCGATCTAACTGGAAGAGGGAGACGTCAAGTGTTCCACCACCCAGATCAAATACGAGAATCAACTTTTCACCATCGCGGCAGTTGTCCTTGTTGTCAAGACCATATGCCAAGGCCGCGGCAGTGGGTTCGTTGAGGATTTGAATGACATGGAGACCGGCAATGGTAGCGGCATCCATCGTAGCCTGACGCTGTGAGTTGTTGAAGTACGCAGGGACTGTAACAACTGCCTTTTTGACTTCTTTTCCGATAAATGCAGAGGCAACCTCCTTCATTTTGAAGAGAATCATAGACGAGATCTCCTCTGCGGTGAAATGCTTGACTTGATTCATATAATTGACGACAATAATAGGCCTGTCCGCTTCACCAGCTACGATTGTAAAGGGCCAAAGCTGCCGGTCACTCTGCACGAATTTGTCGTTGAACCTCCGACCAATCAATCGTTTCACATCTTGTAAAAGTAATGATAATCATCATTTCGGGAATAATGATCCAGCATTTGAGAGGGAAAAAATGAAAAGTGCATATAAATTTGCTAATATATTCCTTTCTAGAAACCCGATTTTATGAGGTAAAACAATGACTTGGGCAATAGGTCTATCACGAGCAGATATCATGACATTTATACTATGATTATAAGCTGGGGAAGCAATTAAACTCAAGCCACACTTCAACATAATGGGTCTACGTTCACATGATGTCGGATATATAACACCAAATATTATTTGTGGTAAAATTATCCTGTATTTTCTGAAATTGGTAATGATAAATGCAACAATCATTATTCCTTATTTTTTCTTTAAATTTGCAATAATGATCGCTAACCAATTAAACAGTAATCGATATATAAAGTAATGAGAATATCCGATAAAATAATAACTACTTCATTCCACAAATGGTTAATTACCCACCTTTGGAGCAAAAAGAATTGAGAGGTTAAGGCCTATTGGGTAGCTGCTATATATTGACGTCCATTGCACCATTGGTACTCATACATTTTGGTTAATATTGTTAAAGAAATTTTGTGAACTTCTAGGTTTCAAGATCCTTTCCGCTGATTTCAAAGACGATGTACTAGTCAAATTATTTGTTGTTATCCCAAACCCAACTCATTTCTAAGGGGAATGAGACTTCCTTTCCACCCTGTCTCTTACCGGATAGACGTAGCCTTTACACATTATAACCTTTCGCGTGGGTGAGAACTCCATGCCAAACCTCCTATATTCTTCATGTGAGAGGATCGTCTCTGTAGCATCCCCTGCTATCAGGGGCGGAGCCAGAAAATTTTTACAGGTGGGGCCAAAACGTATATGAATGATTCATGTCCAAATAATAAAATGAAATTGTCCAATTTGTGTCTGACTCATAAGGTACATTGTGAGACCAATTATATGATTGAAAAAGTTAATTAAAAATATAACAAAAATGATAAATATCGTATATCAGTATGCCAGTTATGGAGAGATGGAAAAGTATAGTCATCAACACAATCATTAAAAAAAGATCTTATTACGAAAAAATACAAATGTTATATATGGGAAAAGTGTGGCTGCATCCTTCGGGGAGCTACCTTGGCTCCCCATCCCATTTTTCCTTTTATTTTTTTGAAAATGAATCCGTAGAAATTCATCACCATATCCCTATATTATGTCATTCAAGTTTCATACGGATCAGAATGGTCGTAGAATTGTGGAAATCGATCCCATCTGAATGGAGGTCGTAGGAGTTTCTGTTTCACACGAAACTTGATTGACATGATATACGGTTATAGAAATAAAAATCCACGAAAGTATTTTTCAAAAAAAAGAAGGAAAAATACGGCCGGAGGAGCCAAGTTAGCTCCTCTGGGGGGCAGTCCCATTTACCATATATATATATATATATATATATATATATATATATATATATATATAGGGAATTTATCCAGAGAGCACTGTGCCCATTTGAGTCGAAATGAGCCTGTGCTTTCATCCTTCGGATCATGATCTAATGATCCTATTTAATCTCATCCATTCCCTTTTTTAGCGTCAATCCTTACCATAATAAACTCCTTCCGCATTCTCCTCGTGACTGATTTCCTTTTCTGATTCGCAATTAAGTCTATCCAACGTTGCATTTTATTTATTTTCGAAATTTCCAAAATCATCTATGCCTTGCTTTTGCTGCGAAATCTCAAGATCTCCAGCAACGAAAAAAGATCGTCTTCAAGTCCGCGATTTGTAAGTTTTTTCGTTGTTTATTAGACCTTTAGTTATTGTTCTTGTAGAATTTGATCGTTTATTTTTTAGTTCTCATTTCAGTTTCAAATGCAATGGATCATCTGTGAATGGAAACTGATCAGGATTCCAAAGAAGCAATGATGAACGATGCTTCGTGAATGGATTTGAATCGTGAAAAGATCGTATCAAAAGGAGCAAAGATGGATGTCTTACAATTGGATTTGGATAGCGAAATCATTAATTTAAAAAAATTATACCAAGTTACTGATGACATTTGCATATGTTACTGATAATATATCATGTATTACTTTTCTATTTTATCATTCTTACTGATTAAAATCCATTCATAGTTACTTATGTATCTTAAGAAAATACAAGTTCTTTCTATCAAATACAAGTTAAGTAATTTATACATAGCTATCAGTAACACTTGACATACTGCAAGTAACTAAATAGACTACATCAGTAATTTATACGTAGCTATCAGTAACACTTGACGTACTGCAAGTAACTAAATAGACTACATCAATATTTTATACGTAGCTATCAGTAACACTTGACGTATTGCAAGTAACTAAATAGACTACATCAGTAATTTATACGTAGCTATTAGTAACACATGACGTATTGCAAGTAACTAAATAGACTACATCAGTAAAGAAGGCAAGATTCGATTGTAATTTAAAACAGAGAATATGATAAGTAAGATATAAAGAAGCATCAGTAACCTGTAACAAATTGTAGGTAAAAGAAGACGATAGAATCAGTAAGTTGGAATAATTATAAAAAAACCACGTGACTAGTAACTTATGTATTGCTATCAGTAACTTATGTATTGCTATCAGTAATTTATACGTAGCTATCAGTAACACTTGACGTATTGCAAGTAACTAAATAGACTACATCAGTAATTTATACGTAGCTATTAGTAACACTTGACGTATTGCAAGTAACTAAATAGACTACATCAGTAAAGAAGGCAGGATTCGATTGTAATTTAAAATAGAGAATATGATAAGTAAGATATATTGTAGGTAAAAGAAGACGATAGAATCAGTAAGTTGGAATAATTATAAAAAAACCACGTGACCAGTAACTTATGTATTGCTATCAGTAACATTCGATGCATTATAAGTAATTAAAAAGGTTATATAAGTAAATAAGAGGTGCATCAGTAACACTCAAAGTATTAAGTAACTATGACATTAGTAACAATCAAAATGAGTACAGTAAAATGGATAATTGTAATCAGTACTTCTTATATGGACATTACTAATTTACATACTTAATTACTGATCTCACAACAATAATTACTTGAGAACTGAAAATGTATTATTTGAGTAACATGAATGAATTACTGATCTCAGTATAATGCAATATTACATCTGTAAATTACTGACAACTGTTACAATATTACTGATCTCGCAAGACATAATTACTTATGTACAATATATACATTACTGATCAAATGTACATTGACTATTTATTCGAAACGAAATTAAGGACTTGAATTTATCTTTCCAAAACCGTCTTCCTTTTTTTAAGGACTCGGTATAATTGGAAATACAAAATGCTCAAACATATTAATATCCTTCCAAAACCGTGTCCTTCGAAATAGGCAACCTCCCAAATGGAAATACACGTGGCGAGCCGACATTTGGTGCTCAAAAAACCCCAAATGGGCATTGTGCTCTCTGGATATGCCCTCTATATATATATATATATATATATATATATATATATATATATATATATGTGTGTGTGTGTGTGTGTGTGTGTGTGTATATATATGTATATATATATATATATATGTGTATATATATGTGTGTATATATATGTATATATATATATATGTGTGTGTGTGTGTGTGTGTGTGTGTGTGTGTATGAATGTATGTATGTATGTATGTATGTATGTATGTATGTATGTATGTATGTATGTATGTATGTATGTATGTATGTATGTATGTATATATATATATCACTGACATGTAATCAACCCTAAAATAAAATTAGATAGCATATGATTCGATATCCGATATGGCCATATTCCATCAATCTTCGAAAAATGGTTAAGTTTAGATATGTATACCTATTCCTAATCTATCAACTAAAATATTTGTACATTAATATCAAACATAAATATACTTGTAGACTTATTTTTAAGGATATATAACATAATTTTATGTATTCTTTCACCTATTTGGTATATAAACAGATTTAATACATTCAGATGATGTGCATCTATCCAATACATGTATATTTAAGGTAATATATACAAAATTTCTAACATTATTCATATGCGATAAATATCCATTTTACATCCATATCCATCTTTTAATGATATAGTAATATAGTTTTCTTATTCGTCAATATCCGTATCCACATCTGTATTTGTCTTTAAAAATATACAACGATATAGTAACACCTATATGTGTATTTGTTTCTTTGCATCTTTAATAGAAATGGTGGAGTTTACGGAAATTTCGAAAATGAGGAAAGTAATGGTGGTGACACCTTAAGGAAATTTAAAAAAAATGTCATTTATAAACATTTCAAAGAAATAAGAGAAGTACTACTAGAAATGAAAAATGGGAGGATTCTTTAATAATTATCAAATTGAGAGGGGAGGCCATGGCCCTTACCCGCCCCCCTCTTCCTTCGCCGATGCATGCTATAACGCAGGGGATGCACTGGATGGGGAATGGACGACCCGAATGAGGGGACGACTATCATCGATCCCCTCATTTGGGTTATCCATTCCCCCATACAATGCATCCCCTGTGTTACAGCAGGGGATGCGACAACAAATTTTTCACTACTTGGAATAAAGAGCTCTTCCTGCCACTTTACATGGACCAATGGTTATCCAACAGTGGGAAAACCTACATAGGGCTCTCTAGAAGGTCGTTGAGTATCTGTATTAATGACAAATTAAAATACTTTATTACATAAGTCCTTCAAAATATCGAGATAAGAGATAATTTAATACATAAGTCCTTCAAAATATCGAGATGAGAGATATACCGGAAACAAGTTGTGCCGCTAGCAAGCTTAACAACTCCCCGCAACCCCCCTACATAATTAATAAGAGTGAGAGTATGATTACAAGTGTACAACATTTTAAGGCACCGGTAAAGATGGTTGTAGCAATAATTTATCTTTTGACTTTTAGTGACCAAGATCAAGGTCGTGTCTGATGCAAGTGGAATTATCTTCTCGAATAGAAAGCGGCACAGAAATCTTAAGTCGTGAGCTTTTTTCATCTTTAGGGATTTTTTGCATCACATCGCTTTTTGCAATGGTCTAACTAGACTAGATCGGTCTTCGGTGAGTAAATTAAAATCCACATAATTTGTAGGGTGATGACTACAATTTTGCACTTCAGATTACAGATGTAAAGGAAAAAGAGGCAATGCGTCATGTATTGTCGACATTTCTTGCACTACCAAGCCTAAGACAAAAATTCCCATTCGTGACACCTCAATTTGTCGACAGCAACATAAAATGCAATGTAGGCATGAAGAAGAAGAAGAAAAGGTTACTTGCATAACATGACTCGATGGTAGCTCTAAAGGTCACATTCTACCGATTAAAAGCTTTAAGAGGAGTCACGACTCATAGGAAAGAATAGCTTATGATGAGAATAATGATGATAAGGATCAATGTGTTGGGAACAGATTCCTTGTATAGATAGAATTACGGACTATCAAAGTTGATAAGCGAATCAAGCACGATATATCACTACAAGTACAAGTAAAATATCTCAATCACAAAAAAACCAACCACAGATGTACGGAGAATTTTTTAATACATGGAAAACCCTCAATGTGAGTGAAAAACCACAGGTTGATCGCAACCCAAAACAAGCACTATAATCGAAGTAATCTCCCACGAGGGGCTTACAAAAGGCCGGCCCTCAATACGATGCTACAAATCACCAAACAATGGAGAATAATAGAGAGGAAAAATATCACCCAATGGTAAATTCATCGTCAAATTGTATGGAAGAATGCTGGAAAAGAACTGTTCCAAAGGTTACTCCCTCCAAACTCTACGGCAATCACGAACCTTCTTTTCTCTTCCACTCTCTCTTATTTCTTTCTTGTGCTGGGAGGGCTTGTGTTGGGATGATCCTAATATGCACACCATACCCCCTATTTAACTCCATGGAGATGAGCAAATAAGGAAACATGAATTCCTACTTCCAATAGGATTAAGAAGAGATGACTCCTAATCCTAAAAGATAATTGATCTCTCCTTTTACAAATAGGAAAACCAATGTCCTATATATATGGACTAGGTTTCCATAAGGAGGGGAACCCATCCAACAAATCTCCCCCTCACCGACGATGTGGGAATGGCTCTAAATCTGCGAGGGAGCAGCATCTCTTAAACTTAAAGTGGCAAAGTCTTTATCATCATATCAGCACCATTGTTATCTGTGTGGATCTTGTCATGTAGAAGCTGCTCCGATTCTAACACATCACGTATCCAATGATATCTGACATCGTTGTGCTTCGATCTTACATGGAATGTAGAGTTCTTGCCAAGGTGAATAGTACTCTAACTGTCATGGTAAAGCACGTACTTGTCTCGATGAAAATCAAGTTCCTGCATGAACTTATTCATCCATGGCAACTTCTTGCATACCTCTATAGCTGCAATGAACTCAACCTCTAGAGTGGATAAAGCAACACACTTCTAAAAACGAGACTGCCAAGAAACTGCATCACCTGCAAAGGATATCATGTAACCTAATATGGATCTTCTCCCATCAATGTTACCTGTCATATATGAATCTGTCTATCCAATAAGAATAGGCTTCTCTGCTCCGAAGCAAAGAGAGTAATTGCTACTACCTCGAAGATATCTCAAGATCCATTATCTGCTTCCCAATGTTGTTTTCCAGGATTTGAGATGAACTTATTAACAACTCCAACTGCATGAGCAATATCTGGCCTTGTTCAAAGCATGGCATACATGAGACTACATGTGTCTGATGTATAGGGAATTCTTTCCATATCTTTCTTCTGTACATTGTTCTGTGGGCTATCTTTGGAACTTAACTCGAAATACACTCTAAGAGGGTGCTAGCTGGCTTTACCTTCTCCATATGAAATCTTTGAAGTATCTTCTCAATGTACTTCTCTTGTTAAAACAAAATTTTCCTTACTCCTTGATGAATTTACGATTCATCATACTAAAAGATGAAAATATAGCTTCGTTCCCGAGTAATTAGCTGCATTTCATCATCTATTCTACATTTTTACCATTCATGCATATAAAATTAATATTTACATTTTAGCACTCATAATTGCATTCATAATCATCTTCATATTTGCACACAATTTCATGTATTTTTAACTAATTCATGCTATCTCCAAATCACCTCAAACCAACTCCACTGTGTACATATCACTAACAAGATTAAAAAAATCAAAAAAATTACTAACTCAAATAATTGGCCCATGAGACAAAACTCCAATTTCAGACCAAACAGAGTAAAACACTCATATCTTCCCCAAACAACGACCGATTTAGGGTCTACTCACTTTTAAAGTATTACATTTTCAAAGACCTTCAAAACAAGATTAATTTCATAAAAATTGGAGCTCGTATGTGAATGTTGGGTTTTGGGCCTCTTTTGCGCGTTTTGTATTTTACTCATTTTTGACCTATTGTTTTATGTATAATTAACTCTTTTATCTTATTTCTTTTTTCACTATATTCTTCGATGAAAGTTTAATAAAATCCACAAAAATCTAAATTCAAATCAAGATTGACATCAAAGAAATTGACCGAGCCCAAGTGTCCTTTGCGAGTCTGTACAAATATCTCACTTTTTCTTCTTTATTTTATTTTCCTATTTTATTCTTTATTAAAAATTCAAAAAAATAGATTGATGTGTAAACATTTATTTTTGATTTTATCGTTGTTTTTCTCAATTTTTCTCTTCATTAAAATTACAAAAAAATATAAAACCCTAAAAATAGGTGTTCTATGCACATAAAGTACCTCAAAAATTTCGTTTGCAGAGATGGCCTCTTTTGCCCTTGATCCTTTCATAAAAGTTGTAGATCTCATCGAGATGAGCAATTTTTGTGTTGAGCACTTTTCAATCCGATATCATTTGTTATTTCTTTCCCATTTATGTTCCTATTTAATTTTCGGAATTTTCTGGAGCTAACACGTAGCAGATTCTGGAGCCGCTACGTGTCAGCTATTTTAAACCCTCTTATTTTCATTTTTTATTAAAAAATCAAAATAATACAATAAAAAATAAAAAATAAGTCTCTCACCTCACGTGCCATGCACTTAAGGCCCCCTCTTATCCCGCTTCTCTGGTCAACAGAACGTCACGTATTCTCCCCCAACAGTCCTACCTACCTTCGGCCTCTCCCTTCCCCTTATCTCGTCGTCGCCCAAAGACTCCGCAACCACCGCACCTTATCCCCTCACCAGCTGCCTCCCTATATAAGCCATCATCATTGACGAGATCTGCATCCGCCATCGCAGATCTTCCATCCCATCAGAGTTGAGCTGCGACATGGGTGGTGACAACGCCACATCCGCCGGCGACTACCCTCTTCCAAGGTGAGATCACTCAAGCCTCCTCCTCTGCCGGGGAGTCAAGATGATAACACCGAAGTCGGCCACCGCCACTTCAAGCCTAGGCGATCCCAAAACATATCCACCTTCTTCTCCCCGTTTTTTTTACTCTGTTTTTCACTCAATCCTCTGGCCACGCCTACCCGCCTTCGCCGCGTGTGTCGCGGTTGTTATGTAGTCGCACATTGCAGTGAAGCCCGCGCGCGACCCTCTCGCCCCTACCTTTCCGCCACCGAACGCTCGCCCCAGCAGCGCACGCACCACCGCCAGACGCATCGATCAAGAAGCGACGCCCCCTCCCTTCTGCCACCGCGCGCCAGTGCCGTCTCCAGAATCTCCACCAGTAGCTTCCACCACGTGCGGGACGCTCCCTCCGCAAGTATCAGCCCAGCACACTAACGAGGCAGGGCATACCGTCTTGTCTCCACGCGCCCCTGGGACTCACCAACCACCTGCTCGCCTTCTCCCCCACGTGAGGAGCTCCACTGTCGCGAACCAACCGCGTGCACGCAGCAGCCTGCGTGCGCGTGTCCAGCGGCATCGCCTCCCGTCGGAGCCAATGAAAAAGAAAGGGGCAAAATCCCCCCTCAGGTGAGGAGCAGCTGCTCCTTGGAAAATTTACAAGAAACCCCCACAGGAGCAACGCATTTTCAGATGAGACCCAAAACACGTGCTCTGCACGTGCACCTCCGTACATTTTGCAAAGATGCCACTTGAAGAATTGGTAAATCATTATGAGTCCCTGTTCTGCAAGTTTCTGTTTATTTTATTCAATTCTTGTATTTTTGCACTGAGAACCCTATATTTCTCTATTATTTTGAATCATCACTTGCATGCATTTTTATTATCCAAAATTAACACTTTATTCTATAGCTAATTCTCTACATTGTGGCTATGCTTTTTATTTTTATACTTTGTGGTTAATTAATAATAATTTTTCTTGTGAAAATTGATATATTTTACCCAATCTGCACTTAAAAATTCGTAGATAATTAACCATAGCTCCTAAAATCATCAAAAATTCTGGGATAGTGGAGTTATTTTTAGTAACATTGCGCCAAAAATAATTGCATTTGCATACATAGTTTTCTCTAGAAAAATCACTTTACACACTTCATTGATTAATTTTTAGTAGGGATTAAACCCAACATTTTTTAGGTTTTGTATTTGTTTAAGATAGGTCACTTATTGACATATCTTAGATAATTTTATTTCCTAAAAATAACTAGATTTAATATTTATTATTTATTTTTGAAAATCTCATTGCATTATTTTATTCACAGAAAAGTCATCTTGCATCTGAAAAGTACAAAAAATTGCAGTAGTCTACTTTCATTACATTTCACATTCTGGCCAAGTTTGAGAATTTCTGGACTTCATTTGATTGAAATTTGTAATTAAGCCCTTAAACTTTGTCAAAATTGCATATCGTGCATTTATCACATTTAAAAAATAACAAAAAATACCCCTCTTTGAAAACCTAATTTCGAGATCGACTTTACGACAACCTAAGGAGACAGTGGCCTCCCTGAGTTCGACCTTGGACTTACCCAAGTAAAAAAGAAATTGATCGCTCGCTTTAATTGACATTAATTAAAATAGTTGTTTTTTACTAACTCTGAATTTAACCGACAGCAACAAAATCGTTAATTTCGACATCATTAAAAGGGTGAATCCGTGGTTTATCAAATGGCACCGTTGCCGGGGAGGCACGGCTTAGATTGTTTTTAAAGAGAATAAAGTTTTCATGTTTTACATCCCCGGGTAGTCTGACCTCCTATTTTCTTGTAATTATTCGTCCAATTTTTTTCTCTTCTCCTTTTTTCAGTATTTTTTGTTTGTGTATATTTTTTTGTGAACCTCTCTCTAATATCCGATCTTTTATTTTTTTTCGTGCGAGGTACCGGTGAACTCGGAGCGATCTTCTTGGAGACCGAAGCATCTCGGAGCGACCGAATACATGCAAATTTTTTTATTTTTGGAGAAAAAGTGTTTCTAATTAATTGTTCATTTCTAGCAGTTCCCAATTGGGATCACGCGTGTGTAAAAAGAGACTGAACTTTTTTGTGGTGTATCGGCATGTTTCACCCTCCGGTGAGGGTAGGGTCCGACTTGAGTGGTGAAATTAGGATTGGCACGTGATAGTGTACATTCAAATTTGTTTGTGCCCATCGTAATTTAGGACCACACTTACACTATAATTATACGCATCTTAGATCATTTTTACTTAGTCAAATTCAACTCACTTCTTCCCGCTAAGTAGAAGTATCTGTTAGGTGCAGTTTCATCTCTTGCATTTCATATAGTGTAAGAATTTCAATTCTATTTAGCTTATTGTACGAAGACTACGAGGAGGCACTCTAAGTATTTCCAACTCAGCATTCATCATCGTATTTCCTGTTGCACGGTTTTTTTGATTCTCCCTTGGTTTTCACTCACATAGGAAAAGGAAATTGGAATCCCTGTGTAGACGTGCATTGTTCCCCACTTAAATTCAAGTGATAACCAAATTAAAACTAGGGGACTGCTAACATTTTTTATTAATTAAAATAGGATAAAATTGAAGATCATTTTTTCGGGAGAGCAACCACGTCATTATTTTCGGGCTGAGTGAGGGTACAGAAAGTGTGTTTATACACTAAGATAGAGCCCAAATCCCCACCTTCCATATCAATGTACCCCGCTCTTTGCAAATATCACATACTGAAGTATTCGAAGTTCAACTGACTAGCACCAAGTATCCTCCGCTTGCTTTCGCAAGTAGATAGGGGTGAACTAGCGGTGTGACACGACAAGTTGCTTAGTAACCCCCCGGGGTGAAGTGACAAGCCTTGTCAGCCTCCGCCTACTTCGGTAGGTAGATAGGGGCAGGTCTCTGAACTTTATTGGTATTAACCGAGTAAGCTGGTGATAGGAGCTAAGAAAGGAAGGGTGTTGGTATCTTAGGCGACATGTTAAACAGGGGAGACGCAGTCGATATTGAGACGACTCCCCTATAGGCCATCACGTAATCATTGTTGTCTTTGTTTGAAAATTACTCTTAAAACCAACCATATTAATCGGATCTAGCTTCGGGGCCTTCACTTTGTTGAGTTGGTGAAATCAGGGTTTGCAATTGTGTGACAGTGCACTTGCACACACTGATCCTGATTTCGTGAATCAATATTTTCCATTCCATTAGAAGATGACAGAATTTTGGCATTCATACCCAGACTCCATGGGTCGCGCTCACATGACAAATTTCCAATCTTCGTATCCACTTTCTTTCTAGAGGAATCCTCTCTTTGAGGTAGTCTCTCCCCAACCACCATTTCCTTCAGCTACCCACCTACTCTTGGTTGAAACGTTGAGATACGGACCGCTCTCTGAACCAAACATTTTCTATGAAGACACAATGGAGCGAGCAGACTCGAGGATGAATATTAGCGTAACTGATTTTAATAGAGCAACACGATTCCCAATTACATATGAAAATTCACTATTTGAATCATCCTCTACTCGGTACGATCCACAACCTGAGTATGATCACTTTTCCGTTGACCACATAGATGACATCCAAGTCAAGGAAATGGACCTGATGATCAAACCCTAATTACATAAGCTGACTTTATCTCGGTTCAAGAGAAAATGCCAATGTCGCAGCATACCGAGCATAGTCACTCTAATTCAAGTCATAAGATAATAGTGGATGACATAGCTCGGATCAATAAGCGGACTGAGGTTTTGACTGAACAATTTGATAATGCCATCGAAATAGTCAAAGATATGATCTTCAACAAAAGGAATCAAAACGATGACAGAGCGAACCTGAAACTTATAATGTGCCTGAAAAACACATGCAAACACCACAGACAACTAACCCTCCTATTGACTTTAGTGAAAATTCCAAAAAAAAATAAAAAAATTCAAAAAATTCAAAAAAATAGGACAACATCAATATGTAAGCATTTTACAAAAGTCTGATCTTAGAGCTTCCATTAATCAAGTTCATAGGGTATGTACCCGATCTTCAGAGATTCGTAAAGAGTTGATCATCACCTAAGAAGATGGAAAAGAAAAGATGTCGAACAGATATCATTTAATCACTATGACCAGTTCAATGGTGCTGGCCCAGACAAACAAGGTCTGGAAAGTGAAATGGTTGACCAAGGAGACCTGTGAAATTGAGAATATTGAGTTTAATAATGTTCGGATTGACGGCGATTCTACACTGAATATCCTCCCGAAGTCCGTGTTTGACATACTCGAATTTGGGCCGCTAAAAAAACAAGAGTGATCGTTCAATTCCCTGATCGATCCACAAAAAGATTTAGAGGAATCTTTTCTGTTGACATCAATTTCCAAGGTGTCACACATAGAGTGGACTTCATTGTCCTGGACATTGAACACTGAGGAGATATATATGAGTCTCTTATTATTTTGGGAAAATTGTTTTTAGCTTCCACTAGAGTGACTATTAATTGTGAGACTCGGGATATTATTTTCCCGAACACAAATCAAATTGATCAATTTCTCAAGGACACACCTAACCTTGAGACAACCGAACCAAAAACCGTCAGTCATAATATAGAAGACTCCTCATATGTTCAAACCTCTTCGCTTATCACAGAAACAAACGAAGGAGAGACATCTTATGAGACGGTCGACGAAACTACGAAAGTGAATGATATCAAATGAGACACACCCGATTCACCACAACGAGACAAGATTATGTCAAATTTACTTGAGTCCACACAAGCAAAGCCAACAGAGAGTAAATACACAGGACGTGTGCTGGCCCTATAAGAATATTATTATTTATATGGAGACTCATCTGATAGGAAACTCATGGAAGTACCTCAGAAAGAATATCTTCTTAACCAACTAAAATGTCACCTTCAATATTTCAGATAATTCATCTCTTGAGGATTACCCATCAAGTTCGAAGGATAAGAGAAGTATGAGAGAGCTCAGTTCGGAGAATCTACAGACTGATCAGAACAAGAAGTCATAGGTCGACCCACGTCGGACTTTCCCTGTCCCTCTCTATTATTCGTCTAAAGTCGATGCCCCTGGTCCCATTTCATATACTCGAACAATATATTATGACCAGACCGACACTTGTTCATCTGAATATTCAGAAGAAGAAAAGATTGACCTGAAAATCGAGCGAGCTCTGAGAAAAAAGTTCAAGAATAAGAATAGATGGAGCGACGTGACATTTAATTATTATTCTGATGACAGCTCCGACAGTGGCTGGGAATCGCCTGATTCATCTTCTTCCAATCAATATTCTCTTCCACCACATTTTCTGAAAAATATCGGTCATAAACCATATTGATTATCGGCCAACCTTTCCCTCGCCCCCATTGGTTCCCTTGTACATTTTCTTCCTAAACTTAGGCCAAGGCCTAAGTACGGGGGGACCCGATGCCATATGTATTTATTCATCATTCTACTCCTCATTCGATCTGTACATTCTCCAGATCTCATCGGTTCTCACACTCACTCTTGCCCTATACTTAGGCTGACCAAAGCCTAAGTATAGGGGGGACCGATGCCCGTCCTGTATATATTCGACCATTTCTCTTCTTGACATCAACTGCTTCATTTCTTCTTCTGCTGCTATACTTAGGCTATTCATATCCTAATTATAGGGGGCGGTTGACTTTTATACTCCTTTTTATTTTTTTTCCCTACGCTTAGCACAAGATTTGTCTTCTTGTGGCTTCTTGTGCTCTGAGGACATAGCACACATTAAGTATATGGGGGCTTGTATATATTACATATACTTTACCCATTGCTCGTACTTTCACTTATTTTTGTATATATTATTACGGGATGGGTTAAAGTTTAAAAAAATAAAAACAAAAAAACAAAACAAAACACAAAAAAATAAAAAAAATAATAATTTTGAAAATAAAAAATCTCTCGTCCATATCATTCTTGCATAAAAAACACCAAAAATATTTTTTGCATATCACCTTTGCATTCATAAAAAAAAATCTTACACCTCATTTTGCACCTCATATGCATCTGCATTTCATATGCAAAGTGGAATTTATTAGGTTCTGAATCGAGTTGTTATTAAAAGTAGAAAGTAGTCTTAACTTGGCCTTAATCTACCTAATTTCCAGAGGAACTTCACGGAGAAAGAGGATTTTAGAAGCTTCAGGTCTTTTGACATAATTCTTTGAGTTCCGCATGACAATGCACAGCCTTCGACTTTTAATGTCTAACCTAGTCGCTTGATTCTGGGTATAGCTTTTGAGTAGGAATAAACCTGTTCTCTCGCACTATGCACTTAGCTCAACTCAGACGGGATATTGGAAGATTGTATGGGTCTCTTTTCTGGTCTCGTGGTCATCCAAAGACCGGAGTATGGGTTGAAATAAAGCTTCAGAAAAGGGATGGACAACTGGGCACAATTTTATCTAAGATCCCAAAACATGTATATAAAAAAAATTTCTACATCCGTAGGGGCACAGAAGATCCGTGCAGAGTTAACAAAAATTCCAAACCAAAAAGAAGCCAAATTACCAAATAAATATCTGATAAAAAAGGTCCAAGCTTCAATGAAACCTGCAGATCTTAGTGGAGACTTGGCTAAACTGGTCAACTTCACCAAGAGAGGTGACTACACTGGTCACCCTCCAGTTCTTTTCTCTTTCTTCTAACTTCTGCCCCTTTCGATTGTAAACACAACACGACAGACCTTAGATGGAAATACATGACTCCTCAAGGATGAGTACTGGGAGGGAGTTTTGCATGGTAGTCCAGCATTCTTGATGGGGAGAGCTAAACCTTTCACACACATGAGACATCTGTTCAATGTTCATGGGATATGCTTTAGGAGAAGGATTGATCTAAGATGACTTCTAAGCCGAATCTGTTACAATAATATGTAGAACTTGAGGACTGTTGATTTTAAAAACCTAAGTCTCACAGAAGCTCCGCCATACTATTAATCCAAAGGTTGGGCATACCTTGTTGGACATGCGAGCCCACGGCGAGCTATTATGCAATAAATGTTATTGCAATTCAATCCTTAATCTGAAATAAAGAATATATAATTTGCATAATAGGTCCCTTAGTACAATTAGGGTTATGTACCATGGCCATCTTAATGATCATACAACTGTTGATTCAATTATTGAATCATAGAGGTTGGTGCTTGGGTGAATATCTAATGAGTTAGATTGAGGACTCATCAAGCACCGTCAAATGATTGTTAAGAGATGATCTCCAGCCTGAGAAATAGATGGCAATCCTTTCTCTAAAGGCTGATATCTGACCGACCTCTTGATGCAGGTCCTCTGCATAGGAATAGAGATTCGGAGGTGTCAGACTAGTTAGGTCAAAGAGTTGACTTAATGAGATCGAGATAACCAAAATCCTATATCATATGCTGTCATGATATAGGCACGCATCCTCTGACCTGAGACAGATGTGTTACTATATGTCTGAGTATGTACATTTGGCAGACCAATAGGTTGATGACCTAATCAAGGTCTATACACCGGCGTGCTGGTGTGCATGTAAGGGCATATGAGTAATACGATCTCTCAAAGGGATCATACAGGTTCATTTACTGAACCGGAAGACATGAGCTCACTCATGAGATATTGGGAAGAATCAAATTCCGTGCGCACGGTCGTCTCGCTTTGAAAGCTTGACTAAATTTGTAGGTTTGATATATACTTTTGTAAAGTATATGATCAAGCCCTAGGTATGATATATGCTTTTGGAAAGTATATGATCGATACCAACTTCCAATGATCGAATGAGAAACTTACTGATAAAACCATGAAGTAGACAGTGTAAAGTTGATCTAATACTTCGGGTTTAATCTGAGTCTTCCAGTATGCAGGATGTACAGGTATTGAGAATACCTAAGGGTGATGTGATCATAAACGATTGTATAACCATGATGCTTCCATTCCTAGAGAGTGATGAAACGGGTCTGGATTTTAGTGACTCCTCTCAGTAGAGAAGTAATCTGATCTTAGTCCAAATGTTGGACATTTATCTGAATGTGATTCAGATACAATAAGAAGATTAGATTTGCGGTCTTGATTTAATCAAGCATCTATGGGAGGCCCGCGATCTGGATTTGAGATATGATCTCAATATCCAAGTCACTATACGTGGAACAATACAATCGCTCTGTCCTTATCTCCAAGTATCTGCGGAGAAAGCGCATTATCCTTGAAAGAGTTCATGGATAGTTCTATTGTTGATATATGTATCCGAGCATTGAGAAAATGGATAATTAAATGTGATTTAATTATCATGAATAATATGAATTTGATTCGTATTATAATGAGAGTTATCTAAGATAATTAAATGTGATTTAATTATCAAAGATGTAAGTAATATTAATATGATTCATATTATTTGAGAACAAGAGAAATGAGATCCAAAGGTGATTAAATATGATTTAATTATCATGGATATGAATAATGTGGATAGCAATATCCATATTAGTCATATATATTATAAATGTGATTTATAATATATAAGAGAGAGATGTTTGTAATTTACATTTATTAATTAAATGTTAATGTGAATTGGATTCACATTGGACATTAAATTGAAAATGTAATTTACATTTTATTTTGGGTTGTGAATGTGATTCACAAATTTTTAATGGCAAGATTGCAATGTCTACAAAATAATTGTGAATTATTTTTGTAGAATAATTTGCAACAAAAGTTGTTGCATAATCTTGGAGATTACAATAAAGAGATGAGAGCCACCTTCCATGTATATGGAGTGGACGGCTACCACTCCTATTAGGAATGTGTGGTCGTCCCGTCCTTCCAACATGGAAGGAGGCACTCTCTCTCCTATGATCTCCAAGAGATCTTGATTTAATTTGGTAACTAAATTGTGTTGATTTATCAACATATATTTAATCTAAATTAAACTAATTGTTGTTGGTTTTACCAACACAAATCTTGACCATTAAGAGAAACACAATTAATGAGAGCCATTGGATTTGTGTTGTCCCATGGATTGAGATCCATGGATTCCAAAAGCTATAAAAGGAGAGGCACCCCTTTGCTCTTCTTTACACACATAAGTGAGACAACAAATCTCTCTCTCTCTCTTTCTCTGTCTCCCTCTCATGGCCGTCCACCATGGATGCCCTAGAGAGGCTCTCCATCATCGCGGCATCGTCGTTATGCTGCCCGATTGTTTGCTCGTGGATCTCTGTCTCCTTCGATGCGCCTCGCTCGTGAAGAAGACGTCGAATCTCGTGTGTCGAGATCAGGAGATCCTATCGCTTGGATCATCAACATGGATTGCGAGAAGCACGTGGTTCTTGCCCGCGCTCGCAAGCGTCTCCTCCGTCGGATCGGACTTGAGACAGGAGGTCTCTTTGTTTAGAGACTCGATCGCAACCACGCTTCAAGAGGTAACCCTAATACTTGTTTGTGGTTTAGACGAAACGATACGAGAAGTGTTCTTGGATCATGTGGTTTCGTTGCATGAAAAAAAATTTAATTTCCGTTGCATAGAACAACTAGTACGACTAGTCGTTCTTCGTCGTATCCGATACGACGATCATGCTTCCGTGATGCGCTTGAGGATTATACCATATAGCCTTCAAGTGGTATCAGAACCAGGTTGACGGTTTCGAATATGATTCGAAAACCGAGAACGACTTCGGTTCGTTAAGGTCGCGAAAGTTTTTATCGCATTTGATTTCGCAGATCTATTTAGTAAATAATTTCGGCCATGTTTAAATTGTTTAAGCACGAATTATATACTTGGATTTTGTTCCCCATTAAATAAGGAAACCATAGGATCTGAGTTTACGTAAATCAGATTTCGTATGCTCTAGATATGGTTGTTTTAATGAACATGTATGCACTGTTGCGGGAACTGTAGATCTGAACGTGATTAAAATGTTAATTACTCTTTAGACTTTCCTTGAAATGCGTGATACATCACTTGGATTCTGTCCTAAATCAAATTAGCAAACTATAAAAATTGATTTTGTCTAATTTGGATTTAATATGATTGAGATATGCTAATTTTAGTAAGCAGGGGTCACTGCTGAAATTACATTCCTAATCAAGAACCATGTGATTGTCAATTAATGAAATTAATTGTTAATTTCGAAAAATAATTATGGAAAATATTTGAGAAATATTGGAAGATGATTATTTCCTTAATTGACTTGGCCTCAACCAATTAATTGATTAGATTTGATCTAGATCATAATTGGAAACACAATCATCAAACTCCTTCCTTGAATAGGATTGGGAATTTGTCTAGCAAATTTCCTTATAATCAAAATTGTTTTGATTACTATATGGTATAATTTCGGTTGAAGAACAGATGATCATCTCAAGTACAAATTAATCAATTTGGCATTATCCTTTCCCGAGGCGGATATGGTGTCTAGTCGGGGATCGTTGGGGTAGCGGGTTGCAACGTATGCGGTCCGTCCCACTCCCGTCGATACTAGCCATGACAGCGGGTAGGGCCGGGATAATGTTCGAGGGATTAAGATGTATTTTTCTAATTATTAAAATACGAATTAATACGTACTTTGAGAATAATACCATATATATTCAAGTAAGACATTCAGGTTTGATTGATTAAATTGGATTGATAATTAATTTAATATGATTGAATTAATTATGTCCAACTAGAATACTCTAATATGATTAGAGTTAATAATTCCCTTGGAAGAATTAGTTATATGAATATGATTCATGTTAATTAATTAGAATTTGAATATAATATGGAGGATCACATAAGTGACATCCATGGTCTCCCGTCAAGGCGAAGAGTTTCGTCGCCAGATATTATATGTAGGAGACGCATGTCCGAAGTGACAGCTCCTACATATGATCCATTTGGATCAAGCTCGTCGCTTCTCGAAAGAGTAAGGACATATGCGTAGTGACCCCAATATCGAGTCCTCATATTATTGGGGCGATATTGGATTGCGCATAGCGAGTTGTATTCCTGTTAACGGTTGGTTCAATTAATGACGGGTCAACATTGCCTTAGGGGTGGTGGGTCCTGGTGTTAAAGACCAAATTGGGAGATGCAAGTTGGACTTACAAGGCGGAATGTGTTCCCTCTTCTTTTTATCCGAGTTGTAAGTTCTCATATTATTGGGATGCAACAAAGATAAGGAAGGAGATCCCAGATCTTGCTTGAGATATAATGGTAAGTATATCTCTTACATTGAAAGTGATTAAGGGAATGAACTTTCATTGTTGACATGGCAAGAAAACTTTGATATAAAAATTCCTAAATCAAAGAAAATTATATATTTATATATGTTTATGCAAATTTCTTATTTCAGATAATCCTTCATTAAACCCACTCAATATTGTACTCAATAATAACCAGTAAAATATCATGGATTAGACCTGTGATCCATATATTATATATGCAATTGGATACGTAATGTATGTGGTTGCAATGTGCAAGTTTCCTCATAATTATGAGGAATGATGATTAAATAAGATAATAGGACTGAAACCCTAGGGTTTGTATGTCTCTGTAAGTCTTGATCTAATCGAATGTACTTTTGAAGCGACCTGTCGATAATGATCATAATTTTCAAATAATCCTTATAAAATCTAAGAAGATGTTCTGGCACACATATGTGCTCTCAACATATAATCATGAATGACATGGTTCTCTGCAGAATGGTGGCTCTATAGGAGATGATGTATTCAAATTACTTGAGTACCTACCTGAACCTAAGTTTTAAGAGTTTCAATGGATGTAGATACGATGAGTGTCATCATTCTACTATCTATACTCTAGTCATTCATGAAGCTTCATGATATTCATATTGTATGAATTGAATGAAGCATATATAAATGTTGAAATACTCTTATATTGAAATTTTTGATTTTAACATAAGAGATCCTCTGTCTTGAGCAATGGTTGCTTATAGATAAAGGGAGCGCAGTGGAAGCATGGGTTGGACCCAAGTAAGAAGTGTAGTCAAAGAGTTGACTGTACTTCTGTAACTTTCATATGACATCCAAAGAGTTGGATGTATGCCAATACTGCAATGAGTTGATGTATTGATATTATGACTATCAAATCTATCTAGAATCCTTAGAGAAGGAATCGGATAGTACATCAGAATAATCTACATATAATCATTGAAATCGACTTACTTATTTGATAAGATATAGTCTAATGATTGTATCTCAGTCTTCTAATGATACTTGCAATTGGTTGCATATGTATTAGAATATCGGAAATTTGATCTTAAGGTTTAATGGTCATCCATGTTGGAAGTAATGCAATTGTTGCAACAATTTCTATTGGATTAATAGACTTCATATATTCAGTGGGAGCCCTTGGTCTTAGAGAATGTCTCTATGACCAAGATATTAGAATACACTCATTGTTTGTTTCTAAATGTTGGAAATAAACATGAAATCTGAAATAGACCTATCATAAAGAGTTATGATGGAGCTATTTCAGATAGTAATCTAACATCTAGTGGACTCCACTAAATTAGAAAATTAATGAATAAGATTTCTAATACTGAAAATTAAACCTTTAAAGATCAATAGGAGGATGAAGATCATTTGATAATGATCTAGCATTATGTTTTGGACATTTGTCTGTTGATGTGATCAATAGACTGAAAAGAGATGAAACTTTAGATTGTCTAAAGGTTCAAATCTTGCATACTTGTGTATACTGTATTCAAAGTAAAAATGTCCAATACACTCTTCTTTGGGAAAGGTGTAAGATGTCAAGGTATTCAAGACCTCATACATATTGATGTATGTGAATCATCTATATCATAGTAAACATTATGGATATGTGATATCTATTGATGATTATTTGTGATATGAGATTTCTTCTCTTCACTTAGAAAACTTTGAAATGTTCAAAGATTTCACAATTTTGGTTCAGAATCAAAGTTTGAAGGAAGATGAAATGAATTTGATCTAATCAAGGTAGCTGTACCTATTAGATGAATTCAAGGAATATCTTATGGAGATGTGAATATCATCCTATCTCAATCCTCCTAATGAACCTTAACTCAATAGAGTTGTAGGGAGATACAATTGATCATGTATGACATGATTTAATCAATGATAGATCTTAGCATAATTATCTCTTAGTTTCCATGTATATATATATATGTAGTAGAGAATACATTGTATATCCTAATAAGGTTCCAAGCTAGTAAGCTGGAATCTAACACCAGAGAGTGCTACTTCATTAGGAAAATAAATGATGGTATTGGATACCTACTTTATGACCTTGAGATTCTTAAAAGATCTCATCTTTGAGAATATGATTCTTATAGGATGACTCTCTTGAGAATCAAGATGAAAACGAAGAAAGGAACTCATTTAATCTTGAGATGATAATGAGGCCCCTAGAATCGGAAACAAAAGGACAATTAAATATGAAACACTAATACCCCTTCAAATAAGTTTGATGATGGGTTCCATATGTCAGTTGAATTTGACAAAGATCTGACTTCATGTGATGAAGCTCCTGAGGATCATGACATGGAAAGATGGATGTTAGCAATAAAAGTCTAATGTAGACTTCATATATAAGTGTTGTATATGGACCCTCGAGGATCCACCTATATGGGTAAGACCCATTAAGGTGTAAATGGATCTTCAAGAGAAAGAGGGAACCTGATGAGAAGGTAGAGACCTTCAAAGCATGGTTCGTAGCCATGAGCTGCAAACCGAAGAGAAGACATCGCTTGCGATGAGACTTGCTCTTCAGTGACCATGTTTAACCCATTAGAATATTGCTAACTGTAGCTACAGAACTCGACTATGACATCTTTATGATGTGAGTCAAGATTGCATTCCTCTATGAATACCTCTCTGAGGATATTCATATGAAGTAGCCGCAGGGCTTCATGGTTGAGGAAAGCAAGATGTACAAGCTAAAGAACTCCATCTTTGGACTCAGATAAGCTTCTTGTAGTTGGAACATAAGATTTGATGAAATTATAAATGTTATGATTTCAGATAAAAATCTTGATGAACCATGTGAAGCTTAGTGGGAGTGCCAATGTGTTCATCATGCTAAATGTAGATATTATTCTAATCATTTGGAATGATATAAGGATAATAATAAGTGTTTTATAATTTGGTTGTTTCACACCTTGAGATATGATCTCAAGGATACCTCTTAGATCTTAATTCTGAAGTCGTTCAGAAGCAAAGAGAAGAGGGTATTGGGACTGTCGCATTAATAATACACCTTGGACTTATTCCATTTTCTGGAAAATTCCAAGAAAAGCTTCATTCCCTTAAGATGTGGTAGTGACCTGTCTAAAGGGATAACACCTCAAAGAGTTGAGGAAGTGAATGCTAGAACTGCTTGCACTTGTGCATCAGTTACGAGATGCTGAGTGTATGCTAGATGTGCAAAAGAGCCAGATGTCTGCCATGCAGTGGGAGTAGTAATCTATTACTAATCCTACTCTGGAAATAAAACACTTAGTTGCAGTAATAACAATATCTTCAAAAGATGATGAAACTTAGAGTCTTATCTTCAAAAGTTTTAGACCTTGTAGATGGTTATCTATAAGGATCTTAACTGTAGATACCTTAGGAGATAGAGATCTCCAGGAATGAAGGTATTCTGATAAGGATTATGGGAATACTGGTTATGATAATTAATAAGGTGTAGTGTCAAGGACACTATAACTAACAAAATTGAGTATTGGTTGCATAAGATGCAACATTCGCATTGGATGCAAGCACTGTTACTAGGAGATATGCAAGTGCCGTAAAAGGACTTGGCGTAGTCTCTTGGGAACAGAGTGATTGATCAGCTTACCTAGCTATTTTCTAAATAGCCTATGATTGTCACATGAGTATGGGTTTAAATGATTAGCCCATGGCTCTTTGGGCTAGTGGGAGATTGTTGGACATGCGAGCCCACGGCGAGCCATTATGCAATAAATGTTATTGCAATTCACTCCTTAATCTGAAATAAAGAATATATAATTTGCATAATAGGTCCCTTAGTACAATTAGGGTTATGTACCATGGCCATCTTAATGATCATACAACTGTTGATTCAATTATTGAATCATAGAGGTTGGTGCTTGGGTGAATATCTAATGAGTTAGATTGAGGACTCATCAAGCACCGTCAAATGATTGTTAAGAGATGATCTCTAGCCTGAGAAGGAGATGGCAATCCTTTCTCTAAAGGATGATATCTGACCGACCTCTTGATGCAGGTCCTCTGCATAGGAATAAAGATTCGGAGGTGTCAAACTAGTTAGATCAAAGAGTTGACTTAACGAGATCGAGATAACCAAAGTCCTATATCGTATGCTGTCATGATATAGGCATGCATCCTCTGACCGGAGACAGATGTGTTACTATATGTCTGAGCATGTACATTTGGCAGACCAATAGGTTGATGACCTAATCAAGGTCTATACACCGGCACGCTGGTGTGCATGTAAGGGCATATGAGTAATACGATCTCTCAAAGGGATCATACAGGTTCATTTACTGAACCGGAAGACATGAGCTCACTCATGAGATATTGGGAAGAATCAAATTCCGTGCGCACGGTCGTCTCGCTTGGGAAGCTTGACTGAATTTGTAGGTTTGATATATACTTTTGGAAAGTATATGATCAAGACCTAGGTATGATATATGCTTTTGGAAAGTATATGATCGATACCAACTTCCAATGATTGAATAAAAACTTACTAATAAAACCATGAAGTAGACAGTGCATAGTTGATCTAATACTTCAGGTTTAATCTGAGTCTTCCAGTATGCAGGATGTACAGGTATTGAGAATACCTAAGGGTGATGTGATCATAAACGATTGTATAACCATGACGCTTCCATTCCTAGGGAGTGATGAAACGGGTCTGGATTTTAGTGACTCCTCTCAGTAGAGAATTAATCTGATCTTAGTCCAAATGTTGGACATTTATCTGAATGTGATTCAGATACAATAAGAAGATTAGATTTGCGGTCTTGATTTAATCAAGCATCTATGGGAGGCCCACGATCTGGATTTGAGATATGATCTCAATATCCAAGTCACTATACGTGGAACAATACAATCGCTCTGTCCTTATCTCCAAGTATCTGCGGAGAAAGCGCATTATCCTTGAAAGAGTTCATGGATAGTTCTATTGTTGATATATGTATCCGAGCATTGAGAAAATGGATAATTAAATGTGATTTAATTATCATGAATAATATGAATTTGATTCATATTATAATGAGAGTTATCTAAGATAATTAAATGTGATTTAATTATCAAAGATGTAAGTAATATGAATATGATTCATATTATTTGAGAACAAGAGAAATGAGATCCAATGGTGATTAAATATGATTTAATTATCATGGATATGAATAATGTGGATAGCAATATCCATATTAGTCATATATATTATAAATGTGATTTATAATATATAAGAGAGAGATGTTTGTAATTTACATTTATTAATTAAATGTTAATGTGAATTGGATTCACATTGGACATTAAATTGAAAATGTAATTTACATTTTATTTTGGGTTGTGAATGTGATTCACAAATTTTTAATGGCTAGATTGCAATGTCTACAAAATAATTGTGAATTATTTTTGTAGAATAATTTGCAACAAAAGTTGTTGCATAATCTTGGAGATTACATTAAAGAGATGAGAGCCACCTTCCATGTATATGGAGTGGACGGCCACCACTCCTATTAAAAATGTGTGGTCGTCCCCTCCTTCCAACATGGAAGGAGGCACTCTCTCTCCTATGATCTCCAAGAGATCTTGATTTAATTTGGTAATTAAATTGTGTTGATTTATCAACATATATTTAATCTAAATTAAACTAATTGTTGTTGGTTTTACCAACACAAATCTTGACCATTAAGAGAAACACAATTAATGAGAGCCATTGGATTTGTGTTGTCCCATGGATTGAGATCCATGGATCCCAAAAGCTATAAAAGGAGAGGCACCCCTTTGCTCTTCTTTACACACATAAGTGAGACAACAAATCTCTCTCTCTCTCTTTCTCTGTCTCCCTCTCATGGCCGTCCACCATGGATGCCTGATGAATCCACGATTCATCGCCTTTATTCTTTTATTTTAGCTTCAATTTCTTAGTCAAACACATGTAAATACCCATTAATTTCATAATTTTACCATTTTGCATGCATTTGTTAAAATTGCATTTTTAACACTTTTTGTACATAAATAAAAGAATAAAGAAGAAAAGAAAAAGAAAAGAAAAATAAAGGATGTAGTTATGCAATAAATACAGACTGACCCAAACCCCGAGAGAAGGTCAAGACTTGACCTGATCGACCAGGAATAAAGTAGGGGGAGATAGGGTCGTTTGCCAGAAAAATCAAAAATATCTTGTAAATATTTTTCATGTATATTTATACAAAACTTACATTATTTTATCTGTACATAATGTGACCTCAAAGTAATTATTTTCGTAAATAAAAGTTGTAAATAAAATTGTGTTGTAAATAATAAAAATATTTGTAAAATAAAATATTGTATAGATTGCAAATAATTACACCCAGAAAAAGCCACAAAGTGTTAATTGAAACATCAATTCCGGCTCCACACAAGCTCAAATTGAACCAAACTCACTTCCATCATACTATAAATTAAATTATCTTTCAAATGGATGTGGTTTCATTATTTTTGGAGTTACGGTTAAAAAGTCGGTTTTCTATGGTGTTTTGTGCAGTTTTCCTATATATTTGATGAACATATTTATTTATATTTATTTTTATACATAATATATATTTTGTAAATATTGTTTTCATTAAAAAAATTAAAAAAATAAAAATTAAAAAAATCTTTTATAAAAATTATTTCCTTATTTGCACCTATGTACATTATATTATATGTATATAATATATGTATACAACTAACTTCCTTAAATAAAAAAGGCACCAAAAAAATAAAATATCTAACTTTAATTAATTAATTTAATTTAATTACGAATTTTGTATTTATATTTAATTATTTAATTCTTTATTTGATTTGATAACTTACCTTTTATGTAAAGATTTGATTTTGTGCCTTAAATAGCCACCATTAAGGTGGCTAATTGATTTTTGGAAATTATTTAATTTATTTATTTTAATTAATTACGAAATTCGTTTTTAATTAATTATTTATTTTATTTATTCAATTATTTTATTTAATTAACCAATAAACACTTTCCTCATTTGTGAATATCTTCCATTTTTGATTTTTTTCTCTTTTTAATGGGCTCCTCCTCCCTCATTCACACTTGATCGATCTTTGGCGGAGAGGAGCCCGGTTTCCGAGAGAATTCTTGTTGAAGAGGGTCCTAGCCTCCGATCCAGTCGGTGACAGAGATTTGTGCTTCGTCGAGGCCATCATGGCTTGTCCGATCCCTGAGGTGAGATCCAATTTTACTTGTCTTTTTCCCTAGGTAATTGTAGGCTTAGATCTTAGCGTAGGAGTAGGGAGTAATTTTTAGATTAAAAATCACAAAAATTTCACCACATGATTCTCGTTCGACTACGAATTTTTCACCTCACATCTTAATCCCTCCATATTCACGTTCTACCTTACACGACCTGTCACCTCCGACCACGCACGGTGGTCGGAATCTAGGATCTATCTTCCATTTCGCGCAAGATCCTCCCATTCACCGTTCCCATTTTTGTGTATAAATAAAAAAACAATATAAAATATTTTTCCTGTTTGTCTCACATCTATTTTTGCAGGAAGAATTTAAAAAAAAACTTTCTTTCTTCTATCTAACCTTTGTTTTGCAGGTAAAATAAAAAAAATAAAAAAAAAATTTGTTTTGTCTCTAACATTTATTTTGCAGGAAAAATAAAAACAAAAAAATAATTATAAAAGCTTTTTTTATCCTCTGTCTATTACTGTCCATATTTCTCTGATAAACAAAAAAAAATTAAAAAAAAATAAAAAAATCACAAGCAGGTGACGGTGGGTCATCACCCCCACCGCCCCGTCGCTACAGCGCATCTCCCGCGCCCCAGCGCCCTCAGCGGCGGCGCCGACCGCCACCACCGCGCCCAGGCGTGCCCAGCCGCGACCCCGCGCCACCGCGGGCGCCGCCCTCTGCCAAGCGCGGCCGACCGCCCAGCGCCCTCCGCCTGGGCGACTCCTCCCTTCGCGCGCGTGTGTCGCGCATAGGCGCGACCTCCAGACGACGCCGCCGCGCGACGCCCCTCGCCAAGGCGCACTGACCGCGGCCTCCCGCGCTGCTCGCCACGCGCGGCCCCGCGTGCGGTCTCCCCCTCTGTGAACCTCCAGTGTCGCCCCGTCGTACGGCGCTGCCCCGCGTTCTCTTCCCTCGAACCATCCACGACCAACCCCAGCAGCGCCGCGCCCACGAGCCCCGCCGTCCTCCTTGCGCCGCGCGCGTCGACCCGCGCCTCTCCAGCGAATCCAGCGGCGCCGCCCGAAGCCGCTTCTCCTCCGCCGTGCGTTCCCGCGCAGGCGCCCTCCAGCCAGCCTGCGGCCCTCCTCCACGCCCGGCACCGCTGCCCTCTCCTCCATGCCCTTGGTGGGCGGCGGCACTCTCAAGCCCCTGTTCCTTGTGGAAAAAGATACGAAGGAGAAAAGAAACCCTAGTGGAGGGTTCTCATTAAAAAAGAGAAACTTTATACAAATACCCCTGGGATTGTTCATATTTGCAAGGAAGCCCCCTCCAGATCAAGTCACATGCTAAGCATGCATATCATTGGGTAATTTGCATAATCAGCCTGCAAATTTATTTGTTTTACATTTTAAGGGAGAAACTTTAAGTATTTACATTTTGGTCCCTACTTTTCAGACATTAACCTTGCATGATCTTTGTTATTAAATAAATGTTTTTATTCATCCAAAAATTCTTAGAAAATTCTCACAAGTTCCTGCTATACTTCTTTTCATTGTGTAAAAATCTCAATGTATTTTATTGACATTTAATATATTTAAAAAAATCAAAAATATTGACTTTTTGCTTGTCTACTTTTTGAAAATTCATAAAAATTCACAAACTAGTCTAAAAATTCCGCAAAAATTTCTGTAGCTGTGTTTTGATGTCTTTTATTATCTGATCAATTTTTGCGCATTTTCCATATACAAAACTCCAAAAAAATTGCAAAATACAAAAAATCTTATAAAAATTGCAGAAAATTCTAGAAAAATCCAAAAATAGTGATCTTGGTCTCCATTTGTAGATATTGTCTTATAGTTTTTCTTAAAAATAATCTTCAGGTATTTTGAGCTCTTAAAAGAATTTCAAATTGCAAAAGACTCCTGACTGTGAATAATTTGCTTATTTTACACTGCTTGATTTTTAGAAAATCACAAAAACATTAGAAAAATCTGAAGAAAATTTGTCAAAAATATTTTAATATTTATAAAACACAAAAATAATTCCTTTGAACTTTTCTGTACATTTTTAATTATTTTGGAAAATACCAAAAAGAGTGTGTGCTTGTGATTTTGTTTATGGTGCTTCTCTTAAAAATTTAAAAATAATAATAAAAAAACCACTAAAAAATAGCTTCCGAAATTTGACTATAGAGTTTTTCAATCGTGCTCCTTGTGTTCGACCCTGGTCGCTATACCAGGTAAAAAGAATAGCGAAGACCGCTTACATTTTTACATTCATTTTCTTGATTCATCTATTTTTCTAAGTGGTTTTTATCATTTTTCTCGATTGACCGCGCTTGGTGATTTGGGTCACAACGACCATTTTTATTTACATACTTAACCCGATTGTCAGGCGTGTCATCAGAATGGCACCGTTGCCGGGGAGCACGGCTTTGTAGTCATCTTTCTATTTTTGTCTCTCTATATTATAATTGCTTTCTGACCTTCTCTCTTTGATTTTTGTGCGAGGTACTGCTTGGACGACTTGGAGTTTACTATTTGGAGGACCCGCACAAGAAGAAGAGCAGGGAGGAGAAGAAGATTTTTTTTGAGAGAACAATTATTCTTGTAATAATTTAGGACTTTGAACCTGTGGACTTGGACTTTCCTCGGGGTCTGTTTCGCCAAGTGCCGGTGCACTTAGGGGACCTCACCGTTGTTTTCCGTTTTTTTGATTTCACGCCATAACTTGCTATCTTGATTCGCGTAGATTTGGCCCCTAGACGTAGGATTTTTGTTGATTGTGACGTAAAATTTCTAAGGCCCAACACCTAATAGAATATCTGTTCCTATAGAACGTAATTGGACCTTACTAAAATTCACTGAAAAAGTTAGTTTAATTGGATTTGAGACCACGTGCCGTGAGGAGTCACATACAGCGCTGGCAGGACCCGTTGTGGCGGGCACCGAGTGACTCTCAAGATCGGAATCCGGACTCGATTCGGTTAACTAACTATTGTTCTTCACGATCAATAGAAGTTGCTTGTCTAAGGTCGATTTCTTCGTGCATCATATAGTTAGTTTATATTCTGTCTTTAATTTTATGCGCGGATCATATTGCATGTAGAGTGCTGGAGTAAGGTACGCATTTTCTATCTCTGCATGCATCATTGTGTTTGACCGTGCATTGGCTTTTTCCGACTTCCTCCCCCTGTTTTTGGACTCAAATCAATCAAAGAGGAAATCAAAAAGCTCGTTAGGCGTTATTTTCTGAAAAAAATTCCAAAAAATAGAAAAACCAAAAATTAAAAAAAATGGGACTGCTAATTGAACTTGACCTCTAAAATCAAACGTAATTGATTCACTTCATTGTATTGGGAGAGCAATTCCCTCATTGTTTGCGCTTTTACTCGCTCGCGTACACACTAAGGAGTAGTGCCCAAATCCTATTCAAGCCTCCTAAGTGTTTGTACAACTTTCGTTGATCACCTTAACTCTAAAATTGAAAAGATAAAGGACCGAATCTCACGGTCTTCACTTTGTGTTGAGTTGGTGAACTGGGGGTTTGCTTTGTGTTTTGTATGTCTTTGGTGTGAGTCGGTTACAATATCTTCCTCTATCATTAGCAGTCACCTTCTGTCTCTAACCCACCCTCCCTCCCTTCTATCTCTCTCTCCCCCACCATCTCTCACCCTCTCTCTTCTTTCCCACATTCTATCTCTCTTTCTACTCTCCCACTCTCCCGTCCTTCATTTCCCTTCTTCATGATGGGTCGCATTCCATTCCAGTCGGATTTTGCGGCTTCTACATTTCATACCCATCATTCTCGCCCACTCTCTTGGGAGGTCAGAACTCCGTCTGACTTCCCATCTTCTCCCTACCCACCCTCCCATTTGGGACATGCTGTGAGTGAAACCCGAGGATACCAGATTGACCAAATACAAGACATGGGTGTTCACATTACTGAGATGAGAGTGCATCCCATAGGCAATCGAATGGGGGCAGTTGCGAGCTCTAGATGACTTGTATCCTAGGACATTGGATGAGTACACAGATCATGAAGTCCAGTCCGCTTCTACCTTGAGACCCTTTGTTCTGGATTTAGAGTTAATTGATCTACTGCCTAAGTTTTTTGGGGAAATGCACGAGGAACCTTATTTGCATATCGATGAATTTGAGGATTTTTGTGTATCACGATCATATTTGGATATCACTTCTGAGGACATGATGATGATTACCTTCCCATTTACACTTCAGAGTAGAGCCAAGAGTTGGCATAGACGATTGGGAAGGAAGATTGCTACATGGGGAGATTTACGATCATTATTTTTGAAGAAATTTTACCCCCAATGTAGAGCAGAGATGATGCGGTCATGTATTCGTGAATTTTCTGTTAACCCCCAAAGGCCGTTGAGAGATTCATGGTTGAGGTTACGAGAACTTTTGAGGCGATTTCCAGATCATGGATTTTCGATGACTGACCTTATCCATATCGCCATGAGGGGGAGGACCGCAGAGCAAATATCATATGTCATTACCTCGTGTAGTGGTTCACACCATTGTCCCGACTTGGATGTTGTTGAGACCATCTTGGATACACTTTCTGATCTTGCATATACACCAGATGATTTATTTGGGACAACACATGACGGAGAGATGACAACTGTTGAGTGTGTGACACACCATGCTGATCTTGATAGCACACACAAATCAGAGGATATGGATGCTACTACTTCTCATTTGATGGATGTGTTGCCTACTGTTGTGAGTTCCCAGAGCCGGACATTGGTTGAGGACCAATTAGATTTACAGTCAGATTTTGAGCCAGTCCCGCTCTATCACATAGAAGATTCGTCGATTCTAGATCTGCTAGGATCCCAAGAGATAGAGGAGGAACCCACATCTCAGCCATCCTCTGATTCTTTCCAGTATCCATACATAGTTAATACAGTGTCTTGTCTTCAGGAGATCTTCTCAGATTCGGAGATACATTTGGATTCATCTCAGCATAGAGAGTTTGATGAGGGACCGATTTTGGATTTTACAGAACTTGATAGTCCCGTACTTGAGCCATGTGTCCTCCCTTTTGATGAGGTTGATACATTTTTCGAGGACATGATATTCGACAGCATTGATCCCAAGTTTCCTTATGATTCGGCATTACTCCCCGAGGGTTATCTGCGGGAGGATGCCATGGACCATGTGTACTCGGTTTCAATTTCTGGGAGTGCATCCGATCTGTCGGATCACGAGACCGAGTATTTTGATATTTCTGATAATGAGTTTGATGATTCTCTCCTCGACGACCCTCGCGAGGATGACCCGATCTTTGAGGTATTCGATGATTTCACTGATTTGTCTACATTATATGCATCGGATATCAGCCTTTCTAGTGAGTCTCTTGATCTTGATCTTCCATATCTATTCGAGACTGTGATTGACGTGGAGGATTCCCTGACAGATCCTTCCTTCTCCACGTTCGACTTCTTCGGTTCTGCCCTGTCACTCCATATAGACCTTGAGCCGACGATTTCTTTTGTGCTACCGGAGCCCGACTTCATCTTCCCATATCTTGATTCGGTAGCAAACACCCGCCTGACTGATTATCTGGGTGTTATCATTTACTCTGTTGAACTCGTCGTTATTCTCCCGCCGAGACTGCGACGACAAAACGGTATTCGCATTACAGATGCCGTCCTGAACCTTGATACGGCGTTATCCTAACATTTGCGCCCAGCTAGGGGCGTAAACTCTAGCGCTCGTTGAGAGGCACCTCAACATTGATCACATATGTTTATATCATCTGTCAATATCATACATTCTTTTTGTCTCACACCCCATCTCCATCGCATGATCAATCCATACTTAGGGTGCAGGGGGTGTCCGACTTGTGATTATTCTTTTGATTCTTTTTACCTCTGTTTTGCTGCCTATACTTAGGGATATTTTACCCTAAGTATAGGGGGGGTAAACCCAATACATTCTACCCTTCGGTTTTCCCCTTGTGTACAGTCTGTTATACTTAGGATTACTTGATCCTAAGTATAGGGGGATCACCGACTTTATTCTTTTATTTGTTATTGTAGTATATTATTCTTCTCACTTTTCTATACGAAGCACGAGTTATGTCTTTATTTCCAGCTCTTTGATCACTATGAGGACATAGTTCGAGCTAAGTTAGGGGGGTGTCGTATATATTGTATATATACTTTAGCCATAACTCGTACTTTCATATTTTTAATATGGCTAAAATACTGTGTAAATATTAAAAAAAAAGAGATGCATAAATTTCCTCAAAATTTTTCCTTGTACATACTGGCTAATAAGTCAGGTTAAAATATTTTGAAAAATATTTTGAAAGTAGTTTGAAAATCTATTTGAAAAATCTTTTGAAAACTATTTGAAAAATGTTTGAAAAATATTTTCAACCTTTGTAAAAATATTGTGGATTGTAAAAAAAATTTCTTTGTGTGAAATAAAATGATTTTGTTAAAACTATTTGCAAATATTTGGAAAAATGGTTGAAAAATTATATTGAAAATCTATATATACTATTTGAAAAATGTTTGCCAAATAGTTTTCAAATGTGTGTAAATGTTTGTAAAATTGTGTGCAAAATTATTTTGGACTATAGTTTTCAAAATTATTTGTAAAATTATTTTCAAATAAATTTGAGGAATATATGCATCAAAAAAATAATAATAAAAATAATAAAAAAAATAAATAAAATAAAAATTAAAAAATTCCAACTGTGTATATACCTGTACAAATTACTCAAGTTGTAAATTCTTGCATCCTATTCTTGTAAAATAATCAACTCACTCTTGTGTAAATATGAATATTATTCCAAAAAAAAATCTCTTGTATATACTTGTATATATTTCTAACTATTTGCAAAAAAACAAAAAAAAACTTTTGCATGTGCATCATTTTTCAAAAATCCATAAAAATTTCAAAATTTTGAAAATTGTTTCACAAAAAGATTTTGTTTTCTCTATGCATTGTACATATTTTCTTGCATTGGCATGTGCATTTTTCAGGATAGTCTTGACGATTAAACTAAGTCTGGAATAAATTTGAAGAATGGAGCTTAGTCGGACCTTAATCCACTTAATTTCAGAGGAACCTTATAAGATTTGGAGTTAAGACTTTTCAGGTCCTAGTGACTTAATTCTTTGGGTCCACACGACTATGTTCACATGTCATCTTGATGAGTCTAAGTAGAATATTTAACAACACACGCATGATTCTTTCAGACCGTGGCTTACCTTGGACAATGCACTTTACACGTAGCTCTTCATGGACGAGGTGGTGAGGAGGCAGTTTCCTTTGGCTTGGGGTAGCATATGAGGGTAGTACTTCTAGGCGGAACCTCTCTTCTTCTTCTAGTGAAGGAAGTGCGTCTCAACTTGGTCTAGTGGTGATGAAGTCTAAAGACAGAAGTTGTGGGTTGCAATAAAGCTTCAAAAGAGGGATAGTCTACTGGCTCAAGAGGAAAATTTCTTGTATATATGCTGCACCATGTAGATATGTTGTACAGATGCACTTGAAAAAAAAGAAAAAGAAAGAAAAAGAAAAAAATGTGCAAAGAAAGAAAAACTCCAAAAAAGTGGTGGGTCGGATTGAAAATTTAATAATCCCACCGGAGTGTATATAGTCAAATAAAGCAAAAGCTTATGGTATCCATGTTACATCTCATGAAGCTTGCAGCGGGAGACTTAACTACACTGGTTGAGCTCCCAAAATTCTATACCTCTTATTCCCCCTCTTCTTGAACCGGTTGCACTTGAACTTAGAAGGGAATACCCCGCTTCTCGAGGAAAGAGTTGCTAGACCGAGGCATTAGAGTTACCTTGTTGAGAGAGGCTGTTTCTTTGTTACTTCTGAGATGAGGAGCTATATTCACTTACACCGTACAAGTAAGAATTCATAGTCATAAGAATTTGTGTATGTAAACTTGTTCTGATCTGACTGTTGAGGCGACCTGAATAGGAGTCTTGTGGAACTTAGAGTCTGTTAGGTTTTAAATCCATATCCCATTAAGGTTCCGACACACTAATAATCCAAAGGTCCGACAGAGCTCCAGACTACATTTTTATGAAGATAAGCTTAAAAGTCAACATTATTCTAACTTCTTTCCTTTTTCTTTTCTTTATTTTTGTTTTCACTTATTTTTCAAATAAGTGTTTGCTAAGGGACTAGCAAAGGTAAAGTATAGGGGAATGATGAATCCACGATTCATCGCCTTTATTCTTTTATTTTAGCTTCAATTTCTTAGTCAAACACATGTAAATACCCATTAATTTCATAATTTTACCATTTTGCATGCATTTGTTAAAATTGCATTTTTAACACTTTTTGTACATAAATAAAAGAATAAAGAAGAAAAGAAAAAGAAAAGAAAAATAAAGGATGTAGTTATGCAATAAATACAGACTGACCCAAACCTCGAGAGAAGGTCAAGACTTGACCTGATCGACCAGGAATAAAGTAGGGGGAGATAGGGTCGTTTGCCAGAAAAATCAAAAATATCTTGTAAATATTTTTCATGTATATTTATACAAAACTTACATTATTTTATCTGTACATAATGTGACCTCAAACTAATTATTTTCGTAAATAAAAGTTGTAAATAAAATTGTGTTGTAAATAATAAAAATATTTGTAAAATAAAATATTGTATAGATTGCAAATAATTACACCCAGAAAAAGCCACAAAGTGATAATTGAAACATCAATTCCGGCTCCACACAAGCTCAAATTGAACCAAACTCACTTCCATCATACTATAAATTAAATTATCTTTCAAATGGATGTGGTTTCATTATTTTTGGAGTTACGGTTAAAAAGTCGGTTTTCTAGGGTGTTTTGTGCAGTTTTCCTATATATTTGATGAACATATTTATTTATATTTATTTTTATACATAATATATATTTTGTAAATATTGTTTTCATTAAAAAAATTAAAAAAATAAAAATTAAAAAAATCTTTTATAAAAATTATTTCCTTATTTGCACCTATGTACATTATATTATATGTATATAATATATGTATACAACTAACTTCCTTAAATAAAAAAAGGCACCAAAAAAATAAAATATCTAGCTTTAATTAATTAATTTAATTTAATTACGAATTTTGTATTTATATTTAATTATTTAATTCTTTATTTGATTTGATAACTTACCTTTTATGTAAAGATTTGATTTTGTGCCTTAAATAGCCACCATTAAGGTGGCTAATTGATTTTTGGAAATTATTTAATTTATTTATTTTAATTAATTACGAAATTCGTTTTTAATTAATTATTTATTTTATTTATTCAATTATTTTATTTAATTAACCAATAAACACTTTCCTCATTTGTGAATATCTTCCATTTTTGATTTTTTTCTCTTTTTAATGGGCTCCTCCTCCCTCATTCACACTTGATCGATCTTTGGCGGAGAGGAGCCCGATTTTCGAGAGAATTCTTGTTGAAGAGGGTCCTAGCCTCCGATCCAGTCGGTGACAGAGATTTGTGCTTCGTCGAGGCCATCATGGCTTGTCCGATCCCTGAGGTGAGATCCAATTTTACTTGTCTTTTTCCCTAGGTAATTGTAGGCTTAGATCTTAGCGTAGGAGTAGGGAGTAATTTTTAGATTAAAAATCACAAAAATTTCACCACATGATTCTCGTTCGACTACGAATTTTTCACCTCACATCTTAATCCCTCCATATTCACGTTCTACCTTACACGACCTGTCACCTCCGACCACGCACGGTGGTCGGAGTCTAGGATCTATCTTCCATTTCGCGCAAGATCCTCCCATTCACCGTTCCCATTTTTGTGTATAAATAAAAAAACAATATAAAATATTTTTCCTGTTTGTCTCACATCTATTTTTGCAGGAAGAATTTAAAAAAAACTTTCTTTCTTCTATCTAACCTTTGTTTTGCAGGTAAAATAAAAAAAATAAAAAAAATTTTGTTTTGTCTCTAACATTTATTTTGCAGTAAAAATAAAAACAAAAAAATAATTATAAAAGCTTTTTTTTATCCTCTGTCTATTACTGTCCATATTTCTCTGATAAACAAAAAAATTAAAAAAAATAAAAAAATAAAAAAATCACAAGCAGGTGACGGTAGGTCATCACCCCCACCGCCCCGTCGCTACTGCGCATCTCCCGCGCCCCAGCGCCCTCAGCGGCGGCGCCGACCGCCACCACCGCGCCCAGGCGTGCCCAGCCGCGACCCCGCGCCACCGCGGGCGCCGCCCTCTACCAAGCGCGGCCGACCGCCCAGCGCCCTCCGCCTGGGCGACTCCTCCCTTCGCGCGCGTGTGTCGCGCAGAGGCGCGACCTCCAGACGACGCCGCCACGCGACGCCCCTCGCCAAGGCGCACTGACCGCGGCCTCCCGCGCTGCTCGCCACGCGCGGCCCCGCGTGCGGTCTCCCCCTCTGTGAACCTCCAGTGTCGCCCCGCCGTACGGCGCTGCCCCGCGTTCTCTTCCCTCGAACCATCCACGACCAACCCCAGCAGCGCCGTGCCCACGAGCCCCGCCGTCCTCCTTGCGCCGCGCGCGTCGACCCGCGCCTCTCCAGCGAATCCAGCGGCGCCGCCCGAAGCCGCTTCTCCTCCGCCGCGCGTTCCCGCGCAGGCGCCCTCCAGCCAGCCTGCGGCCCTCCTCCACGCCCGGCGCCGCTGCCCTCTCCTCCATGCCCTTGGTGGGCGGCGGCACTCTCAAGCCCCTGTTCCTTGTGGAAAAAGATACGAAGGAGAAAAGAAACCCTAGTGGAGGGTTCTCATTAAAAAAGAGAAACTTTATACAAATACCCCTAGGATTGTTCATATTTGCAAGGAAGCCCCCTCTAGATCAAGTCACATGCTAAGCATGCATATCATTGGGTAATTTGCATAATCAGCCTGCAAATTTATTTGTTTTACATTTTAAGGGAGAAACTTTAAGTATTTACATTTTGGTCCCTACTTTTCAGACATTAACCTTGCACGATCTTTGTTATTAAATAAATGTTTTTATTCATCCAAAAATTCTTAGAAAATTCTCACAAGTTCCTGCTATGCTTCTTTTCATTGTGTAAAAATCTCACTGTATTTTATTGACATTTAATATATTTAAAAAAATCAAAAATATTGACTTTTTGCTTGTCTACTTTTTGAAAATTCATAAAAATTCACAAACTAGTCTAAAAATTCCGCAAAAATTTCTGTAGCTGTGTTTTGATGTCTTTTATTATCTGATCAATTTTTGCGCATTTTCCATATACAAAACTCCAAAAAATTGCAAAATACAAAAATCTTATAAAAATTGCAGAAAATTCTAGAAAAATCCAAAAATAGTGATCTTGGTCTCCATTTGTAGATATTGTCTTATAGTTTTTCTTAAAAATAATCTTCAGGTATTTTAAGCTCTTAAAAGAATTTCAAATTGCAAAAGACTCCTGACTGTGAATAATTTGCTTATTTTACACTGCTTGATTTTTAGAAAATCACAAAAACATTAGAAAAATCTGAAGAAAATTTGTCAAAAATATTTTAATATTTATAAAACACAAAAATAATTCCTTTGAACTTTTCTGTACATTTTTAATTATTTTGGAAAATACCAAAAAGAGTGTGTGCTTGTGATTTTGTTTATGGTGCTTCTCTTAAAAATTTAAAAATAATAATAAAAAAACCACTAAAAAATAGCTTCCGAAATTTGACTATAGAGTTTTTTAATCATGCTCCTTGTGTTCGACCCTGGTCGCTATACCAGGTAAAAAGAATAGCGAAGACCGCTTACATTTTTACATTCATTTTCTTGATTCATCTATTTTTCTAAGTGGTTTTTATCATTTTTCTCGATTGACCGCGCTTGGTGATTTGGGTCACAACGACCATTTTTATTTACATACTTAACCCGATTGTCAGGCGTGTCATCAGAATCTCGTGTGGCTCTCCATCGCCGGCATCGTCGTTATGCTGCCCGATTGTTTGCTCGTGGATCTCCGTCTCCTTTGATGCGTCTCGCTCGTGAAGAAGACGTCGAATCTCGTGTGTCGAGATCAGGAGATCCTATCGCTCGGATCATCAACATGGATTGCGAGAAGCACGCGGTTCATCCCCGCGCTCGCAAGCGTCTCCTCCATCGGATCGGACTTGAGATATGAGGTCTCTTTGTTTAGAGACTCGATCACAACCACGCTTCAAGAGGTAACCACAATACTTGTTTGTGGTTTAGACGAAATGATCCGAGAAGTGTTCTTGGATCATGTGGTTTCATTGCATGAAAAAATTTTTAATTTCCGCTGCATAGAACAACTAGTACGACTAGTCGTTCTTCGTCGTATCTGATACGACGATCACGCTTCCGTGATGCGCTTGAGGATTATACCATATAACCTTCATAACTCCATTTTCACTTTTTGCTCATGACTTTGGTATGGGACCCAAAATCATTTCACATTTGCATTTCATTCTAGTTGCTCGGGGACGAGCAAGGTTTAAGCATAGCGGGTTGATTAATCCACGATTCATCATACTAAAAGATGAAAATAGAGCTTCGTTCCTAAGTAATTAGCTGCATTTCATATACATTTTTACCATTCATGCATGTAAAATTAATATTTGTATTTTAGCACTCATAATTGCATTCATAATCATCTTCACATTTGCATCCAATTTCATGCATTTTTAACTAATTCATGCTAACTCCAAATCACCTAAAACCAACTCCACTGTGTACATATCACTAAAAAGATTAAAAGAAAACTACAAAAAAATCACTAACTCAAATAATTGGCCAGATAAAACTCCAATTTCGTACCAAACAGACTAAAACGATCATATCGTCCCCATACAACAACCATTTTAGGTCTACTCACTTTTAAAGTAATACATTTTCAAATACCTTCAAAACAAGATTAATTTCATAAAAATCGGAGCTCGTATGTGAAAGTTGGGTTTTGGGCCTCTTTTGCGTGTTTTATATTTTACCTGTTTTGACCTATTATTTTATGTACATAATTAACTCTTTTTCGCTTATTTCTTTTTCCTCTATATTCTTTGATGAAAGTTTTAATAACATCTATAAAAATCCAAATTCAGATCAAGACTGACATCAAAGAAACTGAACGAGTCCGAGTGTCCTTTGCAAGTCTGTATAAATTTCTCACTTTTTCTTCTTTATTTTATTTTCCTATTTTATTATTTATTAAAAATAAAAAATAGATTGATTTGTAAATATTTATATTTTATTTTATCATTATTTTTCTCGATTTTTCTCTTCATTAAAAATTACAAAAAATTACAAAACCCCTGAAAGTAGGTTCTCTATGCACATAGAGTACCCCAAAAATATCGTTTTGCAGAGATGACCTGCTTTGATCTTGATCCCTTCATGAAAGTTGTAGATCTCATTGAGACGAGCAATTTTTGTGTTAAGCACTTTTTGATCCAAGGTCATTTGTTATTTATTTCCCATTTATTTTCCTATTTAATTTTCGGAATTTTTTGGAGCTAACACATGGCTGCTTCTGGAGCCGTTACGTGTCAGCTATTTTTAAACCTTTTTTATTTTCATTTTTATTATAAAATAAAAATAATATAGTAAAAAAATAAAAAAAATCTTTGACCTCACGTGTGCCCCCTCTCATCCCGCTTCTCTGCTCAATAGACCGTCCCCGTCTTCTCTACCATCAGTCCTACCCACCTTCGGCCTCTCCCTTCCCCTTATCTCGTCGTCGCCCAAAGACTCCGCAACCGTCATGCCTTATCCCCTCACCGGTTGCCTCCCTATATAAGCCATCATCATCGACGAGATCTGCATTCGCCATCACAGAACTGAAGGATATGGTTAGATCCTCAAGCGCATCACGGAAGCGTGAGCGTCGTATCGAATACGACGAAGAACGACTAGTCACACTAGTTGTTCTATGCAGCGGAAATTAAAATTTTTTCATGTGACGAAACCACATGATCTAAAAACACTTCTCGGATCGTTTCGTCTAAACCACAAACAAGTATTAGAGTTACCTCTTGAAACGTGGTTGCGATCGAGTCTCTAAACGAAGAGACCTCCTGTCTCAAGTCCGATCCGATGGAGGAGACGCTTGCGAGCGCGGGGATGAACCGCGTGCTTCTCGCAATCCATGTTGATGATCCAAGCAACGGATCTCCTAATCTCGACACACGAGATCTGACGTCTTCTTCACGAGCAGGGCACGCCGAAGTAGACGGAGATCCACGAGCAAACCATCGGGCAGCATAACGACGACGCCGCGACGATGGAGAACGGCCACATGAGAGGGAGAAAGAGAGTGGGCATGTGAAGAGAAAGAGAGAGAGAGAGAGAGAGAGAGAGAGAGAGACTTGTTGTCTCACTTGTTGTGCAAAGAAGAGCAAAGGGGCGCCTCTCCTTTTATATCATTTTGGGATCCATGGATCTCAATCCATGGGACAACACAAATCCAATGGTCCTCATTGATTGTGTTTCTTTTAATGGCTAAGATTTGTGTTGGTAAAAACAACAACAATTATTTGTTGTCTTTAAAATAAATTAAATATATTGAAAATCAATCATTACATTTCAATATAAATCAAAGCAACAAACATGGAATATCTTGGAAAAGAATCAAGCCTCCTTCCATGTATAGAGTGGACGGCCACCAATTTGGAGAGCCCAAATTGGCCGTCCACTCCATGTATGGAAATTGAAATTTGTCTTGATCATTCTGCAAATGGCTGATTGTTCTGTAAAGAGACCGAGAGGACTACTAGAGGATATAATAGTCATTGTTCAAGGACATCAATTTCCAGCTGACTTTGTGGTAATGGATATGGATCCAACCAACACATTGAGTGAGACACCCATCATAGTCGAACAACCATTCTTAGCCACCGCTAAGGAACACTTTGACTTTGAAGATGGGAAAGTCCAATTTAATATCAATGGCAAGAATCCCTGTTGATATTGTCATTCCCACATCCATTGACTTTGAGACTGAAGACTGTGGTTGGATAGAAAGTTTTGTTGTCCTTGACATACAAAATGACTTTGTTCCTATCCATCTCTCCAAAGATCCTTTAGAGGTTAGTCTGAACACCTCTAGATCCACTTATAAGAGTACCTCTCACGAAATTGCCACATACAATCTGAATATCGCACTCGAAACTCCACCATGCCCTCTCACCGGACAAGAAATTGATGAGCTTAATAATGCTTGGGACAGATTCCTACCAAGATAACTAGAAGTTCCAACCACTCAAAATCCTAGCGAACCCAGGATACCGGCCGCACACTAAACTCCGAACTTGCACTAACCTCAGCCATGATCATGCCCATGATGGAGCCACCTTTTGAGACCATTTCGTTGATAGAGTCATCAGAAGAAACTACACCTCTGACTCCACCAATACCCATTGTCGAATTGAAACCCCTACCCCAAGATCTGAAGTATGCTTTCCTTGATGATGCACACACTCTACCTGTCATCATCAATGCCAACCTAGATCACACTCAGGAAAGCCAACTCATAGAGGTTTTGAAAAGAAATTCCCAGGACATTGGATGGAAGATAACTGATTTGAAAGGAATAAGCTCGACATTCTGCACACACGCCACATATACTTGGAAAATAACAGTAAACCCTCTCGAGAAATGCAAAGACAGTTGAATCCTAATCTACAAGAGGTTGTGAAAAATGAAATATACAAGTGGTCGAGTGCGCGCATCATTTATCCTATTGTTGATAGTCCTTGGATCAGTCCTCTCTAGATCATCCCCAAGAAAGCTGGATTGACAATTGTCAAAAATGAAAAAGGAGAGGACATACCCACCCGAGTAGCCACATCTTGGAGAGTCTGTGTCGATTATAGGAAATTCAACAAGGCTGCCCGAAAAGATCATTTCCCGTTGCCATTCATTGACCAAATCATCGAGAAGCTAGCCGGAAAAGAATTCTTCTATTTTTTGGATGGATATTCCGGTTATAACCAAGTGGCTATAGCACCGGAATATTAAGACAAAACCACTTTCACTTGTCCCTTTGGGACTTATACCTTTCATCGCATGCCTTTCGGATTATGTAATGCCCCAGCAACCTTTCAAAGATGCATGATGGGAATTTTCAGCGATATGATCGGCGATTTCATGGAAGTATTTATGGATGATTTCTCTATTTTTGAGGACTCCTTTGAGGAAATACTCGGATTTTTGAATAGAGTCCTACAAAATGCATTGAAGTAAACTTAATATTATTTTGGGAGAAATCACACTTCATGGTGAAGCAAGGGATTGTGGTGGGACATATTGTGTCAAAGAAAGGGATGGAAGCGGGTCCATCGAAAATTGAAACCATCACCCACTTAGGTCCACCCGTGAATTTAAAAGGAGTTCGATCCTTCCTAGGTCACGTCGGTTTTTACCGCCGATTTATCAATAATTTCTCAAAAATCTCCCGCCCTTTCACCAAACTACTTGAAAAGGACATTCACCTAGGAAGCTTACGAGTCCTTCAATACACTAAGGGAAAATCATCACCGAAGCACCCATACTACAGCCTCCTGATTAGAACTATGAATTTGAAATCATGTGTGAGGCTTCTGATTATGCTGTTGGGGCAGTATTGGGTCAAAGGAAAGATGGAAAACCCTATGTCATCCACTGTGCCAGCAAGACCCTGGATGATGCTCAAAGGAACTACACTGTAACTGAGAAAGAACTGCTGGATATGGTATTTTCACTAGAGAAATTTCGATCTTACAACTTAGGGTCCCATATCATAATCTACACAGACCACTCTGCTCTCAAATACCTCTTCACAAAGAAGGATGCAATCCTAGACTGATTAGGTGAGTGTTGTTGCTACAAGAATTTGACTTAGAAATTTGAGATAAGACCGGAGTAAAGAACGTCGTTGCCGATCACATATCAAGACTCCATTCACCTCTTCCATCCGATGGCTCGATCGAAAATATGATCCCCATCTCTAACACTTTTCCAGATGAAAATATAATGGTTATCTCTCAACTTCCTTGGTATGCGGACATCGTCAATTACCTCGTTACTTTGAAGTTACCTGACGATTGACCAAAACATAAGAAGGATAAAACCAAAGCCCAAGCTCGATACTATCACTGGGATGGCCATTTACTCTTCAAAGAGGGCAATGATTTAATTTGGAGATGTTGTATCCCGGAATCTGAAGTCTCTAGTGTCCTATCTCACTGCCACACCTCTGGGTGTGGAAGACACCATTCAGGGAAGCGCGCGTCCGCTAAGGTCTTACAGTGTGGTTTCTACTGGCCTACACTCTTTAAGGGTGCACATAATTTTTATCAATCTTGTCTTGTTTGTCAGACCAATGGAACAATGACTAGACGCAACATGATGCCCCTCCAACCTGTACATATAGTCGAAATCTTTGATACTTGGGAAATAAACTTCATGGGACCTTTCACTACATCACAAGGCTATCAACACATCCTACTCGCCTTTGACTATGTATCCCATTGTGTTGAAGTCATTCCCACTTGCGTTGCTGATAGCGCCACTGTTATCAAATTCCCGACCAACCTTTTTCTCTCGATTTGGATTACCAAAGGTGTACATTAGTGATGGTGGAACCCACTTTCTGAATGCTTCAGTAAAAAAATTACTTAAGAAGAATGGAGTCGAACACCGAGTCTCAACCGCCTATCACCCACAGACAAATGGGACAAATGGAATGGTTGAGCTGTCAAACCGAGAAATCAAGACCATACTCCAGAAAATTGTCCGCTCTGATCGTAAAGATTGGTCTCAACACTTACCTTCTGCTCTTTGGACCTACCGTACAGCCTTCCGCACACCCTTAGGAATGAGCCCATACCGATTGATCTATGGAAAGCCATGCCATTTATCTGTTGAGATTCACCATAAATTACTCTAGGCGATCAGCAAATGCCATTTGGATTATGATGAATCTAGAATAAGAAGACTATTGGATTTATCTGAATTAGAGGAATTAAGATCACAAGCCTATGACAACAACTTGTTGTACAAAGAGAAAATCAAAATATATCAGGATGCGAACATTTCGAGGAAAATATTTCAAGAAAATAAAAAGTATGGCTTTTCGATCAAAATTGAAATTATTCCCAGGAAAGCTGAGATCGAAATGGAAAGGACCGTACATCGTAACCCAAGTTTTTTATAATGGCTCAATAGAAATCCGTGACCCACACACCAAAGCCACTTTCAGAGTCAATGGTCAAAGATTGAAACCCGTTGTTAAACCTCTGGCCTTATGCCTATTTGTGCAACGTACCTTCTACAAGAACAATAACCAGTACACATCGCCGAGCTGAGGCATTAAATTATGCATTCTCGTGAGCCTCTCCTCACATGTATCTTTTCATCATATTTCTCGTATGTTTATCTTTCACTGCATTGCATTAGATAAGTATGGGGGTACTCCTCTTTACTAAAAAAATCCAACAAAAACACAAAAATACGTTTTCACATCACTCGCCCAAATCTGTTGGCCCTCTAAGTCATGCGGACATGACTTCTGATAAGCATGGGGGGGGGGGTGTTTGCATATTTTTTCAAAAATTACATATGTTTTACAAAATTAAAAAAAATGAAAAAAACAGAGAAAGAAAGCCACCAAAAATATGGCCTTTCCTATTTTTATCATACTTTTGAGAAATCTGCTCTTCATTGCATAGATCATACACTGAAGCTGAGTTGACCCTAATCCATTAGGCATGAGTTTTTAAGCTTTCTTCAGGTCCATATGGACTTTATTATCTCAGTTCCACTAACTTTACGGGTGAATGAACTTATGTATCTAACTAGATCACCTGAGCAATTAGTAGCACTCTTAAACTCTTCAGTGGATATTAAGCAACTGCACATTGCACTTAACTTGAATGAGTTTATTTTACGAGTTACAATTACAAACTAGTTGAGGTGAGGAGTTGTCCTCTTGGTTGTGCCAATGTCTGAACCTTGTCTATAGTCAATGAAGAAACCTGACTCAGGAGCAACATGATCTCTCTAGTCTAAGTGTGTAAGCAAATAAGCCAGTATCATGCCTCCAAAGTCAATATTAAGTCGATACTACCTTTGATACCAAACCCAAAGCAAAAACACCACAAAAAGGTATATCACAATACAAAAGAATGCCAAAAAAACCACAATCATGCAAAGATGTGCAAAGCAAAAGAAATGAAAGAATACCACCAAATAACCCTTCTCCACTAACAAGCCATGGTAGCAGCCCAATGATGCTACCTAACTTCTTAAAAGAGGTTCAAAGAGGCCCAGGGTTATGCTCTGCAAAAGGAAAAGAATGAGAGCAACGGACCAAAGCGATCTACGGAAATCCTCCAAAATTAAGTCACATTCTCCAATGAATTACGATCTATTTTTTTATACTGATATACTTGGGTAAAAAGAGAATATGCCTGAATTCAGGTGAGAACTGAGGCTATATGTGTAGGGAAGCATTCGGTACCTTGATAGATTGTGTTGTTAGCTCTTTCTCTTGACACACGAAAGCTAAACATTACTAACACTGCTTATATCCATTCAAGGACAAAGAGAATACTTATCTCTTAGGGAGGAACGACTTGATCGACCTTCTGAAATCATGTCAGATTTTGTTGGAACTGAGAGGCTGTTGAAACTACAAACTCAAGTCAAGTCGATAATTCGAACAAATCTTTAAATCCATGGGTTGACTCTACTGAAGTTTGTGTATTTGTGTGGTTTGGATCTGAAATCTCCAGGCTTTATGAGTATGTCTGCTGCAAACTCTCATCCAGTCCATCTTGATTATTTCTCTCGTCCTTCATTATATTTTATCTTATTCCTGCTCGAGACTAGCAAGATCTAATCATGGGGGTATGATGAATCCCAGATTCATCGTGTCAATTGGCTTAAGTTATATGGGAATCGAACTCTTTTGCATAAAACTCACATGAATTTTTACAGATTATACCACATTTATTCTACATACACTGCATTTATAATTGGTAAACTCATTGTCCTTGATACTCATCTTTATCATATTTTTACAAGTTTAGATATTCCCTTGATTATTATTTATATTCCATGGAGTTGGTAATTATAGAATATTGATTACCAAACTTAGAAGATTTGACTTCAATAGATATTATTTACAATCCGTTTATGCACTTACCTATATAAATTATCTAAGTCAGCAACATCTATGCAGAATCTAAACTACATACATCTCTATGTAAAGCTTATAAATGTAATACCATTTTTTAAGTAAATATTACCTATAAAAATGTAAATTATTCTATTGATATTATGCCTCTTCAATCTAGCTCTATATAACTATAACACAATCTAATCTGTTGTATAAATTGTGATCTTAAATATATACAATACATATTTAAGAAGATGAACACGTGACTCTATCCCACATTTATATATTATTACTACCAATATATATCTAAAGCCTACGTATTATTATTAAACAATTCTAAACATATAGCATTCCAAAGTTACATATGGGATAGAACTGTCCACGTAGGACACTTTGCTTTTAGAGTTTTAAAAAAAATCCTAAATAAACTGACAGAAATATGTGTTCTTATTCCTGCGTTAGAATGCACCATCATTTGCTATAAGAATTTTTTATATGATAACATGGTCTCCTTTTATTTCGCTCTAGGAGACAGTGGTGTTGAGGTAATAATGTAAAATCACTAATATATTGTAACAGAAAGAGAGTGGCGTAGCAGTATCGTTGTAGCAGAATGATTCCCTCATTCTTAGCTATAATTAGAAGTATCTCGGGCCAAGAACCTATGCCTGAGAACCGAGGTTTCCTTCCATTATTTTCTTACTTGGTTTCTATCATGGTATGAGAGCCCAATGGTTTAAGGCTCATCGTGCTCTTCGTCTTCAAGATCTGAAGGTATCACTACCTTGTGAGGCGACTGCGTCTCAGAGAAGCAATGGAAGTTGTACCTGCAATGGGCTCCACAGGTACTCCACCTGCGACTATTCATCAATGCATTCCCTTCAAGCTCTCCTCCCAAAACTATCATGTCTGGAAAGCACAAATTCTACCAATTCTTGGTGCTTATGATCTGTCTGATATTATCGCTGAATCTGAGCCTCCTCCACCAGATTTTCTTAATGCTGATGGCAGTAGAACTGAAAACCCAGCATACCAAAAATGGAGAAGACGAGATCAGCTTGTTCTTAGCTGGTCATTATCTTCAGTAACAGAAGGTATATGTGCTCAGATCTCATCTCTTACTACTGCTCGTGATGTCTGGATTTTTCTCGAAAAATATTTTGCGACTCAATCACGAGCTCGTATATATTAGTACCGATCTGAACTAAACTCCTTAAAAAAAGGGAACATGACCATTTCTGAATGTTCTAACAAAGTTAAAGAAATTGCTACCAATTTGGCACTCTGTGGAAAACCTGTGGATGATGATGAATTAGTCATGGCTCTTTTAAATAGTTTGGATCATGACTATGATTCTATAGTTGCTGTCATCTCTAGTCGATCAGATCTCTGTTCCTATGAAGAAGCGCTGGGTTTATTACTTACCCATGAGCAACGTCTTCTTAGGAGTCAACAACTTATTGAAATAAATCAAGCCTCTCGAACTCCTCGAGGAAGAAGAGCTCGTTTCACTTATGGACATCAACCTTCTCGTGGTTTCTCCCAATATACCAGAGGATCTTCTCGTGGTCGAGGACATTTTATTTCAAATTCCACCAGATCAACATGTCAAATATGTGGTCGCTTCAATCATACAGCAATACAATGTTACTATCGATATGATTCAGAAGAATGTGGACCAACCTCTACACCTCAAGCTCATACTGCATCTTCCTTTCAATTATGGCATCCTGACTCTGGTGCTACACATCACCTCACCAATTCAATGGCAAATCTGGACATGGCTCGCGAATACACAGGTTCTGATAAAGTACAATTTGGCAATGGGCATGCTGCATATATATCTAATGTCGGTACGAAACATTTTTCATATAATCACTCTACAATGAGTCTAAATGATGTTCTTCATGTTTCAAATGCCTCAAGAAATCTGCTATCTATTCACCGATTCACTAATGACAACTCTTGTTATTTCAAGATATACCCAAGACATTTTGTGGTAAAGGATCTTCGGACAAAGAAGCCACTTCTTAGAGGAAATGTTGATCGAGGACTCTATCAACTGTGGCTACCATCATCGTCGTATCATCCTCGTCAAGCATATACACATTCTCCTACAGCTTATTCCTCAGTAAAAGCCTCCATTCAAACATGGCATAATCGCTTAGGCCATGCCAATGACAATAATATATGAAATATTATTTCTCATTTTCATCTTCCTGTTAGCAATGATGCACTGTCAGCTCATTTGTGTTCTTCCTGTCAACAAGCAAAAAATCATAGACATTATTTACCTTCTACAAATGCAAGTAGTAGTGAGCCCTTTGCCATTGTTCATTCGGATGTCTGGACTTCTCCAATCTTATCCTATCAAGGACATAAATATTGTGTCACATTCATTGATGATTACAACAGATACGTTTGGGTGTTTCCTCTAATTTCAAAGGATCAAGTTTTTAATGCTTTCCTACAGTTTATCGCTTATGTCAGAACACAATTCTCTACATGCATCAAGGTCCTTCATACTGATGGGGGAAGTGAATATTTTAAAATCCACACATGGTGCAAGAAGAATGGGGTCATTTCACGTATTTCAGCCCCCTACACGCCTGAACAAAATGGCATTTCTGAACGAAAAAAATCGACACCTTACTGAAATGGCTTTGGCACTATTATATCATGGTGAAGTACCTCTCTGCTATTGGACATTAGCATTTCTTTCAGCAGCCATCATCATAAATTCCCTTCCAACTCCAATACTCAAACATTGATCACCAACTTTCTTGTTGTTTTGAAAACACCCTGACTATAAATTCTTTCGCATTTTTGGTTGTGCTTGTTTTCCACTCCTTAGACCTTATAACAATAACAAGCTTCAACCCCGATCAACATTACATATCTTCCTTGGTTACAGTCCCACTCACAAAGCATATTATTGCTTGAATCCATTAACAACAAAAGTTATCATCTCACGACATGTTAACTTTGATGAAACCTTATTCCCTTTAAAAACAGTCAATCCTATAACCTCTTCACATGCTTCACCCGAACCTACTTCATTCCTGCCAATTCCATCTACATTAGTCACCACTAACTCTACTTCTTCCCAACCAACAACACCAATCCCTCCTATCATACCAGAACCACCTTTATCACCAACATCACCAGTCCCTTCTGAAATACCTTCATCACCAACATCACTAGCCCCTCCTATTATACCACAATTATCCCCATCTTCTACTTCAACTCATATACATCCTATGACAACTCGCTCTATGCATGGAATCTTTAAACCCGAGGTCTTTAATGCCTCTCTCCACCCTCTACCTTCTCACCTTCATATTCTCTACAATGGCCAAGAGACACTATCGTTTTCTCTTGCTGCTAAAAGCCCTGCTTGGATGACTGCAATGTCTGAAGAATTCAATGCTCTGCAACGAAATAACACTTGGACTCTTGTCCCAAAACAATGTCATATGAATGTTGTAGGCAACAAATGGGTATACAAACTCAAACGCAAACAAGATGGCTCGGTCGATCGCTACAAGGCACGGTTGGTTGCAAAAGATTTTCATCAAATAGAAGGTCATGATTACTATGAAATATTCAGTCCTATCATCAAGTCAACCACCATCAGACTCATTCTGAGCCTTCTAGTCACAAACAAATGGTTTATAACACAACTTGATATACACAATGCATTTCTTCATGGTTATTTTGAAGATGAGGTATATATGAGTCAACCTCAAGGATTTATCAATAAAGACTATCCAGATTATGTTTGTCAATTGCATAAATCCCTTTATGGACTAAAGCAGGCACCACGCATGTGGTTTAAACGTCTTACATCCTTCATCACCCCTCTTGGTTTCATTGGATCCAAAACTGATCCATCTCTCTATATCTATAAATCAAGTGACTGCATCATGTATCTTCTAATATATGTGGATGACATTCTTCTTATTGGTACATGCAAAAGCTCAATAGATAAATTTCTTTCACAACTTGATTCTGAATTCCCTGTCCGAAATGTCCGAAATCTCCTGTCTCCAGCATGTTTCCTTGGGATAGAATTTCACAACTCACCTCATGGGCTTCACTTATCTCAGCAAAAAAACTTGGCAGATCTTCTCATAAGATTCAAATTTGATGGTGCCAAACCAATCAAGACTCCCATGGCGGTGGAAGCTCCACGTATGTTGTCTACAACTCAAGCAGCACTTATGTCCAATCCGACAACTTACAGGCAAATCATTGGTTGTCTACAATATGCAACATTCACACGCCCAGATATCTGTCATACAGTTAACTATTTATCTCAATATATGCATCAACCAACAGAGTGTCACTTTGAAGCATTAAAACGACTCCTTCGTTATATTAAAGGTACAATTTCCGTTGGTTTATTTTATAGGCCACAAACTCTGTCATCTCTTACAGCCTTCTCAGATGCTGACTGGGCTACCAGTACAACAGATCGCAAATCGACCACAGGTCTTGTTATATATCTGGGTAATCATCCAATTTCATGGACCTCCAAGAAGCAATCAACGGTTGCTCGCTCATCCACCGAAGCAGAATATCGCGCTATTGCTGACACTACTGCTGAACTAATTTGGCTTCAGTCCCTCCTTCATGAACTAGGAATATCTCTGCCTCAGGCTCCTACACTTTGGTGTGATAATATTAGTGCCACGTATATGATGCACAACCCAATTTTTCATGCCCGTACGAAATATGTCGAGATTGACTATCATTTTGTTCGTGATGAAGTGCTACATCAACGACTAAAGGTGTGCTACATATCAAGCAAAGAGCAAGTCGCCGATGCTCTCACTAAACCCCTCACAGCTGCATTACTAACTCGTGTTCATGACAAACTTCAGCTCGTTCCACGACCTTAAGTTTGAGGGGAAGTGTTGAGGTAATAATGTAAAATCACCAATATATTGTAACAGAAAGAGAGTGGCGTAGCAGTATCGTTGTAACAGAATGATTCCCTCATTCTTAGCTATAAATAGAAGTATCTCGGGCCAAGAACCTATGCCTGAGAACCGAGGTTTCCTTCCATTATTTTCTTACTTGTCCCTTTCGTTTTCTTTCTGCCCCAACTCCTCGTCTCCTAGGCACGCCATCTTCTTCCCTAAGACATGCGTATCAGACTCCAGGCATGCCATCATTGTCCCGAGAAATCTCACAGCGCTTCATCTTCTCAACGTCAGAATCTCTTCTATAAAAGGAGTCCCGGAGCAGTACAACGAAAAAGGGGAGTTAAAAGGGAGGATGTTTGGAGAAGAACCCAACATCCCTCCCTTGCATCCTCCTATGGAAGGACATATAGGTATCGATATCGGTACCATATCGATACCGATATATCGCCGATATATCGGTGATATATCGTTGCTCTATCGCCGACATCGGGATTCAGCTCGCCTTTTTTGCCTGTCGATACCCGATATCGGACATATCTGCGATATATCGGTGACCTGTCGATACCGATATATCGCCGATATATCGGGATACGGCCTTCCATGCTCCTACGTGTGCTGCCATCCGCGCACACTCCTCCTCCAGCTGTGCTGCTACCGCCTCGCCGCACGTCTCTGCCCCAGCCCCACGCCTCATCTCCAGTTCACACGCCGCAGTGGGCGACCTCCTAGAGCGAGCCCTCGTCGGGCACCTTTTGCCGCCGGCCCCCGCACTCTCACCGCACGCATTCCGCGCCTGTGCGCGCGGCCTACAGTCGTCACTGCCATCCCTGCGCCATACGGTGCCCATCCACCCTCTCCAGGCTTATCGTCAAACCCCGCATACATCTCAACCGCCCATTACCTTTTCTCAGCTATTTTATTTTAAGCTTCCGTTTTTACTTTGATTAGATTTGAATCTGGAAACAACGAGGAAGGGAAAGAAGAAAGGAAGTGGAAGATATAGCTTTCCAAGGAATGGTTGCCGCATGACAATTAAACGTGGTCACAAGAAAACAAACAATACATGAGTCTATAAATGTAAAAAAATTCTTGAACAAGACACATTAGTTTGAATAAATGATGGTTTGATTCACCTTATTGACGGTTAACCTATTGATAAAGTATAAGAGATTGCGTTGTATAACTGATATTGTAAAGGAGATGTATAATTGATATTGTAGAAGTTAATAGGGGTAAATATAAAAATTCCTTTTCTTTTAAATGTGAGCATATGACTCCTATGCTGAGGTCAAGCGAGATGGGGGAATCCGAGCAAGGCACAATCCGAAGCTGCTGTAGAACATAATTTGTTGTACAAGCAGAGCAACTCAATCATGATCAACGGGTTCACACAAAATCCGAATTTCGGTGATCCTTTGCATGTGAACTGCTCGATCATAATTGAGCGGCCTACTTGTTACAACAACCTCTATTGTATAGGAGAGGATCCACTTCCGGCTTAACCACCCTTAGGGTCTGTTTGGTTGCCAGGGTATCCCGGGGTACCGTGACATATCCCTATCTCCAACCCTGCATTCTTAGGTTGGAAATACTTGTATTGACCCTACAATTTCTTTGGTACAATGATTTTTAACTTTGTTCAAATACATTTGTTAACATAAAAAACATATTATAATCATAAAAAAAGTTACTATAACACATAATCAATGTCATATTACATCACAATTATCGTTCCAACCATTCTAACCCTCCAAACAATACTATTCGAAGGAGGATACCCCAACCCAACCCAATCCAACCCAGTAACCAAACAGACCCTTAGTAAGCCTTTCTAGCAACGTTTCCTGGAGTAAATTTGTCGCAGTGTGTGTTTTTCCTTTAAAAAGGTTTTATGAGAGGGTTTCCCTACTTCTTGGAATTTGTGTTCTTTGTGTTTATTGAAGTTCTGCTTTTCCGTTTGATATTCTTCTCGGCAAATTCTTGTTCTAAACTTTGTGGTGAAGCTGCCACGAAAGCCAGGCTCAAGCTCAGCCGGAGAAGAGAAGAAGAGCTCCACTGATGGTAGAGAAATAACAGTGCATGAAAATATATGAGAAAATGGAAATGCATAAAAAAACGAACAGGGGAAAATAAGACCAGTTTTTTTATTAGGATAGGGCATAGTGAGAGCACAAACCGAAAATGGTGTTGGTGGCGTTTCTTATAGCTTGATTGATAGCTCCTTCCCCAATAAGACGCTCATAATCATTGAAGACAACACAGGAAGGGGTGATGCGATTGCCCAGCTCGTTTGCTATGATCTGCACCTTCTTGTCCTTCCACACACCCACGACCGAGTACGTCGTGCCCAGGTCGATTCCCACGGCGGGCGCCTCGTTCTCCTCCATTTCCTCTCTCTGCTGTTTGGATGCAACGTCTGATGTTCAACAACAAATAACTTATGCTCCATAGCTACTACAAATATCATGTTTTATAAAAGGGTTAAATGGCGATGCTCTGTCTCATTTTTTTTGTTTTTTTATAAAATGCTTCTATAGAATCTCACCACTATAGTTGTATATTATGTCATTTAAGTTTCGTAAAATAAATATTCTTACGACCTCTATCCAGACAGTCATTTGTAACGGTCGTAGAATTGCTGAAATCAACCCCGTATGGATGGAGGCTGTAAGAATCGACTCCTGCATAATGGCATCGGTCCCGTCTGGATGGAGAATGTAAGAATCTAGATATACTATAAGTATATCTGTATACATAATTATACATAATTGTAGAATTATTTGCCATAATATATAACATAATTTTATATCTTCTTTCGCAATATTAAATCTGTCTTCTGAGTACTTCTATCTATATCCGTTCTTTAAAACACTGGAACATAGTAAAAAAGAGAAGATTAATTATTTATGTAAGAATGCAAAATTAAGTAAATGAAGATAGATCTACAAAATACTTTCAAAAGGAAAAGCAGACGGCACCATCCTGATTTCATATAGATCATCATATATAGCTAAGATAGGAAAACGTGCACTGTGTAATCGATTTCGAGGTAATCATACGCTTCTATTTAGATTTTTGAAGAGAAAAACAAATAAAGCTTCCGGCTGGATTACAAGTAGCGAAAGGAAACATGCAGCATAAAACTTTCTGTACGCAGGCAGAGAAGAGAGAGGAGATAATGTACCAGTGGCAGAAAGGAAGGGGTATGTATGTGTGCAGGAAGAGGACGAGGAGGATATGCACCTTTCTCTCACACACAGTGCGAACTGCTTAGCTCTTCCTGAGCTTATGCACCATTCTATCAGAGAGCCACGTGTTTAAGAAGAAGAAGAAGAAGAATGGTTGACTTATTAGTTGAGGTCTTGGCTTTTTAGCAATCCCCCTCCTACTGTTTTCACATAATTAATATGCACATGTTTAAGAAGAAGATTTCTTGTTGACTTGGTTGCAGTCTTGGCTTATTTGCAATCCTCCTACTACTCTTTTTACATAATTATCATGGGCATGTTTAAGAAGAAGAAGAAGAAGGCTTCCGGTTGACTGATTAGTTGTGGTCTCGGCTTGTTTGCAACCGTCCTCCTACTGTTTTCACACAATTAATATCCGCGTGTTTCTGTCGACAAGCCACATGTTTAAGAAGACAAAGACTACTTCTGGTTGACTTGGTAGTTGTGGTCTTGGCTTATTTGCAATCCTCCTCCTATTGTTTTCTCGTAATAAGAGGATACATATATAACATGATTCATGTTTCGTGTTTATCAACATCCTCGACTTGATCACTGATATGAAGTGAGTGGGTTGCCATCACGATCATCAATGCTTTGGACCAAAGGTGCAACTACTGGAATAAGCTGCAAACCACTGCAGGGGGTCCGCCTTAACGTGGACAGGCTGGTTGGAAAGGAATACGTTTTGATAGATGAAAGAAGAAGCTTTAGATTGCATTATTGTTTTCTCCACTCCAGTTAAAGGAGGAAGAAGTCCTCATATTTTGGAATATGTGTTTCAAGTCCCGATCAAAGTATTTAATACCCACTCCATCCAGCGATACAACTGCATAAGCAACACTTAGATCCTGTTCGGTTGGGGGTTTATCCCCCCTTAGGGTGGGTTTACTCCCACAAACCTTCTTTTTTCTCTTTCATGTGGGGTATCCTTTTCTTCTCTTTTTTAATACATTAAATAAATTATTTCTCTTTTTTCTATTCCAAAAAAATAATATACTATACCATCATATCAATTAAAAAACATAAATTACACAACTTCTACTTACTTTTTCAAAATCCAATACAATCGCATCACAATAACTACTCAATTTTTCAAACTTTAATACAATCATATCACAAAAAACCCACCCTCAATTTAACCCTCTATCCAAACACCAAAATACAAAAATAGGTTACCTCTACCAGTTCACCTCGAGGTAACCAGCATGCCAAACATACCCTTAGTCTTTAAAGAAACTGGACCAAAAGATGGTGAAAGTGCGAGAATATAAAATCGCACATCCGATTCGTTACGGATTGGTGACTGTGGTAATCAATAAGGATTCAGAAAAATATCATTTCCAATAAAATACATAAAATAACCATTCGAAATAGGAGTTCCTTTTTCTTATAGTAAATTACACGAAATTCATTGTAATTTGCACTCGACTTCAATGTGTTTCCTGAGCTATCAAAAGGCACACCTTATTTTATTAATGATTTCCGTATGGTACTTCCGTTCTCTTTTTCATTAAATTAGCCATAAGTTTATTTTATGGACCATTTATCCCCCTCGCCCTCTTCTAAATTTCAACCACTTCCACTTCCCTGCAACGTCAACCACACACCATTCTCTTTCAACCCCTTTCCTCTCTCCACTTCTTCCTTCTCTACACACAACACAACACCCAAGGCCTTCACTTCTCCCTCACTCACTCCCTTCATGAACAACGACTTCAGTAATTTCATTGAGTGCTTGTTGGGGAGCACCACATCTGAATGGTTGGCTACAATGGAATGAGCACTGGCGATACATCATACGATTGTGGTATCCGTACGATTACTACAATGAGGGGTTTGTACACTTCTGTTACATACGACCCCACATATATTGATTCTCCACCTCCAAAATCCACAACCACGAAGATATCCTCACCACCACCATCATTTGCACCATCTCCTTCCTCCTTCCCACATATGAGATATCCTCCTCCGCCACCTTTTATAGTTATCAGATTCAACATGATACACAATTGACAATAACTTTTCAAATCCATATGAATAAAAATAAAACGCATTACAGATTAATAGGAAACAATCATTGTTGAGATGATTTTTGCGAGGGTCGGCTAATCACACACGACCAGTGTCGCTGTAATGTCCGCTCACGAAAATCAAGTCAAACAAAAATTAACCCATAATAAAAATTAAGCAATAAAGAGCAAAATTTGTGGAGTTTAAATTTATTATAACTCTACAATAGATGTGTATAGCATGCAAGTATGTAGATATCGAACACTGGGATCAAATGAGAGAAAGGTACAAATAATGCAAAAATGTGTGCTTCTTGTTGTCTAAGTGTTTTGTGGGATTTTTCTTATTTTTATTATTTTATTTTTATTATTTTTTATTTTTATATTTTGCTTTTAATTTTTATATTTTTATATTTTTAATTTTTAATTTCCTTTTCTTTTTCTTTTATAATATATAATATATAAGGCTATCTATACAATATGGACTAATATAGATATAAATATAATTAAAAATAAATAAAAATTACATAATTAAATATTTTTGGATTCAATAGTTTTTACTATTTTTGTGATTTTATAAGTATTTTTGTTATTTTTTATATATTTTAAAGTTAAAAATCTCCCTAATCAGGGAATAAATAAGTAGACCGAATTGAAATGAAAAGGAGAAATAACAACTTAAGCCTAAAATTCTTCAAATCAATGTAAATAGATAAATAATAATATAAAGAAAACTATAAAATTGAAATTTATATTTTTAGAATTTATAAGAATTTTTTAGATTTTTATAAAAGTTTTTGGAGCTTTTTAATTTTTAGGTATTTTATTTTGCTATTTTTAATGATTTTTGGTCTGAAGGTTTATAATGCTTAAATAAAAAATATATTTTTGGAGGAATTTTTCAAGATGATTTTGTAATTTTGTATTTTTTTAGAAAATAGGGAATATTTGTGTCATTTTTTATTTTTAATAAATAATAAAAAAATCTGAAATTATAAAAAAAATATGGTATGAAAATATCAACAAGAGATTAACCCTATTTTTTAGTGAATTTTTTAGCACAAATGATATATTTCATAAATAGAAGAAATCAACAAAAATGCATGTACTAGCAGGGGCATAAAATGTAAATAAAATAAAAGTCAGGGACTTTTTGTAGTTTTTACAAAATTTGTAACTGGAATAAAATATTCTTTGTCCAAAACGAAATACAAAAAGTCACGGGAGCCTGCTTGCATAATGCTAACCTCATGTGGGATCGCACGTGAGGTTATGTGGACTAGACTCAACTGCAATTAATAAAACTACAAGGGTTTTTCTACAATTATACAAAACTATATAAATGATCGATGAAAGTTTCTAGACTAATTAATAAATACAAAAACTAAGGAGGTAAAAATTGCAAAATACCCCTCTAATCCGCGGAGACGGACAATCTGGATCGTCCACTTTCCACGTGTCACGTCTGGGCTTCACGATGACACTTTGCAGCTGACGACAGGGATTAGATCCTAGATCAGAATCTGACTGTTTTGGCTCTGCTTCATCCGATGGTCGTTGTATTTCTATAAGAACAAGGAAGATCGAACGCCACTAAAGTCGTGTATAAAATACTATTTTTAATGCCAAAATTATAAAATAAACAAAAGAAAAGAAAAAGAATAAAATATCTAAGATATTTTATGATCCTAAACTCCGAGACCTAGGCATCTTGATGACTAGGTTGACAACGAATAAAGTAGGAGGAGATAAGGGCCATTTATACGATAAAAATCACATTTATTCATTCATATTTTATTCATTGTTGGGATCTATTGTATTTTCTATTTTTTATACTCTAAATAAAAAACTTTATGCATGAAGTTGTAGATAATAAAATATAGAAAATATAAAATTTAATTAATACAAAAATAATATACATAATAAAAGTTACAGTCTAAATAAGATTCCAAAATCCTAATTTCCCATACCCATATCTATCAAATAAAAATTCAAAGTATATTAAAATCATCTTTAATTGTATATAACTTTTAATAAGCTATTTAATGAATTGATTTCATATTTTTTAGAGTTAAGGTCTGAAAGTTAGGTTTTGGACACATATTGTATAGTTTACCAGATTAAAATGATCATTTTATTTATTATTTACTATTTTTATAATTTATAATTTTGTAAATAATATTTATAATTTATGTATATATGATAATTAAAATAAAATCATAAATAAACATTAAAATAAAATCTTCTATAAAATATATAGATAAAATGCCTATAATTTTAACTATATAATTAATACTTCTATTTAATTAAGTGTATATAATATATCATAAAATATAACAAAAATATATTTAACTATATAAAAATAAGTTATAATTATATAAAATAATAAATTAAATTAATAAAATCGAAAATACAAAATAAAATAAAAGACCAAAATGCATAGATAAAATATACCTATATATAACCCCTAAAAAGTACCTTGTAATTAAAAAGTCCTAATAAAAAAATAATAGTAAAGTAATTTAGAAAATAATAACCATTTTTTATTTTATAATCTAAAATTAATAAAATCATTTTATAGTTATTATTGATTTTCTTATTTTTTAGGCTAGGTTTTTCCTATTTGGTCCGCGTGGACCAACCAAGTCGCGTCAGAAGTTGACCCGCAGTCAACTCTCTCACCAGCACCTACGCCTTGTTAGACCTAAGGTTTGACCCATCTTCTCGCCTTTTTCCAAGTCGATCTGAGAACCAACTTGGGAATACTTCTTCACAACATTCTTCCTCGTGCATTGGTGATTCACGCCCAAGCGTCTCCTTGGGTTGTGGATCATTGATCCACTCCATCTACCTCAATCCCCCCTCTACTGTTTGACCGTGAATAGCGCTTCCCTCCTGTTGCCCCGGATAGAGGAAGGTGATAGCTTCCTCCCTGGCCCGTTGCGAAGGAGTTGAGCCTGGTCTTTGGGCTCTTCCACCACCTCCGACGAGATCATCGTCGAGGTCTGTTGTTCCTGGTTTCCGACCAGTGAGGATCTTTCTTCTTGCATTTTTAAGTAGCTGTAGCTTCTAGGTTTAAATCCCGCATCTATTTCGTCTCTTTAATCGCAAAACTAGACGTAAAAAGCACCCCCGTAGTTCGCCTGAGCTCCACTCCAGTGAACCATCCACCGTGCTCTCCGCCCGTTCCCGACATTCCAAACCACCTCCACGTGCTTCCCTCTCACCTTCCACGCATATGTCCACCTCCAGCTCCCCTCAATTCCATCGGGATCAAGATTACATCTCTCCCTCCGTCGCCATCTACCGGAGAGCTCTGCCATGCCTCACCAGCCACCCCCCTTGCGAATAAGAGCCCCTAGCCCTTATTTTTCTTTCTTGAGCTTTTCTTGCAAGGTCAGGCGCCAAAGGACTCTATCCTGGGTTGATTTTTGCAGGATCAAGGTTCCTGGAGCCGCTAACTCTCCTAGACCTCGTGATGGCACTCGGGAGCCTTCTTGGTCATTTTGGCACCATCGTGCATTCGAGGACCCTTCCAAGTGTCTTTGGATACCCTTTGCAGCATCGCGGGTGGTCGGAGTAGCACACTAACGTTGATTGAAGTTCGCCAGCAGTCGTGTTCTTCCATGTTCATCCAGGGAGGTACACCGTCGTTGGATTGTCTTCCAAGCCCAAATCCTACAACCGTCGTCGAATCCCCCGCATAGCAGCCGTACAATCAAGAGTCAGGATCTAATCCTGGCCATTCATCTACCAATCGTCATCGGGCCGCCAGGAAGCAACACAGATTTAGTGGACTAATATCCACCGTTCGATTCGCACCCTTACCTTGGGTATTTTGCATTTTCACTCGAAGAATTTTTATATTTTATGTTTATTTTTGAAACTTTCCTATGTTGTTTAATTTATTTTGTAATATTTACACAGCCCCCAGACTTATTTTACTTGCAAATAGGCCCATGCCATGTCACCTCATGTGATGTGCCACGTGAGGGGACATTTTGTAAGCGTGTCCCTGAACTTTATTGTATTTCTATTTAGTCGTGAAACATTATGAGCATATTTATTAGTTTTGGAAAAATTACAAGTAGGTCCCTTAACTTTTTGGTAATTGCTTTATGGTCTGTGCCAACGTGGCTCATGCGTATCTACACGTGAGCTTGGCAATTTTGCAATAGACCCGTTGCGGGTCATGAATTTTGTATTAGGCCTAGAAACGTTTTATTCCAGTAGTAAACTTTTATGAAAATTGTATTTCTACCCCTGAACTTTATTTTATTTGCAAAAACACCTCTATCAACAGTGTAGTTTCTCTTTGTTTCTTGTATTTATGTTATATATCTACATTACCCTAAAAAATCCACAAAAATGCATGTATGCTCTTGATTGCACACACTTTCACGCACATACATTTTTATTATTTTATATAAAAAGAGCCTTTTTATCCATGTTTGTAGTATAAAATCCATAAAAAATAAAAAAACATTTTGAAAAACTCCCTAAAAAATATTTTGTTTATTTATGTATATTTAAACTTCATACCAAAAATCAATAAAAATACAAAAGCAAACTCTTAAAAATTGAAAAACCCTAAAAACACTTATAAAAATTTATAAAATTCTCAAAAATCCCAAAAATGTGTTTTCTATTTTATATTTTTCTCCATATTATTATATTAAAACTAATTTGTAGAAATTTGATATTGTTTGGTATTTTTCTCCTCCATTTCAATTCGACCTATTAATTTTATCCCTATTTTAGGATATTTGTTATTTTAAAAATATGTAAAAATTAGCAAAAATTCTTAAAAATCACAAAAATAGTAAAAAATATTTGAAAACCCAAAAATAGTTTATTTATTTTAACTATTTTTATTAATATTTTTATTTATTGTAGCCAATATTGTATTTATATCCTACATATAGCTTTATATATAAATTAAAAGAAAGGAAAATATAAAAATATAAAAAGAAAATATAAAAACAGAAAATTAAAAACCATAATACAAAAATATAAAATCACAAATAAAATAAAAAATGTAAAATCCACAAAAAATATATAGATAAATACTTCACAATCATATTTTGTGCTTCATTGTCCCGATCTATCCTTTGTGCAACATGTGTTCGATCTCTACATACTTGCTTCTATGCACATCCTTGTTGTAGAGTTAAAAAAATTAATTTCATATTTACTTTTTTTGCTTGATTCTGAATTATGGGTTAATTATTGTCTGAATTTGGGTTTTGTGAGCGGTCAACGCGTCGATTGGATTTCTCACCTTGTGAGATTTCTAGATCCTCGCAAAATCCTCTTCAACAGACACCTATAGACTTGGGCTTTAAATAGTCTAAGTGTAGGGATGAAGGACATAGAAATGGATACAAAAGAATAAAAATAAATCAGATCATCTAAGAATAAGAGGGAGTTGGTCCCCCCTATAATTAGGCTGAAAATAACTTGGGTAGGAAAATTGAATGATTGAAGAGATAACAAAAGATGACCTAGAAGAATACACATAGCAGGGTTGAATTAACCCTATACTTAGGCACTAAATAGCCTAAGTTAGGAGAAAAAAGCTATAAGAGAAGAAACCAAAACCTAAAAGAATGGATCAAATGCTAGTAAAAGAAAAATGAATATGCAAAATGCTCTCTGTCAGATCTGAATATTTAAGCAGCAGCTTCATGTTGTATATGAAATATCTGCAAGGAGCTTAATCAGCATTAAGTCAATCACTTCAACATGATCTAGTCGTTCTTTAGACTCTACAAAGTGCTTCAACAGTTGGTTATTGACTATGAAAGAATGTGCACCATCTATGAGATCGGTAATATCTACACGTTCACTGTTGTGCACTTCCTTTACTATATAGGGATGCATCCATTTAAAATTAAGTTTTCCATGAAAAATCTTCTACTTAGCATTAAACAACCATACCTTTTAAAGTTCTTGCATCTAATATGCATGTCATGCCACTTCTTGACTTTTTCCTTATAGATCAAGCTATTGTCATACACCCTATTTCAGATTTCCACTATCTCATTGAGGTTCAAGTATCTGTAAAGTTTCCCTTGGTGAAAAATCCAATTGATTTTATATATTTCTCACTGATAAACCAAAAACAATCATCGATCATGTGTTCCTCACAAAGCGGGAGCACAATCGTCGAGGTGACCGACGAAAATCCTGGTTTGATCAACAATTAACCCATAATATATATGAAGCAATGAATATAAAAAATGTGGAGTTAAAATTTATAATAACTCTACAACAAAATGTGTATAAGTGTAAGCATATGTAGAGGTCGAACACAAGGAGCAAATGATAGAAGGAGGCACAAATGATGCTAAAAAATCTGTCTCTGGATTTTTAATTTTATATTTTTTCATTTTATTTTATTTTGTATTTTTGTATTTGATTTTTAATTTTTTGTTTTTATATTTTTCTTTTTATATTGTTAATTTTATATTTCTTTTTCTTATATATATAATATAACATATATAAGGCTTTATATATACGATATAGAGTAATATATTTATAAATACTAATAAATATAAATCAAATAAATAAATTGCTTTTGGATTTTTATATTTTTCTAATGTTTTTAATTTTTTCTAGAATTTTTGCTATTTTATGTATTTTAAAGTCAAAAATATCCCAAATAAGGGATTAAATAAATAATCCGAAATTGAATTGGATTTAAATAATAAGAAATAAGTCCCAAAATTATCCAAAGAAATTTCAATATATAAATTCTATATAAATAAAATTATAAAACAAAAAACATAATTTTTATGATTGTTTAGATTTGTTATAAAAGTTATGGGGTTTTTTAATTTTTAATATTTTTCTTTTTCCATTTTTAGTGATTTTTCATATATAACTAAAATATGATAAAATATACTATATATATTTTTTTGGAATTTTTAGAGATGTTTTTATATTTTTTGATGTTTCCTAAGCTAGACAAGGATTAAATAGACTACTTTCCATTTTTAATAAATGATTAAAATGCCCAAAAATGCAAAATAAATATATGGTGTGAAAGTACATGGCATAAGTCATTTATCCTTATTTTTGTGGATTTTTGGGAGCATAATAGTTATTTATAATAAATAGATAAAACATACAACAATCAATGTCCTAACAAGGGCATATGTGCAAATAAAATCAATGACAAGGGGTTCAGTGTAAAAATCCTATAAATATACAACACATTCTCAATTTTATTGAACTTTTAAATAAATACAAAAATCACCGGGGTTTTCTATGCAAAAGACCCATCACGTGGGACGACACGTGAGGTGATGTGGAATGGACACAGATGCAAATGTAATAAACACAAGGGCTTTTATAAAAAATTCCAATTATTCTAAACTTGACATTTTATTTATAGAGCTAATAATTAAATATATAAAAATACAAGACTGGATATGTAAATTACCCCAATATATACGTAATCGGACGACGGGTTGGATTTCACTTGACATGTGTCGTGTCCTCGTGGAATTTTTGGAGAAGATATTTTATAGCTTGGACCCTAAGTTTCCAATATTTGCACTTCCGTCCTCATGGATCTGAGTCACATGCATGTACACATGAATTTGAGGGATATTTGCATGTATGCCCTTGTGTTTTTTACTGTTATGCTTTGAATATAAAGTTTGGTATATTTGCAGTTATACCACTATGCATTGTTTATTTTGAGTGGTTAATTTGCAATAGTGTCCATGTGCTTTTCACATATGTTACATTTTGCCCTGGAAACTTTCCAATAATTACGTCTAGGTCGTGTGTGATGTGCATGTTGTTTTTAATCAAATAATTATTAAATCAACTCCAAAAATTCCACAAAAATTAATTTTAGTGACTTGAATTAATTTTATTTGATATTTTCTAAAAATAAAAACCCTTAAAAACATGTATGTCTATTTTATAAAATACAAAAATATAAAAATTGTCTCAAAAATTCCATAAACGTTTCTGTTTGTTAGTTTTAGCTTGATTTCATTCCAACATAGTTTTTGTTGCATTATCTCTTATAAAAATATTAAAAAGCTAAAAACTCTAAAAATCTTATAAAAATCATAAAAAATTCTACAAAATAAAGAAAATGGGATTTCAATTTCTGTAATTTGACCTTTTTATTTACTTTACCACAAAATCACAACCAGGATGTTTGGGCCCTTTTGATATTTTAATTTTTCCTTACAATCCAGGTTATTCATTGTCTTCTTGTTTTGTATTTGTTTTATTTTTATAATATCGTATAAAAATCAGAAAAAAAACATAAAATCGTCAAAAACATGTGCACATGTGAAAAACACAAGAATATTTTATTTCTGAATTTTGGATATTTTTAGTCTAAATAAAAATTGTTGAAATTTGCTTGCCTTATTCTTCTCACTTGTTTTCTTATTGAAAAAAATGCAAATTAAAAACCCACACAAACATGCATTTTCTGATCTGATTACTGACTTCTTTGTAGGTTTTACTCGTGCTCCTTGTGTTCGACCCTGATCGCTATACCAGGTTAAATAAATAGCGGAGACCGCTAACATTGGATTGATTTTTGTATTTGATTGTTTGGTTTAGGAGGTCTTGATTTTTCTTGTTGGGTCATTTCGGGTAATTGAGGTCGCAACGACCTTTGCTATCACTTAACCTCGACTGCCCGAGCGCTCTTCAGAATGGCCCCTAAGACAAAATCAGAGGCATCCGTCATTATCTCGAATGGGAGAAACCAATCAGGTGGCTGCAGGACAGGAGCCTCAACAACTAAGCTCTTGAGAGTCTCAAATGACGTAAGACAGTGCACCACTATCATCGAATCAAGGAGAGAGCTCGATCTTAAATCACATGAAGGTGGATCAGATGGAGAAGGCTGTGGGGGTTTGGTTTTATGGAGCAGGTGGAGAGTGGATGAGCGGTTTGGAAGTGAGTGGGATTTGGTGAGGGTGCATGGTGAGTTGAAGATGAGCGATCAGTGTGAAGGAGGGAGGATCAGGGGTTTCATTGGTAGCAGAACGATGGGGGCAACATGTTGGGAAGTGAGGGAAATGGTGAGAAGCTCGGCTTTGAAGTGGAGAACATGGGAGAAAGGGTATGTGGACGTGGAAAACGATGTCTCAGGCATTGGATGAGGCACAAGATGGAGGGTGGAGAGGCGTCCACGTAGGTGAAGCGATGGGCTTATAGGCATCATTGGATCAAGTGAGCCAATAACAGCTCTAGATGTATGGGATTAGGATGGATGGCCCAAGTGCGATGCGGGATGTAAAGAGGGGTCGGGTCACATGGCTCTCCCATAGACAACCACATGACCCAATAAGAAAATTCAAAAATAAGAAAATAAAGAAAAATAAAAGAGTAATAGTAAATGGATGTAAAATAAAAAAAATTAAACGTGAAAGTTGTTCATTTCAATGAGATCTATATTTTTTATGAAGGATAAAAATAAGAAGAACTCGTATATATACTTATATTTTTGGTAAGTATTTAATGTACATTGAATACCTATTTTAGTTGTTTTTATTGTTTTTTATGTTTTTGTATTGTTAATAAAGACACTATTTAGACAAAGATGCACACATTTGGGATTTGTAATAAGTTAAAAAAAGAATATAAATATATATTATGTATAATATACACAAGGGAAAATTATCGTTTTCTTGAGAAGTTGATATACGATAACTAATCCAATTTATATACAACGTATACAATACTTATTTGAGGATTTTAAGGGGTTTATTAGATTGATTTGCTGAGGGGATTGAGTTAAGAATGTGAAATAAGGTAGATAAATCAATGATTCATCATCTCCTCTCCACCAACATCAGCCTCAAGTGACCATTGCAAATCATTAGGGATGAGGATCAGGTTGGTCGGATCAAGACCAGTATGACCCAACCCGAGCTCGACCATGATTGTGGGCCCTACCATTACAAGAAATTGGACCTAAGACAACGAATAATTTGAATATTTGTTGCCATATCTTCCAATGTTAAAGATATACCAACGAATATTATTCGTTACCAAATCATCTTTTGTACTTGTAATTAGTAACGAATATCATATTCGTTGTTGAAGGTCCATATAACAACGATTTATCGTTGAATTATTCATTAAAATTCACACTAATCGTTGCCAAATTTAGCAACGATTGGAAGAAAATGACAATGAATAATCGTTGGTATATGATTCGTTCCGAGGAATATAGCAACGAATACCATTATTCGTTGCAATTTTAAAGAAGTAAGCAACGAATAATATTCGTTGCTATATATTTAACTACGGAATATATGACAACGAATATTATATTATTCGTTGTCTTAGGTCACTTTTCTTGTAGTGTGCGGACCAGACCTAAGCTTGATTTTTTTGAAGCCTTGAAGCCCAAGCCTGAACCCAACCTGCAAGGGAATGGGTCGGGACTGGGTCATGTTGGCATGTTCTAGCAATTTTAATTTGATTTGGCCCATTTGCAGACTAAGATGACACATTCGATTTGCAAATATTCCATCCATTATTCAATTTATTTTGAACAAAAAGATTGAGTTGCTTCCTTTTACCAGATTTGAATACACCCTAATAAGTAATACCACTTAAAAATACTTAAAACCAACTCAAAATAGATACTTTCATAGCATCTTAGAGATCAAAATGCAAATTCGACAAATTCAACATCTAGTGATCAATTTGTGGTCATGAGTCATGACAACCCGCACTTCACCTCAATTCCAACACCCGATTATACTTGGGCATCAAACTCAATAATTTCCACATAGACCATAAAAGAAATAAAAAGGTCATCAATAACGGTCAAAAACATGTTCTCAGTGGTGAAATAAAACTTGCATGTCAACTTTATGTGCTCTATTAACATGACAAACCCTCCCACCATGGTCCATGACCAACCAATTTATCCGCCTTTCAAGCAATATGCACGAGGGAAATAACATACATGACTTGCTGCAAGACACACCACCATCATTTCAATGGCAACATTTCGCCAATAAATCATGATTGCAAGCACATGCAAATTTGATGACAACAACAATAACTTATTTAGGACATATATTGTTCCCATTCAGTTTGATTTATTATCATCGTCCAACTTTTATCTTTGTCAGAAGAAAGGAGTGATCGATAGCCCGATATTTGTCACTTTCATTTCCATTTATCACATTTTGACCATCCAAAGTCAGGAAGCATAAACTGTTTTATGTCGCTCTAAAATTGTGCACGGTGCAATCTGTGATACATATTACAAAGGTGTCATGGTGTTTGGACAAGATTGTGGTTTTCTAAAAGGCGGCTCATCTGGGGGCTGGCGTTGGCGAGGAGCACGACCACTACTGGTGCATATTGGAGAGGGTTGATCACCTGAGGCCTCAGGGCTGAGGCTGACTAAGGCACGGTTTGAAGAATGGGGGAGAAGCCAGAGAGGGCCTGCAGGCGCTGCATGAAGGAGTCGGCCAAGGGGAGAAGCAGAGGGGGCCGAGTCATTGCGACCATGCTAAACGAGCAGGAGCAATGATGATTGTGAACTAGAGATGTGCGCATGTGCATGTGTTATGCGAGGGACAACTACTGGCATCAATGGGGTGGGTTGTGCAACGTAGCCTGTCACGTGCGAGGGGGTGTGAGTGAGTTGTGAAGGTTGGGTCAGGCCGGGCCTTGGCCCATGGGTATAATAGAAGGTCGAGCTTCATGCTTAGAAGGGTCGGGCTCAATGAAGCCTAAGCCCAACCCAACATCTGAAAAGGATTGATCTAATGCATAGGCCTGCCCTTTAAAAGATCGGGCTCAGATCTGGGTCGGGTTTTATCGGGCCGGGCATCGGATTGGGCAAGGACAATCCTATCCAATGTTCAACCTTAAACACGTGCCTCCCAACACCCTCACAGTGGCTCATTGCCAACCATAGAGCCATGTAGGGACGTAAATAGACAGGCTCAGATATAGGTGATACCATATCCTTATCTATTTTTAAATATTAATGCAAACAAAAATATGGATATTGACGGATATGAACACTATTTTACTATATATAATTTAAAAAACATATACGGATATACGATGAATATTGATCACATATCAATAATATAAAAAATACTATATAGATTAGCATAATATACATGTATTGGATGAAAATTACATGATATAAATATACTAACTATGCTTCTATATTAAAGTATTACACTGAATATAGTGAAAGAAGGAATAAAATTATGTTATGCATGGTTAAAGATAAATCTAGAATTATATTTATATATGAAAACATACATACATATTCAGATATAGATGTTTCCATATCCAAAGAAATACATACGACAAAATCTGTATAAAATGAATACGTATATATCCATATCTATTCGCATCCCCAGTACCATGTTTCGTCACTACTAGTCATAGTCTAGGACCTCCATACTTTGTGCACATAGATTCACCGTGCAGGTGGTACACGAAGGAGAAAGAAAAGAGAGAATGAACGTGGCGGTGACGACGGAGGAGTAGTCGAAAGAGGGGGATGTGAGGAGGAGGATGGAGGAGTGAGGTAATTGAAATAAAAATAAGGAAAAATATCTAGGATTGAATTAAGTTTAGTTCAAGAAAATGGTTTAGTTAATGGCGTAAAATAACATAGTATTTTTCGTCAAAAGTGGCTATGCTTGGTAGTACGTGATTGGAAATTGTGAAGTTTCAATTCGTAATTACGAAAGTACATAAGGGAGTAAATAAAAATTCCAATAAAAAATTCCAAAAGTGAATCCAGATCAACAAGGAGACGATCCACCAATGGCACGCTCTTGATACGATTAGGAAGAGATGAATAGAGCTGTGGGATAACGGCAATCATATACCGGATAAGGTGGCGGTCGTCGTGGCACTCATTCTCTCCTCCTCTTCCATTCCCCCTAACCACACTTTGCATTGTGCCGCCGGTTGTTGGATACGAGGCATTCCACCTCCGGTATCCGCATCGCTGCTCATCCAACGGCAGGATACCCCTCCTACTCCATGGCGATGCTGACACGTGTCCCCCACATACCCAGCACTGCCCATAAACACCACCCATTCCCGCTTCAATCGAACCTTCTGGACATCTCCATCCCTCTCCTCCGCCTCCGCCCTTCCTCCGCCGGAAGTAGGGGAAGCGCCGTCTCTGCCGCCATGGCCGCCACCGTTCTCGTCACCGGCGCCGGCGGAAGAACAGGTCCCTCCGATCTCACTTCTCCTCCCATTTGTTACGAGTTTCGCAGAAGTAAGGATTCTGTTCGATCTAAATATTGGAATAGAGTTGAGAGTGATGAATGAGACGATCTCATGACCAATGTGTTTCACTTTAAATTTATTTTTTGTTTCGTAGTTTAAGTTACTTGTTTTTTCAGCTGTTCTTCTTGTTAGTAGTGACCTTGGGGTTGTGTATGTTCTGATCTTGATTTTAACGGGAACGTATTGAGTCAGGTTTTTATTTTTGTAATCTCCCGAAGACTGTTTAATTATGCAGATTGATTCCATATAAAGTACTACTGTTATTTCTAGAACCGCAATCGTCGTTTGTTGAGTCTGTGGTATTGAAAGTTCTCGGGAGTCGGGATTATCTCCTCTTTCGTAGTATAACTTGGAAAAGAGAGTGATACTAAGTCAATGTCATGCTGTTGGAATAAACCGTGGTGTTGATTGCTAATTGAACTGATTGCACCCAAGATTATATATAACGGGATCCTTCGTATCATTGCCCAAATTCTATTCGACGACACAATTCCATGAGTTATTGCAAGTGGATATCTTTTAGTTACAACCCAGTATTATTCCCCGGTGAAGTTGTTCTCTATAATTTTGTGCTTCTTTCCTGTCCACGATGATTAAATTCTTATCTGCCTTTTCCTCATCCTTGATTCTTTATCTACAGCTTCAGTTGGCTCAATATTATTGTTGTATTTGTTTCGTGCGAGTGGTTGTAGTTATTATGCATTGATGAAGGACTATATATATATATAAATGGCAAAGCTTTCTTCCACTTTAAGTAGGGTTAACTACATGGATGTTAAAAGATTGGACTATTTTTTATGAGGGATGTCAACTATCTAACGCAACCCCTACAACAGGGGATTTGAACCATGCTCTTTTGGGTCTTAGGCACATTTTACTACCACCAAACTATTGAAGTGGGTACATGAAGGACTCTCTCTCTCTATCTATATATAGTTAAATGGAGCTACGTCTAATGGGGAGCCAACTTGGTTATCCCCACCCCTAATTTTTTAATTTTATAGGTATTTTTGATACCACATGCGGGATTTAATTAACTAGATGATATCATGTTCTCATTCAATATTCATGTAAAATAGACAATCCTACTCTGTCCATTAAGAAGGGGACATTTTCAGCAATTTTGATACCGTTAAAATATGATAGGCTTGATGGATGGGATAAGAGACTCGAATTGAGTTGAAATTTGAATGATAATATGTTGACATATATTGATCTAAAAACTCCCCATGTGTTATTGGAAAATAATGCAAAAAAATTGAGAATCAAAGATGGGGTAGTCAAGTTCTCTCCCCCTCGGGGGTCGTCACATATATTACCCACATATATGTGTGGGGTTAAACGAGTATGTTCCATAGGTGCATATAAGAGCATGCTCCAACCTTTTTTCCATATTTTTTATTTTTTTTGAGATGAAATCCTAGGGCATTTTCTGAGAATAATAAGTGGAATACGTGTTTCAAATTCAAGTAAAATAGGTATTCCTAACATGTCCATTTGGAGGGGATCAATTTAAACAATTCCAATACTGTTAAAATTAGACAATCTTGATGGAGGGAATAGAAGGTCTGAATTAAGTTGAATTTTGAATGATATCGTGATGATATGTGGTGTTTTACATCCCCTTAGATTTTATTTCAAAAAATGAAAAAATAAGGGATATTGTGGTAGCATACTCCTTTTCCCCTATATATGGGTAAAATATATAATTGTATATGCTACCAGGGAGTAGCTAACTTTTGTCTACTCCTACATATTTTTTTAAAATTTTATGGTATTTTTAAAAAACTCTTGGGGCATTTGGATCACCTATTTTTGTGATGTTATTATTCAAATTTCATAAAAAATTGACTCTCCCTACATGTCCATCAGGATGGGGTCAATTTGAACAATTTTGGAACCATTAGATTTTGATAGGCATGATGGTCGGGATAGAAATATCAAGAAAAAATTGAAATTTGAATGACAACATTATCATAATAGTTGATCTAAATCCCATTGGTGTTTTTTAAAAATACCATGAATTTTTTTAAAAAGAGCTGGGAGTAGCCAAGTTTTTACCTCATATATATAGGGTGTGTTCGGAAAGGAGGTTATCTGAGAGAGGGTAACACATCCCAGGGGTGGGTTATCTGTTGGATAAACTGATTTTGTGTTTTGGTGTTTGGATAGAGGATCTTACTATTGAGAGGGGTTTATGCAATGTGACTTTTACTGAAGTTTGGGAGAATCAGCGGTTGTTGATTGTTTTTGTGGAGAAGAGAGCCGAATAGGATATGTATTCCATAGGGCTAGGATCTCCTATATAGAGAGAAAACCCTAGATACAAGAGGAAAAATACATGAAGTTGAGGACAAAGGCCACAGATCCAAAGACTCTGGGAGTGAGAGAGAATACTTCCTTGTCGGGAAACGCAATCAAGAAGGGAACTTTCTCGCCAAGAACAATGGATAGCATGCGGTTGACCAAATAGCATGCGGTGAGAACCGCATCCCCCAGAACGAATGAGGGGTACAACTCTGAATCAACAAGGTCCTCATGACATCAAGAAGGTGACGATGTTTACGTTCTGCCACACCATTTTGTTGTGAAGTATAATTGCAAGAAGTCTGATGAATATACCAAGAGACCTGAGAAATTCCGATAAATGTAATGTGGAAAATTCCAAAGCATTGTCCGTACAAATGAATTTGACATGAGCAGAAAAGACGTTGTTGACTTTAATAAGAAAAGCTTGAATGTAGCGCCTGCTTCAGACATATGTTTTAACAAGAATACCCAAGATAGCCTAGAATAATATCCACAACAATCATATAAAAAACGATGCCCCTGATGATCAGGTTTATGACTAGGATCCCATGTCAAAATGAACCAACTCAAAAGACCAACTACTAGGACGACTCAGACGACTCGGAAACAAGGAGCGATGATGTTTCTCAAGCTGACAGGCTTCACAGTCCAATGCAATACAAGTAGATATCTGCGGAAGCACATGAATCATCTTTTGATAAGGAAGGTGGCCAAAGCGAAGATGCCACATGAAAGGAGAAACAGTTCTGGAGGGAATAGAGGCCACCCCAACACATGTTGGAATGGCAAGCTTATCCAATCCTCTCTACTCACGATCATGACCAATCACCCTCCCAGTTAGTATGGCTTGAAACACAAGGGAAGAGGGATCAAAGATGGCACGCGAATGTAAATCTTTTGTGATTTGATTAATAGACAAGATTCATCTGAAAATCATGAGCATATAAGACGTTCTGAAGATGCATAGAAGGGTCTAGAACACTCTCCCCCTGACCAACAATGGGTATCCGAATCCCATTAGCAATGACCATGGATCGCCCAGGAGGGATAGATCTATAAGAGCTAAACTTCATCCGATCTCCACACATATGATGGGATGCTCCATAATCCAATCTGCCACATCAGAACTGCTACAACTGGTAAATGCATAAGAAATACCTGATGAACTGGATGATGCTTTGGCAGTAGTTGTTGCATGATGGACCTGCAGTCGGAGTCGTAGGGGTGCTCATTATCTCTCAAAGTCTTGACATATTGCCATCAAAGCATGCATCTGTTGTAGGTACAGACGAAGACTCAGTCTGCTCAGCAACACGTGCAGACGCCTGATATCCATGCTTCTGAAAGCATGTCTCCTCCGAATAATCAGGACGATGCCAATGAGAACATGGACCATGCTGACGTCCTCCACCTCGACCACGAGGTCTATGGCCAAGAAATTGGGAAGACCCTCCCCGGGCATGACAAGCTGCCATAGCTGAGGGAGTCATCTGTGTTGTAGTAGTCGGTGTAGTAGTAATCCTGCTCAGTCGTTTGTAGGCCTCCTCCATCGGCACTATCGTCTCTCCAGACAGAAGTTGAGTGTGAGCTGCATCGTACTTAGAGTCAAGAGACGATAGGAAGACTCCTGTCATTGTAGCATTTCGATACTGATGTTGCTGCTCAGTGCTGGTGGTATTGGGCATAAAGCTGTGTAGTCGCTCAAACATGCCTCTCAGATGAGAGAATTATGTGTAGAGCGGTCGACCATTCTATTTGATCGAAAAAATATCAAACTGTAGTTGAAGGATCTTGCTTTCATTCTTTGCCCGTCCGTATGTGTCCGCTAATATGTCCCGCATAGCCTTTGTCGTGGGCTGATTAACTGTATCATTGACAATCTCTGTGGTAAGTGTCCTAGAGAGCCAAATGTGAGCATAGACATCATCTTGCTTCCAGGATGCATTAATCCCAGTCATGTCCGATAGTTCTGATTCCATCAGAATGTGCTCCTTGTTATGACACTGCATAAGAGTACGAAACTGCATGGACTATAACTCGTAGTTGGTCCCATCCATCTTCACTATGGGAGCCGGACCTTTGAAGACCCCATAAGAAGAAAAAACGTCACTCTTGGCTTCTGACATTATACAATGAGTAGAACCACTAACAAACTTAGGAGTAGACTGATTAAATAATGTCTACACAATCATAAGGAGTAATGGTTGTATATGTAGACTCATACAACCATCCTCACAGCCTCTTTGTAAGGTTTAGAGTCGTAGGATGTGATTTAGATGAGCAAAATCACGTTTTTAGACTTAAATCAGACCGTTAGATGCCACAAAATAGGTCGAACGATAGCAGCCCAGTTGCAGGAAGCGTACATCGGCAAGCAGGAGGGGATGGGATGGATGTGCCTAGCAGCAGTGGTGGCGCGACTAGGGCTGGAAAGCCCTGTTCGCGTGACGCGGTGGTTGGGAGCCCTGGATGGGCGGCAACTGGATGCTCTAGGGGGGCGGCACGGTAGGGTTGGATGCCCTGGAGAGGCGGCGCAGTAGGGCTGGAAGCCCTAGAGGGGCCCGACGACGGGCTAGGGGTCTTGGACGTGTAGGGCTAGGGTTAGGGTGGGATACGGGAACCCCAGTCTAGGACCGTTGCATCGATACCATGTTGGGAGAAAAGAAGAAATTCATATTTTAAATGAGACCCAAGGGCTCTCTTATATAGGAGAAAAACCATGGGTTAATTACATAAGCAGTACATCAAGAAAACATAAAAACGCTATTAACACCGTGAAAGAAACTTATCTCAATAGTTAACATTAATTAAGTAATCTTCTTGAGAAATTACGATTTGTCTGCTTGCAATGAAAGGACACATCAACTAATTCTAACATATTACCAAGGGCAACTCAGAGCGATTTTTCATTATGTATGGCACCCAAACTTATGATATGCAAGTTGCAAGAACATAAATGTAGTAGCACACTGCAAATTGCAAATCCAAGTTTAAGAACAAGTCCAAAGGCACAATGGAATGTCCAAGTCTAGCATAAAGCTTATACAAATAAAATTTTTTATTGAAATAAAGTAGATATTGCTAATGAGGGGATACTCATAGATGACTCTGTTGGCTTGATTCATGATGATTTATTGCTGGTCAATCACATGATAAACCTAGGCATGCATGTACTCTTGGTCATCATTGATTGACCGAAACAACTCTCTCCTCGCAGGGTGTGTCAATGCATCTGCAAGTCACATGCGTTGTAGGAGAGAAAGCAGGACATGGATCCCTCAATTCCCCGTAGGCCTAGTAGACATCCTCATCATGTTGTCTTCTTTGCACCCCTATCCTTTCATGTATCATCGCCATGAATTGGGACATGTTCGGGGGGGCAAGCTTCCCATCCGCACTCTTCCCTATCGATGACAGGTAGTGTGGGTACCTCGTCGACATCCTCCGCATCAGCATGTTCTTCTTCATTTTGGTCGACCTACTCATCCTCAGTCTCCTAGATTGCCCATCGTAGTATGCCATGAGCTAGCATACCTTCTAGTTGCGGAGTCATTCCCGATAATGTAGGATACTTCCTCGAAGTAAAAGAAGAGGTGACTACTGTACTTGTGGTATGCCTCTCTCACCTGAAATATGTTACATTAGTAATACGAGATATAAAGAACCTATTGCAACTATATTAACTAAATTGCAAGGTAACTCATACCCCCAACTAAGCGATCTCATCCAGTGCAATCAAACAGTTGGAAACGTTACCCCACTCCAACTTGAATTGTTTTGTAGGTACAAGTTGGCAATGTGTTTCTTCTTGTAGATCTTCCAACGTGACTGGATTTGATCTTTTGTATAGAAAAGACCTACTTGTTCGTTAAATTGATGCGCGATGTCATTCCATCCGGTAGTGTTGAATGACTTCTTACACTAGTGGTTTTTGTCACGGGCTTCTAACATACATTGAATCAAGATCCTATCCTGCAACGCTGTCTAGTTTGGCGCCCTCCTTGAATTTATCGTATCACATCCACTACCCTCGACCGCATTCTTCCCCTTACCCCGACGAGGCATCTTTGTTCTAATGAAATAATACATTCAAATTGATTAAGGTTATTCTCAATTTCAGAATGATGTCGAGCAACAGGAGAACATGCAAAGTACTCAGTCACAACATTTAAGCCACAATGTATGCATTGGATGTCACAATGTGCATCCCCAGTACTCAGTCACAACATTTAAGCATTGGATGTCACAATGTGCATCCCCAGTACTTAGTCACAACATTTAAGCATTACAATGTGCATCCCCAGTACTCAGTCACAACATTTAAGCATTACAACATCCATGTGCCTTCCAATTAACAATAACATAAGATAGCATCATTGTATGCATAAGATAGCATCATTGTATGCATAAGGTAAACCATAAGATAGCATCATTGTATGCATTGGATGTCACAATGTGCATCCCCAGTACTCAGTCACAACATTTAAGCATTACAACATCCATGTGCCTTCCAATTAACAATAACATGACAACATCAATAGAAAAAGATGGAAAACATCATTACATATGTTCAGTTGGTAGATGGCAGCGATTTAAATTTCGCGAAATTTCGGCGAACGAAAATTCATCGAAATTTCGTCGAAATTTCGTCGAAATTTCATTTTCGAGAGGTCATGGGTATTGAAACTCCTATATATCTCGATTTCCCGGATTTCGATCGAAATTTCTGTGATATTTCGACATATCGACTCATTTCGGTTGAAATTCATGGATAGAGGGTATGGTGTGACAGGAGGGTACATACATCGATTATTGAACTTGGGGAGCTTCCTCCTCTCTAGGTTTAAGCAATGGAGATGAAAAACTCTATAGCTTCTATATATTTGATATAACTTGTTCTTTTCATTCGTTTGTCATTTATCTTCGTAAATAGATGCATCTTTATTGTAAGTATGTAATTAATTTTGTAATTCATTCGAACTTTGTCTGTGACGGTTATTTATATGAACAAAACTTTGTTTAATTAATCATTAACTATATTTTAGAATAAAAAATGCTCGTCTATTTTTATGAACAAAAGACGTCTTCTAAGTGTTGTTAACTTAGTTATTTTGATTTCTATTTCCAGTATCTATCAGTTAGATCAATAATATGTCTGATATGACCGCTATGGTATGATATAAAGCGCACAGATGAGAGATGTGTGTGATATAAATGTGCATTTGTAAGCTATTGCTATTTTAAAATCTTGGATTGGATGATATTAATTTCCAGTATATATTAGTCACGAATCAACATTAACATCGATTTGGACGATATGATCGATGTGATCGATATATGTGATATAAGGGGCTTATATAAGCAATTTATGTCATATAAATGTTTATTTGTAAGGTATTTATTGTTGTAATAACTCAGAAGATCTTAATTTGTAAAAAAATGATCAAAAAATAGTTTTTTTGAGTCATTTTTGACATTTCCACCGAAACGGGTCGAAATTTCTCGAATCGATTTTGGAGGGGACCGAAACGAAATCGAAATCGAGATTTCGAACCTTGGTAAATGGTCATCACATGTGCTCGGAGATATCATCATTGCACCTTATTAGAAAATAACATAGCTTTGATACCATGCTAGAAAAAATGATTGTGGAAGCAAATATCAAAGAAAATAGAATATATAATATGGAACACTGAGATTTTATGTGGAACTCTACTTCTTAAGGAGCAGGATGAAACCATGAGAGAACGTCTCAAATGGATGATGTGTTCATTGTACTTTCTCATCTGATACAGGAGGTTTGGGGCTTCTTATATAGCCTCCAAAGAGTCACAGACCCTCCAAGTCCCACCACTGATAGATGTGGGACTAAATACTTATTGTGGTAAATGGATCCTGCATGGATCCATTTACCCATCTAAACATGAGTGACACATATACTCCAAGACTCTCTCTCAAGCTGGAGCATGCAATGCTCAGTTTGGACAAATAGAAAGAGATCCCAAACTCACAATACAAGACACTACAAACAATATCAATTCCACACAAACACAAATGTCAGCTGCTACTGAGGACGTTGCTTCTCATGTTGTGCAGGTGAGGAGGAACAAACATGTTGGAATGTGAGTCAAATTGAATCTCATCTCCTCGTCGGAGAGTATGTGTTCTGTACTACGCCTGTTAAAGTCACTGCAACTGAAAATGAGTCCATCTAGAGAACTCTGGCCAGCCACATCATGTGGACAACTGCTCCATCTCTTTGAAGGGCCAAATTGGAAAAGCCTGTAGAGATATCCTCATTGGGGTCCATGGTCGCTAGAGAATGGAGTCTGAAAAGTCTCCTCATCGAAGAACTGGGTCTCTCCCATACTGGCTCAAAGAATGGGATCTTTAATCAGGAGTGCCTATGAAAATACATGAAAACTCTAGCCCACATGGCATAAGGAATTGAATCTCTACTCTGGAGTCCCTATAGGTCACATGAAAACTCTGAGACCAAAAACAAAAGATGAGGACCACACAAATGATAAACGCATACATGTACGTCTGAAAAGGAGTCTCTCTCTGGAGAACTCGAAGAAATTAGGTCACTCAAATATGGAGTGCCTCGAACTTGGACTCTAAACAATCAGTAGAGTATGAAAATATGACTAGTCTGGAATATGGAGAATCTGAACATCTGAATCCAACCTGTAACTCTACATAATACACCCCCTTTCTCCCATACTTGTTGGAAAACAATGACATCGATAATTTTGGGAGAAGACAAACAAAAATTGGGAAACATAAAAACCATGCATAAGTTGTCTCAATTTTTTCTGGCTTTTTCTTCTCAATTTTTTTGGGCCATTAAAAAAAAGCTTTTCGGTTTTTCACCTCTCTTTTTTCCAAAATATTTTTTCAGGCTATTCCAAATTTTTTATAGCAGTCTCTTCCTTTTTTTCAAATAGATCGTTCTTTTTTTCTTTTTTTTCGACATCTCTCTTCTTTTTTAATTTTCTTTTGGTCTATTTGGGCCCTTACAATAGCAGTAGAAAAAAAATTTTGTAAATAAAAACCTGACCCACTTGGGTTCCATTTTAGGGTTCGAACTTGGAACCCCTCTTTCAATGAACCTCCCACTCAATAGGGGGCCTTGCTGCTCTTGTCGTTACCTGGAGGTGTGGCAGAGATCTATGCCACCTGGGAGTTGGGACTTGCTTCCACCTCGAGGTTGCAAAGGATGTGCGACGGATGATAGGAGCACTGCCTGGAGAAGGTCTTCGTGTGGAGATGCTGGAGCTCGGAGTTGGGACTCGCTGCCAGTAGGGCTGCCGTCGAAGTCTCGTGGATGCGCATGGAGGCACGCAAAAGGGGGAGGCGCTGCTGCTTGCTTCCCTTTTTTTTCGATGCCTCCGCATACGGGAGGGAAGGGCTCTGCTTGGAACTTGGTGGAGTGATGTTGCCTCCACTTGGAGGGGCCTCTGCTTGGAGGGGCCTCTGCTGCAGGGACGAAGCCAGAAAATTCTTCTTGGGGGGGCTAAGTTATTTAGATGGAGGGGGCAAATTATTTATCTAATTTACCTTGTCATTTTAGTGGTTAATATTTCAGGAGGGGTTGCTCTATTGTAATGTGAGCTATAAAGGAGGTGTTGTAACTATTTTGTTCAAATTTGTTTCTTAAAATTCAACTTATAGATAGAATCTTCGAATAATGTTATAAATATCCTCCGATTTTCGCAAAAATCCACGATCATTAGCTATTTTATATCAATGGTAAAGAGTCTTGCTCTCTTTTAAATGGGATTTAAGTTGCTTAAATATTTCTTGGACTTTTAACCACTAAGATAAAATAGGAAATGACATCGAATTTGAGAAAAAATCGGAGGATGTGTAGAACATTGACGGAAGTTTCAATTTATGAGGTTGAGTGTGTGGAAACGAATTCAATCTAAAAGGCGAACTTCCAATAATTTCGTAATTGATTGAAACTAATATTGAGAAGGTATTTTTTTACAAAAAAAACCCATCTAAACTTATAATCGGATATAAATAATGTCTATAAACATCTTACCGACAAAAAGATCCGTACAAAACTCCTCATGTCACGAAATACACATTTATTAATGTGATATTAAGTAATTCCATTGGGAAAAATGGGGTTGCCTCATGGGGTAGCTAACTTAGCCCCCCCATTTTCCCCATATTTTTTTATTGTTTTTGAAAAATAAAATCGTGGAAATTCATCACTATATCTCTATGTTATGTCATTCAAGTTTCTTGAGAAATAAAGACTTTTACGCCCTCCATCCAGACAATCATTTTTTAATGGTCGTAGGATTTTTTAAATCGACATGTTTGAAAGGAGGCCATAGGAGTTTCTGTTTATCACGAAACATGAATAGCATAATATAGGGATATAATAATGAATTCACATGATTTTATTTTCCTAAAAATAAAAAAATATGGAGAAAATGAGGCGGGGGAGCTAAGTTAGTTGCCCTTGGGGCAACCCCGTTTTACCCAATTCCATTAGATTTAATACGTTTAAACAAATGACATTATACAATACCTTTTACTTATAAGGATGCAAACAAATATAGATATGTCTACCAATCCCTTATCATATTTGTTATACATTTTTTGACATGTGGACATTTATATGCATACTATTTTAAAATCGATGCAGATAAAAATAGGGTTGCAAACATGCGGATACAAATATGTATATGTCCCCATACATGTATATACTAGAAAAATATGTAACCATATCAATTTTAAGATCCTAAAAATGAAAGAGGTATCCAAATCCATATCCATATATGCAAAGGAAAAAAATCATTATCTATACCATATATGTTAAAATAAAAACTATATATTCGTGACGGTTTATAAGCAGGTACAATGATGGACATATACAGATGTATCAATATCCGATTATGCACGTCATGTAATGTTAAAAGCTAATTATTGTAATTAGATCATATATATATGGGTAAAATGGAGCTGCCCCCTTGGGGCGTGAATATTCGTCACTATATCTCTATATTATGCTATTCAAATTTTGTGCGAAATAGAGACTTCTACGGCTTCCATCCAGCATGGTCGTTTTTAGTAATTCTGTTACCGTTAAAAAATGATTGTCTGGATGGAGGTCGTAGGAGTCTATGTTTCTCACGAAATTTGAGTAGCATAATATAGAGATACAGTGATGAATACTCACGGAAGAAATTTAAAAAAATGCGTGAAATGGCGCTGGGGGAGCCAAGTTAGCTCCCCCGAAGGGTAGCCCCATTGATCTCTCTTTCTCTCTCTCTCTCTATATATATATATATTGATTTTTTTGTTGAGATATGAGGGGCTATTATACATAACATGTAAATTTTAATTTTTAAATAATGTATTTAGATTATATATTATACTATATAGAACATATATATGGAGTTTGGTTGGGAGCTGGGGGGGCTAAGCCCCCACCCACCCCTCCCTCTCTCCGTCACTGCTCTGCTGGAGGGTGTGCTGAGATGCCTCACCATCGCCCGATACAAGTGGTTGCAGTACCTGGAGCATGCTGCCTGGAGGATGTGTGATCGCCACCTCCTCATCTTGACGTTCCCTTTTATTTCGAAATTGCGACTAGAGGGGCCTGGAGCAAGTTCTTGCTAACATGCTCAGGATAAGGGCAGCGATGCCGCCGCCTGCTGCTCTTCGTGCTGACATGGTAGTGGGATAATGCTGCTCGTGTGCGTGATGCTGCACGAGGCACAACTTGGAGGGCCAACATTTAAAATATTTTTTCTCAGATCTGGAGGAGCTACGAGGGCTCGCGCCGCCTAACATCGTGATTGCCAACATCGGAGATCTGTAGGAAGGCGGGAAGAATCATACGACACTGACTATTTACAGCGTTAAATATCTTCAGAAGCGCTTGGAGAAGGATCCTTTGCATGGGGACATATCTTCTCAAAAAAGAGTGGAGCGCGTGAAGATAGCCCAAAATTAGGGTTCCAAAAAATTGAACCATGGACTTGATCGAATAATAAATTTACACGAATTGATCTTCAAAAATCTATGATGGCAGAAAATTAGGATCTCGAAAACCCCTAAAACTGAAACTCGATCTTGAACAATAAATCTTAAAAAATTAAGCAAGAATCGACCCGCTTCGATACCATGCTAGAAAATAATATAGCTCTGATACCATGTTAAAAAATACAAATGCGAAAGCGAATATCAAAGAAAATGGGAAAAACAATATGGAACACCATGATTTTACGTGGAACACTATTCCCTAAGGAGCGGGATGGAATTACGGGAAAACGCCTTAAAAGGATGATGTGTTCATTGTACTTTCTCATCTGATACAAGAGGTATGAGGCTTCTTATATAGCCTCCAAGACCCTCCAAGTCCCACCACTGGTAGATGTGTGACTAACATCAGTCTACATCATCTAGTTACTGGGATAACATCATCACACAGCTCATATACATGTAAAGATAAAGCAAATATTAATATGATTGCAATTTACAGTTGTCAAAATGTGTTCGGTGGGTAAATGATCATCATTGGTCCTCAGAAAAGTCATCATTGCACCTCAGACTGCACCATCAGTTTATTGGGATAACATCGTGACATGGATAAGTTACATGCAAAGGTAAAGACATATAAATGTTAACATCATCCAACTTCTAAGTTAAGCATTGTAACATCCATGCACATCTACATTGAGATTCATGGCATGCTTAGGCAAAGAAGATGGTAACATTATTGCAAATGCTCCTGTTATAAAATATGAAGAATGCGGAAGCGTAACATGGAAAAGATAAAGAACAAGAAATAAGAACGCGGGATTTTAACGTGGAACCCTACTCCGTGAGGAGCGGGATGAAACCACGGGAGAAGCCCTCTAAGGGGCGTGTTTTTCTATTGATTTTCTCAATGAGTACAGGAGGTCTGGGGCTCCTTATATAGCCTTCCCAGAGCCTCCAAGTCCCACTGTTGGTCCATGTGGAACTAAACACAGAATGGGGTAAATGGATCTTCTCCAGGATCCATTTACCCTGCTACAACTCAATAGGTGCACTACCAAATACTCCAACACTCCCCCTCAAGCTGGAGCATGCAATGCTCAGCTTGGACAAACAAACAGAAAGAAACTCAACTCACGCTACAGGACACTACGGACAATATCAACCCAACGCGCACATGCTGTAGTCGAGGACGTTGCTTCTCATGCCGTGTATGTGAGGAGGACAAACGGGCTGAAGTGTGAGTCAACTGAAGACTCGGAATCTGACCATCGAGTCTGAAACTGCACCTGAAGTCTCCTCGTCGGAGAACTGGGTCTCTCCCATCTGGCTCAGAGAATGGTGCACTGCTCTGGTGTACCTATGATACCACATGAAAACCCTTGCCCTAAATGGCATAGGGAATGGTCCTCTACTCTGGAGTCCCTATGGCTCACATGAAAACTCTGGCCTGACAACAAGAAGAATGATGGGGACCTCTGACAATGATGGCAACATATGCTCATCTGAAAAATGACCGCAAACATATGCGTGTCTGAAACTGAGGACTCGGAAGACAATCATCGAGTCCGAAACTGGAATGTAGAGTCTGAATAATGTGCACTGGCCTGGAATATGATGATCTGACATCTGGAGCATTTGAATAGACCTGTGACTCTACATATACTCCCCCTTTCTCCCATACTTGTCGGAAAACATGGACGTCGACCAAGTTGGGAGAAGACAAGATAAATAGGGGGTACACATGAATATTCTCAAAATATCCTTTTTTTTTCCCGGCTATTTTTTTTCTCTCTCCTTTTTTTTAATAGCCGTTGCACATTTTTTCCTTGAAACATTTTCTTTTAAGCCGTTTCAACCATTTTTTCGGCTTTCACAAATCTTTTTTTTAACTTGCGTATGGCTCTTTTTTTTTGTATGTACGCGCCTTTTCACAATCTTTTTTTTTAAATTTCGCATATGGCTTTTCTTGTGCGCAACCTTTTTCTTTCCTTTTTTTTAACATTTTTTTTGGTAACAAAACAGCCCACTTGGGCCCACAAGCAAATAACCCCGGATTTTTTTTAAATAGGCGTCGAATCCCCTCTAGGGTTCCCACTTACGGGAACCCATCAAACAAATGGAAGGAGCGCCTCCGCCCAACGCGCCTGGGCTCGCGCACATGGGGATCGTGCGCCGCCTGGGGGCTGTCGCTTGGATCGTCTGGGCCGCCTGGATCTCTCATCAGGGTCGCGCTGGAGTGCGCCGTCACATGGAGGAGAGCTTCGATTTGGCTGCGCGCTGCGATTGGTGGGAGGTTGCCTTGCGTGCTGCGAGATGGGTCTCCGCCCGAAGCTGTGGCGGAAGAGGAGGGCTCGTCTGGAGCTTGGCAGCGAGGAGGAGAGGGCGGCGCCGCCTGGAGGAGATATACGGCGCCGCCTTATGCGGATCTTCTGGAGCCTTACCGCCTGATAGCGGTCGGAGAAGCCCAGGCGGAAGATGTGCGCCGCCTGCGCACGATCGACAGAAGAGATGGCTGCGCGGGGCGCCGCCGCTAAGGTTCGGGCTCGTGCAGGCGCGCCTGGGCTCGTGTTGTTCGCTGGAGGAGAGTGCGCGGCCATCATCGCCAGGAGAGAGCTCCGCCTGGAGCCCTAGAGAACTGGGCGGCGATGGGCTGTGCAAGAACTGGAGGCCTGTAGATGCGTGCACTCCGCCTGCGCGCGCCAACGCGTGAAGCAGAGAGGAAGGCTGTGCTGAACAGATTTGGATCTTGAAGAAGAAGGTTACAGAAAAAACGCGGTGACCGCCGACTTGCACGAAAGAGATCGAGATTAGGGTTCCATTGAGAACCCTAGTACCAATCCAGAACTTGAGCATATACATTTGAACAGCTCCAGAACATAAAAAAATCGAATCTCGAAAGAAAAAATATAAACATAAATCTTCAACATAATCCCACGAGATTCGAACCCGCTCTGATACCATGTTATAAAATATGAAGAATGCGGAAGCGTAACATGGAAAAGATAAAGAACAAGAAATAAGAACGCGGGATTTTAACGTGGAACCCTACTCCGTGAGGAGCGGGATGAAACCACGGGAGAAGCCCTCTAAGGGGCGTGTTTTTCTATTGATTTTCTCAATGAGTACAGGAGGTCTGGGGCTCCTTATATAGCCTTCCCAGAGCCTCCAAGTCCCACTGTTGGTCCATGTGGGACTAAACACAGAATGGGGTAAATGGATCTTCTCCAAGATCCATTTACCCTGCTACAACTCAATAGGTGCACTACCAAATACTCCAACAGCTCCGTATGAAATACGATTAAATTCATACGAAAGGTTGAAAATATCGTGATCACACGACTCGACAGAACATTACAGTGTTCGTGTATGTTCCATACATCATTGCATGTGCTGAAATAGGCTACATTTCTAGGTTTTAATGCAACATTCAACTCTCATCATCACACCTGTTCAGTTTTCATGTATACCTACGACTTCAAAAATCATTAAACATATGGAGTACTACATGGATTCTTTGACAACAACAATAAAGTCTTTTCCCACATTAAGTAGGGTCGACTACATGGATTCTTTGTCTCCATTCTGATTAATCTTTGGTTAATCTCAGACGTAGATCCAAAAAAACTAAGATCCCTATATGTAATCTCATTCCAATGCTTCTTGGGCCTTCCTCACCCTCTCCAAGCCGGCTCAACATCTCAAAACTCACATCTCCTAATTGGTGCATCAGTCGACCTCCTTTGCAAATGACCAAACCACCTTAAGCATTTTCTTACATCTTATCCTCTATCAGAGCTACAACAACTTTCCTTCTGATTGCAGCATTCTGAATCCGATCGTTACATGTGTGTGTCTACACATCTAACTTAGCATTTTCATTTCTGCTACTGCCATTCTCTGCACATGTCTATGGTTCATATCCATAGAGCATAACATGTCTCACGTCTGCTTTGTAAAACTTTCCTTTGATTTTCAAAGGAATTTTCTTATCACAGAGAATAGTAGATGCTCGTTTCCACATTAGCCTACCTGCATTTATTTTATTAGTATCATCTTCATCAATGTCCCCATTGCAAAATAGATCCCAAGTATCTAAAAGAATCTCTCTTCTGGATGTTATCGTCACCAATCTTCTCCTCGATTCCTTCACCATTGCTTCCATCAAAAGTACACTCCATATATTCAGTCTTAGCCCTACTTATACGAAATCCTTTAGTCTCCAATGCATGCCTCCAGACTTCAAGCTTATCATTTACTACATTTCTAGTCTCATCAATCAACACAATATCATCGACAAAGAACATTCATCAAGATATCTCATCCTGAACGTGACTTGTCAACTCATCCACAATCAAAGTAAAAAGGAATGGACTCAAAGCTGAACCTTGATGCAAATGTTAATGTCAAAATAATCAGTCTTCCCAGACCGGATCCTTACACAATATGAAGTCCTATCATACATATCCTTTATAATGTTAATGTAAAAGACATGTAGTTGTCTCTTCTATAAAACTCTCCACAATATCTCCCGTGTGACAGAATCATAAGCCTTTTCCAAATCAATAAAAATCATATGGAGGTTCTTCCTTTTATCTCTATAAATCTTCATCGTTCTCCTCATCAAGTGGATGGCTTCAATAGTTTAACGACCTAGCATGAATCCGAATGGATTTCTTTTACTTTGGAAACTTATCTCAATCTTCTTTCGATAAGACGTTCTCAAATTTTCATAGTGTGACTCATCAGCTTAATACCTCTGTAATTTGAATAATTTTGAAGTCCCATTTGTTCTTATAAAGAGGCATCACGACACTTCTCCAATCTTCAGACATTTTCTTACTTCGACAAATAACATTGAATAAATTTGTAAGCCAAGTCAAACCACGCTCACCTAAAACTCTCCATACTTCTGTGGAAATGTCATCAGTCCTATACCTTTCCCAGGCCTCATAACCTCAAAGCCTCCTTTACTTCCTTCCTTTGTATCCGTTTATAGCTTGCACGATTTAAATAACTTTCACTACTAGCTAGATCTCCCAAAGTGACCTCTCTATACATTCCCCAATGAAAACCTATGGAAATACTCCTTCCATCTACTCTTTATATCATTCTGAGTAGTAGCACGTGACGTTCCTCATCCTTAATGCGTCTCACTTGAGAAAGGTCTTTGATTTTCTTTCTCTTGCTTTGGCCAACTTGAATATATCCTTCTATCCCTCCTTATAATCGAGATTTTTGTACAAAACCTCGTAAGCTTTTGACTTAGCTTCGCTTACAGCATTGTTTGTTTCCTTCTTTGCTATTTTGTAGTTTGTGACAATTTCCTTTGTTCTGTCCTCAAACATAGCTTGAAAGCACGCTCTTTTAATTTTGAGCTTCTCTTACACCCCTCCACTCCACCACCAAGCCTCCTTTTGGCCTGAAACTCCTCCTTTTGTCTTGCCTAGCATCTCTTTGGCTACCCTTCAGATACAAGATGCCACCACCTCCCACATATTATATGCACTTCCGTTACAATCCTAAGATAAGTCTTCTAAAGTCTTCTCCCTGAAGTTTGATTGCTTCAATTGAAGATTCCACCATCTAGTGATTTTAGAAAGGGATATTTACACCCATAACCCTGAGTAATATGGTAATTACCCCAGAAACCCTGCGAAATCACGAATTACACCCACAACCCTGAATAACCACTCCGTTTTACATTCATAACCTTCCGTTACTTTAGTTCAGTAACTCAACCAGATGGCTGAGTTAATCTAACCCAATCAATGATGAACGACTGAGATTAATCGGAAAAAAAGGAAGGATAGAAGGAGGTGGATTGGAAGGTTGGAGCTTTCAATAGAGGTACGACGTGGGACTTGGTCTAGAGTGGAGCCTCCAACGACTGGCAAGGGAGCTGCTGGAGCTTGGGGGCGAGCGGCGGGAGGGAAGGGCTAGAGCTGCGGAGGTGCTGGAACTTGCGGGCGGATGACGGGAGGGAAGGGCTGAAGCTGCGGAGGTGCTGGAGCTCGCGGACGGCGGGAGGGAGGCAACGCATGCGGGGGCAGGGGTTGGCGGAGGCGCGTAGGGAGTGGGGGGAGGCAGGTGAGCAGCGACTGCAGGTTGCGGGGGAGGGGGGGGGGGGCGCACGCGGGGGCAGGGGGTGGCGGGAGGGAGGCAAGGGGGGCGGCGACTGCAGGTCTCTTTTCTACTCCTCTCTCCCACCCTCTCTGTGCTGCAGCCTTTTTTTTCCATCCACCTGTTCCACTCACCACCTTCTCCTTTAAACCTCATCCCCAACGCTTGACATTGGATCAAACCTTCAGCAGCTGCTGCAGCAGAGCAAGAACGATAGCAGCAATGGTGGTGCAAGAAGAGAGCGCTTCCACAGTAACAGCCACCCCTTCCCCTCTACACCACTTCTCCCTCATGCCAATCTCCCCTTCCACCCTCACATCTCCCTACCCCTTCCTCTTGAGCGAGCTGAGCTCCGTGGACCGCGGCCTCCTCCTCATACACCTCCTGGTCAACTGCGCCAACCACGTCGTCTCCCGCAACTTCGAGGCTGCCAACGCCTTACTCGAGCACATCTCCGTTCTCGCCACCCCCGAAGGGGATACCATGCAGCGCATGGCGTCCTACTTCACCGACGCCCTCGCTCGCCGCGTCCTCCGCTCCCTCCCTGGCGTCTACCGCGCACTCCACAGCACTCGCCCCGCCTCTCCTTCCGAGACCCACCTCGCCCGCCGTTACTTCTTCGAGCTGTGCCCCTTCATCAAGCTTGCACTCGTCCTCTCCAACAAGGCCATCGTCGAGGCCATGCACGGCGAGAAAATGGTCCACATCATCGACCTCCACGCGTGGGTGGAGGTGCGCGCAGAGCCGTACTCGGAGATGGTGCCACCGCGCTTGTGATCGGCTCCGACCCGATTACTGATGTCGAGAAGCCGTTCTTCGAGATAGTTTTTGCATCGGAGTATCCCGGAGCTCGGACCTGCGGCTTTGCCGGCAAGGGGAGGAAGGTTTATTTTGTTTGATGAATGACATCATGTTGTAAATATGATGAGTTTGGAAGGGCAAAATCGACTATTTCCGTTAGAGTTAACGGAGAAATAAGACGGAAATTGACACATGGTTATGCCATGTAAAGGTTAACCATTACTCGGGGGTTATGCCGTAATTTGCTATTACGCAGGGTTTCTGGGGTAATTACCATATTACTCATGGTTATGGGTGTAAATATCCCTTTTAGAAACCATCTTTTTCTTTAGCAGCCTTTTTATTTGCACATCCATGACTAACAAGTAATGTTGGGTATTCAAACTCTCTCCTGCAATTACTTTGCAGTCTTTGCAACACAACCCGTCTCTTCTCCTCAGCGCAATGTAATCTATCTGTGTTTTAGTCGAGCCACTCTAATTGTTAATTAAATACTCATTCATCTTCTTAAAGAGAGTGTTTGCTATGAAAAGATCATAAGTTGTTACAAAATCCAGAATGACTTTTCCCTCTTCATTTCTATCCCCGAAATGGCCTCCATGAACACTAGCATACCTTGAAGCATCCTTTCCCACACGTCCATTAAGATCTTCACCTTGGTAAATCATCTTTCTTTGTGGGATTCATTGCATAATCTTATCCAAATCCTCCCAAAAAGTTTGTTCAATCCTTTCATCTAAACTAATTTGCGGTGCATAAGCTGAGATGATGTTCAGAATTTCATTTTCGAGCACTACTACAACAAAAAAGCCTTCTCCCACATTAAATAGGGTCAACTACATGGATTCTTTGCCTCCATTCAGATCTATCTTGGGTCATTCTCGGGCTTAGATAAAAAAAACTACAGTCCCTTCGTATAGTCTCATTCCAACACTTCTTGAGTCTTCCTCGTCCTCTTTTAGCCGTCTCAACATTCCAAAGCCCACATCTCCTCACCAGTGCATCAACTGACCTCCTATACAAATGGCCAAACCACCTTAAGTGATCTTCTCGCATCTTATCCTTGATCAGAACTACATCAACTTTCCTTTTGTTGGCATCATTCTGAATATGATCTTCATGTGTGTGTCCACACATCCACCTTAGCATTTTTATTTCTGCTATTGACATTCTCTGCAAATGTCTATGCTTTACAGGACAACATTCAGATCCATGGAGCATAGAAGGTTTCACAATTGCCTTGTAAAACTTTCCTTTGATTTTCAAAGGAATTTTCTTATCACAGAGAACAGTAGAGGCTCCTTTCCGCTTTAGCCAACCTACATTTATTCTATTTGTAACATCTCCATCAATTTCCAATCATGTTGCAAAATAGATCCCAAGTATCTAAAAAGAATCTTTTTTATGAATATTATCATCACTAATCTTAATCTCGATTCCATCACCATTGCTTCCATTAAATGTACACTACATATATTCAGTCTTAGCCCTACTTATACGAAATCTTTTAGTCTCCAATGCATGTCTCCGGATCTCAAACTTCTCATTTACTCCATCTCTAGTCTCATCAATCAACCACAATATCACCAGCGAATAACATGCCCTAAGATATCTCATCCTAGATGTGACTTGTCAACTCATTCATAATCAAAGTAAAAAGGAATAGACTCAAAGCTGAACTTGATGCAGACCAATGTTGATGTCAAAATAGTCAGTTTTCCCAGACGGTGTACTTACACAAGATAAATCCCTATCATACATATCTTTTATGAGGTTAATGTATAGGACATGTACGTGTGTATTCTCCACAACTCTTCAAAATACTCCGGTGGGATAGAATCGTAAGCCTTCTCTAATCAATAAAAATCATATGGAGGTTCCTCTTTTGGCTCTGTAAATCTCCATCGTTCTCCTCAACCAATCTATGGCTTCAATAGTTAGCGACCTGGCATGAATCTGAATTGTTTTTTTACTTTGGGAACTTGCCTCAACCTTCTTTCGATCACATGTTCTCAAATTTTCATAGTGTGGCTCATCAGCTTGATACATATGTAATTTGAACAATTTTGAATGTCTATTTGTTCTATAATGAGGAACCACAATGCTTCTCCTTCATTCTTCGGGTATTTTCTTGCTTTGCCAAATAACACTGAATAGATTTGTAAGCCAAGTCAACCACGTTTACTAAACTCTTCAAACTTTTATAGGAATTCATCAGGTCCTACACCTTTTTCATGTCTCATAACCTTCAAAGCCTCCTCTACTTCCTTTGTATTCGTCTATAACCTGCACAATTCAAGAACTTTCACTACTAGCTAGATTTCCCAAAGTGGTCTCTCTATTTCCTTCTCCAATGAAAAGCTATGGAAGTATTGCTTCCATCTAGTCTCTATATCCTTCTAAGTAACAAACATGTGACTTTCCTCATCTTTAATGCATCTCACATGAGAAAGATCTTGATCTTTCTTTCTCTTTCTTTAGCCAGCCTGAATATATCCTTCTGATCCTTTTTAGACTCGAGATTTTTGTAAAAAACTTCATAAGCTTTTGACTTAGCTCGTTACTGTCTTCTTTGCTTCCTTCTTCGTTATGTTGTAGTTTGTGATAGTTTCATCGGTTCTATCCTTGGATATAGCTTTAAAGCAAGCCCTTTTAATTTTGAGCTTCTCTTGCCACCCCTCCACTCCATCACCAAGCCTCCTTTTGGCCTGGAGCTCCTCCCTTTGACTCGCCTAGCATTTCTTTGGCTACCCTTTGGATACAAGATGCTACCACCTCTCACATCTCACTAGCACTTCCGTTACAATCCCAAGATAAGTCTTTTAAAACCTTTTCCTTGAAGCTTGATTGCTTCAATTGAAGATTCCACCGCTAGTTTTAGTGATCTTGGAAACCCTCCTTTTCTTTACTAGCCTTTTTATTTGCACATCCATGACCAACAAGCGATGTTGGGTAGGTCAAACACTCTCTTGGGATTACTCTGCAGTCTTTGCAATACAACCGATCTCTTCTTCTCAATGCAAAGTAATCTATCTGTGTTCTAGTCAAGCCACTCTTATAAGTAATTTAATGATCCTCCTTCTTGAGAGAGTATTTGCAATGAAAAGATCATAAGTTGTTACAAAGTCCATAAAGACTTTTCCCCTCTTCATTTCTATCCCCGAAGACATGTTCTCCATGAATACTAGCATACCTTGAAGCAACCTTCCCCACGTATCCATTAAGATCTCCACTAGGCAAATCATCTCTCTTTATGAGACTCCCTTGCATACTCTTATCCAAATCCTCCCAAGAAGCTTGTTTAATTATATCACCTAAATCAATTTACGGTGCATAAATTGTGATGATATTCAGAATTTCTTCTTCGAACACGACTTTTAGCAGTATAATTCCGATCCCTAGATTGGTTGCACCTCGAACACACAATCTTTCAAATCCTTATGAACAACCACTCCAACACCATTTCTGCCCTTATCTTTACATGAATACCAAAGTTAAAGCCAATCTTCTCGATCTCCATTGCTTTCTTTCCAACCCATTTTGTCTCTTGTAGGACATAATATCTGAATCTTCCTTATTTCCATCATATCAACTATCTCCATTGATTTACCAGTCAAAGTGTCGATATTCCAACTACCTATTTGCAACTTCCTTTGCAACCTCTTATGGACTAACTTCTTTACCCGCATGCGTCCAAACAATCCTTCAAATCCTACAATTTTAGTAAAAATAATCCGATCCCTAAATCTTTGCATCTCAACCAAACAATCCTTGAAATCCTTATGAACAACCACTCCAACATCATTTCTACCATATCTTTACCCGACTAAATACAAAGTTTAAAGCTCGTCTTCTCGATCTCCATTGCTTTCCCTTCAACCTATTTTGTCTCGTGGATACATAGTATCTGAATCTTCCTTCTTTCCATCGTATCTACAATCTCTATCGATTTGCTCGTCGAAGTGCCAGTATTCCAACTATCTATCTGCAACTTCCTTTGCAACCTCTTTTAGACTAACTTCTTTACTCACATGTGTTCATCATGCGAGACCTTTGCAATTTTTCGATTGCATATGGACAACGATGCGACAGAACTAGCTTATTTATCGCATGCGTTCCTCATGCGAGATCCCTTGCAAATTTTGAACTACATCTGGACAGTGATGTACCGAACATGACAATATAACCAAAATAAATTTGATATGTTCATGTAGAGCAAGACCATTACAACACTATGCTGATTCACATTATTAACATGAGCATGGAGACAGGAATAAATCTATGCATCCTTTGATAAATCACTGATATGTAAATCAAAACAGTATATTAGATGTGTATAGGCTTCGGCATGAGTCGGACACCGATATGTATAGCAAACCTGATATGAGAATTCCTCATGGGAACGAACACATGAACAAGCAACAAAGTAGCTGCAATGATTCATAATCAACCAACTGTTAGCGAACGGGGCATCTCAACTCTAACGAAATAATCAATTCAAAATGCATGAGGTTATTCACAAGTTCATAACGATGTCAACCAACAAGAGAACATGAATAGGTAAAAAAGATGATAACATCATTGCACGTGTTCAGTGACACAATGAGCAATCCTTGGTGCTCAGACTCATCATCATCATACCTCAACATTTGTTATCCATATACATCTGATACATTTGTTACGGTGAGGACATCATCAAATGACTTGGTTATTAGAGTATAGATCACCCTCCGATGCATTCATATATCATCTCTGCAAGTGTTCAGGGGGACGATAATCATCATTCATATTTGGACAATATGCATAGATAAATAATATTATAAAATCATCACACAGCTCATGTAAACATAATGAAGATCAATGATCATTCCAAACATCATTGCTGGTAATCAGGGGAGAGTACGTATGCCACGGTATAGAACATGTCCAGAATTATTCTCCTCATCATGCATGCTCAGATTATCTGTTCGCCATTAGGAGTTAGCGTTTTATTAATCCATGTTGTAACATTAGGCAGTTTAAACATTGCAATGCATATAGAAAGTCCCACCCAGAATGCATGGATATGCGTTACACTTTCAGTATCAAACAGAACCACTTTTATTTATCATCAGAACAAGGAAGTCAATTGCCATAATAAATTACCATATAAAAGTCAATTATCCATATTCTAATATCGATTTGTTCGATTAGTTTTACTAAATACTAGTTGGTGGAAAGCAGATAATCTACTTGAAGGTTCATCGATATTCAGAAATTTAGAAATGATTATGAGCAGCTAAATGAAAATTTACATTTAAGCATTTAGTATCTTAACAATTATGGGTAGATGTTTTGTATCTGTTAACAGAACATTTAAAACTTCAGTTGAGGGTTTGACTATTTCATATCATAGTGGGCACATCTTAAATGTACTTCTGTAGGAAATTGAAATCTGACAAATGACGCACTACTTGTTTGTCACGAGACTTGGTAGTGGATTGGAGGGGGTGGGCAGCATATGACTGAACTCTGAATATGGTCATGATTCAATCAAAAAATAAGCTTCAAAAAGGGTTCAAAAAAATCTGAAGTATTTCCTCTATGGATGTGACTTCCGCATATGTAGTATGTCTTAAGCCTTCCGTCCTTTCTTTTATGCACAAAAAAAATATACGCTTCCACTGTCCTCTCTACTAGCTCTTCGGGTTTGGACCCAGTTATACTATCGATGACAACCGAGGAATAAACTCCGAGTTGAAAGTAGTATTTTTTTAATCCCTCCCTTGTTGAGCTTTCCATGTGGAACTATGTTTGGTTGATGCATCTACGATATGAACTGTTGAAGCATATATTTTGACTTGACTTTAATGTAGGAACTAATATGGATATTTACACATTCGAAATATATATTTACACTTGTTACATTCTTATTCAGACATGGATTCTGCATATCCTTATGCGGATTTTCCTCTGATGGAGCACATGATGATTTGGGTTAAATTAGGACTTTTGGAGTCTATTGCAATTTTGTTATTGTTAAACAAATTGTAAACAATTGAGATTTCCAAAAAAAATGGTTTATGGATTATTTTATTATTTAACTTATGATTGGTTTTAGTAGTCGAATTTTGTTACTTTATTTATTTTGTAATCGCATTCGCTCTCTATATAAGGAGGTTTAGGCATTGATTGGAAATCAGTTGGAGTAATATAAAATTGAAGTTCTCTCCACCATCTTTCCATCCTTTTCTTCTCTTCCTGCACATCTCCATGCTTCTCTATCGAAAGTTGAAACCTTGTGTTACCTATGTGTCTTTTCCTTCTACCACTCGTTCCCCTAATTTCTTCCTCTCAATTTCGATTCTGCATTATTATCTAAAGGTTGTAAACTTGGCCTCAAGATGGAACATTGATCTAGCTGAATCACCTTCACTGGTCATCTGTATTGTTAGAAATCCCCAGCATCTATGCCACTAGGTGATACCTATCTTATCCTTTACAAGGAGACATTAAAATGTAAACTATAATACTTGTATCAAATGCTCATATCCAGTCATTTAGTCCAAAGCTGAATTCAAGTTTCCTTAATATGGTATATGGCATCTAAAAGCTCTGTATGATTTTAAGCATTTATATTGGAACCTATGCTCAGGCCTTGAAATTTTGTATCAGGTCAAATTGTGTACAAGAAGTTGAAGGAGAGGACTGACCAGTTCACTGCAAAGGGATTGGTTAGAACGGCAGAAAGCAAAGAAAAAATTGGAGGGGCAGATGATGTTTTTGTTGGGGATATAAGAAATGTTGACAGTATAGTTCCTGTCATTGAAGGATTGATGCATTGATTATTCTAACAAGTGCCGTGCCAAAAATGAAACCTGGATTTGATCCAAGCCAAGGAGGAAGGCCAGAATTTTATTTTGAAGAGGGTTGCAACCCGGAGCAGGTAAGTAATTCGTAACAAACAAGCCGATATTGCTCATTTTATAGACAGAAAGGTTTAGTCTGCTTTTGACATGCAGGTTGACTGGATTGGACAGAAGAACCAAATTGATGCAGGTAGGATATCTTCAACCCTCTCAAATAATAAGCATATTTATGCATACTGATGTTTGATTCGATATATTTATTATTTGACAAACAGCTAAAGCAGCAGGAGTAAAGCAGATTGTTCTGGTTGGTTCTATGGGTGGCACGAATCCAAATCATCCGTAACAGCCTTGGAATGGAAATATTTTGGTCAGTGAATATTTAATGTGTGCCCGGTTTTACCTTGATCCTTGATATCAAGTTCTTGATGCAGTTATTTTCTTCTAATAACTTGAACTTAAATTTCCTGCTCACCACTTAGGCATTTTACCTCCATTGCGAATCCATTTTCCCGGTGCCGCCACAGAATTATATGTGCTTTGCGAGTCTGATTTCCTTCTCATCACCTAGGTAATAACTATTTCTTGTTCAGGAAACAGGTTGCTACTACGGACAGGTGTTCGCTTGAGCGGAAGTTTTCCGCTCATCCATTACCATTTGTTATTTCAGGACATCCTACCCACCTCCCCTTTTTGCATGGGGATCACTTCTGTCTAGTTTTGCCTGATTGTGATGAGATAAATGCGGGTGAAGAAATGTGCAAACTAGGATTTAGGATGCCTTTGTGAGCCTCTTAATTAGATTACATAGGTAAATAAATTTGTCATTTCTTAAGGTAAATACAGGTGGACTCTATGTGCTAATAATCTAAAGATTCCTAGCTGGCTTACTAATCTATTGTAGAAATCTTAACCATGGGACTGTAACGAGCCCGGGATGTGGTCAGGGGAGGTTTAGATTACTTCCAACCAAAACTTAACCTTTGTTTTCATCAAGTGGTGCATGTTAAACGGGTTCCAGGTCATTTTACTCATCTGAGATCATATTTCATGCAGTGCTGGAAGTTCTTTTATTGGTAGATTATTTCTGCAGCTTTCGGCCTGCCCCGGTTTCAGAAGGTGTATAATCCTTCTCGTGTTCTGAGTAGGGGCATCATCTGGCAACTACTTGAAATCTGGCCCCAGATATGTATGGATTTTACAGCTGTATTCATGTAAATGTTATTATATTTTTTAACACTTTAACCCCTACCCGCTCCATATCTGCACTACCTTACTAAACTATATTTCTCCAAGTTCATCCTTGCTGATGAACATCCTAGTCAATGAGTTGGATTCAACTGTAAAGAGTCCCCGAATTGTTATAAGAATTTTTACATTTATGCCCCTATAAACTGTCATAAGATTTGTGTTCCTACTTATTTCATATTTATCGGGCGATCATTAATAACATTTATCTTTACCCTTGTGCCCATGTTGTCAATACTAATGGATCAAACTATTTAAGGTAACGGTCGAAGTACTAAAGTCCGATAAAAGTATTTTTAGTCGATCTCCAAACTACATTATATTTTTTCGTTCTCATCTTCTTCATCAACACCTACTTTCTTCTTGCATCATTCTTCCTTTATACAACTTCTCATCCCCGACCTCTTGTGCATCTTGTTGATCCGCCTCCATGACCTCTGCACCCCTCTTCGCCCAACAACCTCCCTTCCATCCTTGTCTTGTCCCTCTCCTTCTTGTAATGGCCTTCTCCACCCCCTCGCTTTGGGTCCTTGCAACTTCCTCATCACCATCCTGTGTCTCTATCTCATCTTCGCTATACGTGGCACTACAAGATAGATGGCAATTGTGAGTATGTAGCTCTTGAGGGAGATCCTGGCACATCTAAGGGTCGATGAGGATGTTGGCAAGATGTTGCAGAGGCAACACAGTGGTATATGCGTTTTGAGTGCTCAATGAGGAAGGGTTAAGGGAGAAGGTAGGTGATGAAGAAGATGAAGTAAACAACAACAAAACCTTTTCCAAATTAAGTAGGGTTAAATATATGGATTCTTTACCTCCATTCAGATCTATCTTGGATCATTCTGGAGCTTAGACCTAAAAAACTAAGATCCCTTCATATAGTCTCATTCCAACAATTCTTGGGCCTTCCTCACCCTTTCTTAGCCGGCTCAACATTCCAAAACTCGTATCTCCTAATTGGTGCATCATTTGACCTCCTTTGCAAATGGCCAAACTACCTTAAATGATTTTCTCGCATCTTATCCTCGATTGGAAGTGCACCAACTTTCTTTTTAATTGTATCATTCCAAATCCGATTTTTACATGTGTGTCCACACATCCCGTCTTAGCACTTTCATTTCTACTACTGTCATTCTCTGCATATGTATATAGTTCACAGGTCAACATTCAGATCCATAGAGCATAGCAGGTCTCGCGGTTGCTTTGTAAAACTTTCCTTTGATTTTCAAAGGAATTTTCTTGCCATAGAGAACAATGGACCCACTTAATGGTCTAGTGATAGTACAATGGGTCTATCACACAAAAGACCGGGGTTTAAATCCCACTCTTGCAGGGGTTGTGTTAGGCACTCGACGACCAACGTAAAAAATAATCGAATCTTTCAACATGGATTTGAGCAAGAATCCATGTAGCCGACCCTACTTATAGTGGGAGTAGGCTTAGTACATTTATTTAGAGAATAGTAGAGGCTCGTCTCCACTTTAGCCAACCTGCATTTCTTCTTTTCTATTAGTAATAGTAACATCTCCATTAATATCTCCATCATGTTACAAAATAGATCCCAAGTATCTAAAAGAATCTCTCTTTTGGATGTTATCGTCAGTAAGCTTCATCTCGATTCCTTTACCATTACTTCCATCAAAAGTAAACTCCATATATTCAGTCTTCGCCCTACTTATACAAATCCTTTAGTCTCCAATGCATGTCCTCCAGACCTCAAGCTTATTATTTACTCCATCTCTAGTCTCATCAGTCAATACAATATCATCGACGAATAACATAAACTAAGGTATATCATCCTGAATATGACTTGTCATCTCATCTATAATCAAAGTAAAAAGGAATGGACTCAAAGCTGAACCTTGATGAAGATCAATGTTGATGTCAAAATAGTCAGTCTTCCCAGACCGGATCCTTACACAATATGAAGTCCTATCATACATATCCTTTACGAGGTTAATGTGTAGGACATATAGTTGCCTCTTCTCCAAAACTCTCTACATTATCTATCGTAGAACAAAATCATAAGCCTTCTCCAAATAAATAAATATCACATGGAGATTCTTCCTTTTAGCTCTATAAATCTCCATTACTCTCCTCAGCAAGTGGATGGCTTCAATAGTTGAGCGACCTGGCATGAATTCGAATTGGTTTTCTTTTACTTTGAAAACTTGCCTCAACTTTCTTTCTATTGCACGCTCCTAAATTTCATAGTGTGACTCATCAACTTGATACATCTGTAATTTGAACAATTTTGAATGATGTATTTGTTCTTATAAAGTGGTATCGCGATGCTTCTCCTCCAATCTTAAGATATTTTCTCACTTCACCAAATAATATTGAAAAAATTTGTTATCCAAGCCAAACGATGCTCATCTAAAACTCCCCATATTTTTATAGGAATGTTATCATGTCCTGCACCTTATATAATATAAAGTTAAACCATGAATAAGATGAAGTATGTTAAAAAAATAAATATAATATAAAGTTGAGGCTATTTTATTCCTTACTTTTATAGTGTTTTTTTCCTTTGACCATTACCTTATAATGGTTTGGTTCATGGGTGTTAGTGGTAAGTAATTTCATATGTTTTGATGGCGTCATCATGTAAATATATGATAGATTAATAGGCAGGGGTACAATTGTTATTGGCAAAGCTTGCATGATGTAAAAATAATAATCATGTATTTATATGTGTGTATAAATTTTAGGGATTTTAGCATTTATGCCCTTGCTTTTTTGTAATTATGCATGCGCCCTAATAAAATTACAAAATAATAGTTATGCCCCTTAGTTAGTTGTCACCGCTTTCCCCTCTTAAAGATATGTTAAATTTTGGGCACAAGTGTGAAAAAGGTAGGGGCAAAAAGGTAGGCGAAAAAGGAGAAAATGATCTCATTGGCCGATAAGAAGCCTGCACCGCCATGCGTGCACTCCAGGCGTTGATCCCTCAACTTGCAATACTCCCTTCTCTTCGACTCGATGACAACTCCATCCTCTTCTCCTCGACCGTCTCTTCTTCCTCCTCTCCTCTTTGGTCCCGTGCGCCGTTGACCCCCCTTCCCAAAGTAGTATTTCAACCCAACAATTCTTGTTTAGGTGTTCGTGCCACTAGACACTAGTTGGGGATGCACTAGGTCTCTAAAGCTCCACTGGCTCAGTCCTCTACCACTCAGAATGAAGCAAGCGTACACATGCCAGGCTTAAGAGTGAGATGACCTTTGTCAAGCTAATTGTAGAGTACATAGTCCAATTAAGGTTATGGTTTAAGAGTTATATGGATAACAGACCATCCTCTCCCTATTGCCTCATATCGAACCCCTTACCTGCACCGCCAGACCCCTTGATGTCTTTTAACCCCTTTTGACCCTCCCACAACATTCCTCCTCTTTACTTTCACGATTACAGTTGAGCATATGTGTGCTCATGATCATTCGAGATTCATGGTGGATTCCCTTGATGACATTGAGTTCATCATGGATTGAGATCACGCACATGCTCCATATCAGTGATAGCATTGATAATCAACATCGTAATATTAACTATCACCTCTTTCGATACCCCTCTCTTCCATCTTCATATCCTTAATCTCCCCTCCTCTCTCTCTCTCTCAAATCATCTCCATTGCTGGCTTCGTCTAGTTCACTGACACAACATGGTAAAGAATTCTCAATCACTCTCCAAGAAAAGCTATCACCTATTGATCCATCAAAATATGAAATAGCTTATATAGATGAGACATTCAAGGTCAACTTTGGAGTAATCCATATCATGCAACGTGACCCTTGCGATCTACGAGGTGAGATCGATCTCGAGGCCATCAGCTGGTCAGATTGCCATGTCAATGTGCTCTTGACGCCCGAGCACGACGTTGCAGTCATCATCGTTGTGTTCCCCTTGACACACACCGAATGCCGAAGTGGAAGAGAGGGAATTGTGCGATTGAATACATAGGAAGGAGCCGACTGACCCCACTGCTTCTGATAGTCAGATCATTCTTTACAAGAAAAGCATAACCTTTGTTCCCTCCCTAGTTATTTGATCCCTAGTTACAACCCTACCCGTGATTGTAATCGTTTAATGTAAGTAAGAATTTGATATTGTTTTTAACCTTGCCCTGGCTTTCACAAACCATGGTTTAATCTATATCTAATAAGACGGTCAACTAACGGATGGGCACTACTATTAAAACGGTGCAAGAATATATAGGTACAATTGTAAAAGTGGCAAGTCTTCTACCACTTTAAGTAGGGACGGCTACATAGATTTTTTATCATATCTGTTATAAAATATGAAGAATGCGGAAGTGATAGATAAACAGAGCTAGGAACAAGAAAGATAAACATGGAAGACCAGGATTTAACGTGGAACCCTACTCCGTGAGGAGCGGGATGAAACCACGGGAGAAGCCCTCAAATAGGGCGTGTTTGTCTATTGACTTTCTCAATGAGTACAGGAGGTCTGGGGCTCCTTATATATCCTTCTCAAAGCCTCCAAGTCTCACCACTGGTCCATGTGGGACTAAACACTGGATGGGGGTAAATGGATCTTCTCCATGATCCATTTACCCTGTTACAACTCAATGGACGCACACACGAATACTCCAACACTCCCCCTCAGCTGGAGCATGCAATTGCTCAGCTTGGACAAACAGAAGTAAACTCAACTCAACGCTACAGGATCCTACGGACAATATCAACCCAACGCGCACATGGCTGCAGTCGAGGACGTTGCTTCTCATGCCGTGTAGGTGAGGAGGACGAACGGGCTGGAGTGTGAGTCAACTGAAGACTCGAATCTGACCGTCGAGCCTGAACTTGCGCCTGAAGTCTCCGCGTCGGAGAACTGGGTCTCTCCCATCTGGCTCAGAAGAATGGTGCACTGCTCTGGTGTACCTATGATACCACATGAAAACCCTTGCCCTCAATGGCATAGGGAATGGTCCTCTGCTCTGGAGTCCCTATGGCTCACATGAAAACTCTGGCCGAACAACAACAAGAATGATGGGGACCTCGAACTGATGATGGCAACATATGCTCATCTGACAATGACCGCACACTCGTGCGTGTCTGAAACTGGAGTCTCTCTCTAGACATCTCGAAAAACTGGGCCTCTCATCATGGAGTGCCTCGAACTTGGGCTCTGACCAATCTGTCGAGTCTGAATAAAACTGAATCTGTAGAGTTCTGAATAATGTGTACTGGCCTAGAAATCTGTATCTGAATCTGAAGAATATGAATAGACCTGTGACTCTACACATATACTCCCCCTTTCTCTCGTACTTGTCGGAAAATGAACATCGACAAAGTTGGGAGAAGACAAGATAGAAGGGGAAAACAAAACATCCTTGCGGCTTTTTCTTTTCTTTCCTTTTTTTAAAGCCGTCATCAATTTTTTTTAAAACATTTTTTTAAAGCCGTTTCATTTTTTTTCCTTCGGCTTTCAATCAAAAAATTTTTTTTGAAATGCGTGCGGCTTTCTTCTCTTTTTTTTTGTGCACGCGCCTTTTTTTTTCGCAATTATTTTCACAGATCAGCCCACTTGGGGCCGAAACAAAAACAACCTTTTTTTAAAGCCCCCTGGCTCCCCTCTCTTTTCCTTTCTTTTTTTTTAATGAGCCCCCCTTTTTTTAACAAAAAATCAGCCCATTTGGGCTCTCACAGAAATAGCCCATACAGATTTTTTTATATCAATAGGGTTCCCTTGGAACTCCTAATCGATCACCGCGTTCCCCTCCCCCCGCCCCGAAAGGGAGTCTCACGGTGCCGCCGCCGCCGTTGAAGATCTGGAGCACGAGGAGCGAGAGATGGAGCATCCTGCGCCTATGATGGGAGGAACTTTGCGCGGGAGGAGCGGAGGTGCGGCTGCGAGGAGGGTCGCGCCTGGGCTGTTCTGGCGAGGACGAGAACTGCGGGCTCGCCGCACTTGCTGGATGAGGTTCCGCCAGGGCGAGATGGGCTTCGCCTCCCAAAGGAGGTGCCGCCTGGGAGTTCCGCACCTCCTGGAGCGACGCTAGGGCACATGGATACGCCTGGAGGTTGCGCCTTGCGCAGGGGCCCTGGGTGGTGCGCTTGCTGGCGCGAGGTCGTGCGGGGTTTTGCGGCTGGGGGATCACGCCCTGTGCGAGCGATGCGCGGGGGAGTACCCCAGGGGTCTGGAGGAGGTGCGGCGAGGAGGGCTCTAGAGTCGAGGAGGGCTCTAGAGTCGAGGAGGTCTCTGGAGTCGAGGAGGGCTCGCCAGGGGGGTCGCGCGAGGCCGCATCCGATTGTGTGCGGCGATGGGGCTGCCTGGTGCAGCCTAGAGGGATTCCCCCTGGGAGGCTCTACAGCCTGGAGGGATCTGAGAGGGATGCCGCAGCCTGCGGCTTCGTCTGGTCTTGCAGAGAACAACGTCAGGAGGAGGACGCCTGCGCGTTAGGGCGGCTGCTTGAAGATGTTCCACCAGGAACCTTAGATCGGCAGAAGAATTTGGCCTAGGGCATCATGGGGCCTGGATCTTCCACGAATATGAACTTGAATACTCTCACATGTGATAATCACAATGAATCTCGAAAAAATACAAAAACTAAATCTTTAAGAACAAATCTCCGAGAATCAAATCCGCTCTGATACCATGTTATAAAATATGAAGAATGCGGAAGCGATAGATAAACAGAGCTAGGAACAAGAAAGATAAACATGGAAGATCAAGATTTAACGTGGAACCCTACTCCGTGAGGAGCGGGATGAAACCACGGGAGAAGCCCTCAAATAGGGCATGTTTGTCTATTGACTTTCCTCAATGAGTACAGGAGGTCTGGGGTTCCTTATATAGCCTTCTCAGAGCCTCCAAGTCCCACCACTGGTCCATGTGGGACTAAACAACTGGATGGGGGTAAATGGATCTTCTCCATGATCCATTTACCCTGTTACAACTCAATGGGCGCACACACGAATACTCCAACAATATCCATGTTTAAAGATCGAACTGTTTGTTACGCTGATTGTCAGCTACCTAACGCGACCCCCTCATCATTCGTGGGGAGATTTGAATTGTGATCTTTTGGGTGGTAGGCATATTACTCTATCGCCAGACCATAAGGGTCCAATTGTAATTTCAAAAAAAAGGCCGAGGCACAAGAGCTATTGGCAAATCTCGGAGGGGCACAAGTTCAGGAGTATCTAAATTTCAATCTACAGATAAGCTCAAGTTGGTGCATTATTCTATAAAACAGATACCTTTTTGTTGTGCCCGTGATGCACCTTTGGAATATTGTGTGCTGGCACTTGCTTGGAGACACAATACATGCCACTTCGGCAGTTAAGTATATGGTATGTGGCATCTGCCAGCAACTCGGAGTTGTTTCTCTTGAATATTTTCTTGTTTTTACGCATATCAAAGCATTTGGAATTCAAGAATAAAATCTGTGCTGTCTTATTGCATTGTCTAAAAATTCTGGTTGTCGTCTCAAGTTTCTTCATCATATTGACAGATATGGAAAAGGAAAGCAGAACAATACCTGGCTGACTCTGGAGTGCCATACACCATCATAAGGTAAAATATATACTATTCAAATGAAATTTTGAATATAATACTTGCTGAGAATAATGGAGAGAGTACACCACATGCACAACATCAGCAGTACCATCCCTGAACATAAGTCGTGGTAGGTTTTATTTGGTTTGATTTCAGGGATCTCTGTTTCTTTTAATTAGATCTCACAGAACAGTTATGATGTTTGAAAGGTGTCGACATATTGAATCTCGCCAAAAGGAAAAGAAATGCTATTCTCTTAATCTTATTGGTTTGGCTTTGTTACTTAAGACATCTTGTCAAGAATTTGGTTTGTGAATTAACTGTTCCAATCGGAATCAGGGCTGGGGGATTACAAGATACAAATGGCGGGCTGCGGGAATTGTTGATCGGGAAAGATGACGAGTTGTTACAAACTGATACCAAAACTATAACCAGATCTGATGTTGCTGAAGTTTGCATCCAGGTACATGCCGAGTTGTGCTCCGGTTTTGCAAGAGTCTATCTGCTGACAAATTTGTCTGTGATGTATCCACAGGCATTGCAGTTTGACGAGGCCAAGTCCAAGGCATTCGATTTGGCGTCGAAACCCGAGGGTTCAGGCACCCCGACGTCCGATTTCAGGGCACTTTTCTCCCTAGCCACAGCCAGTTTCTAGTGCTGTGCGAGACTTGATTAATTGCCAATTTCTAGTGCTTAATTATACTTTGCAAAGTTTTGAGTATAATAATAGCATGAGAGACAGTTGGGCTGTTGTAATTTGTTGGAGTCATGAGCAGGGTTCAAAAAACCGGACCGGCCGGTCGGACCGGTTGGACCGGGAACCGGCCCCGACCCGGTCGGTTCGGCCGGTTTTTGGTAATTATTTTTTTTTGAAAAAAGAAAATAAAAAACCGGGTCAGATCGATGGTCGGACCGGGTTGACCTGGGCGGTTGGACCGGGTTGACCCGGATTGACCCGGATTTGATGGTTTAGTATATTTTTAAAAAATAAAGGTTTAAATAATGAAATAATATGGTTTTTATCACTTGTACCCTTCTTAAATTCTACAATTTCCGTTACGTCCCTCTCTTTTTTGGAATATAACTTGTGCCACTACTTTCTTGGAGTAATTTTTTAAAAGCAATAGAAAATATGACTACCTTTGTAGAGTTTTATTCAAAATAGACAATCATGTTTTTATATTGAATGATTTGACATTTTAAATGATTAATTCATTGATATATAAATACATATTTGCATATATCTATCCGATTTTATCGGTTCAAAAAATCGGTTCGACCGGTCCGACCAGTAAATTAAGTCCGGTCCGGTTTTTTCCGAGTCGATATGAATGATGATGTCATGCTGACATCATCAACGGTCCGACCGGTTTGGACCGACGGTCCGACCCGATTGGACCAAACCGAAGACTAACCGGTTCAATGTTCGGTCCGATTTTTAAAACCTTGGTCATGAATGTTGTATAAGGTCAAATTGGAGGAATCTCAGTATCCTATATTATCCTCTGGTAAAAAAAGGTATCAATGTACCATAAATATCAATAAATTTTATGTTAAATTATAAAAAAACAATTCCAATTATGCGTCAATTCTCAATTCAAGGGCTCATTTTGTAAGTGTAAGAAAGATGGGTATGAACTTTCAGTTCATAAGAGGGTTGTAGAAGTTTACATCTGTATTTGAGCCTAAAACAGTAGATAATCTCCCTCTTTGTTACATTTGAAGATGAGACTTTTGATTGAAAATTGATGCATAGTTGGGTTTTTTTGTAATTTACTCTATTTTTTATTTTTTGGGACATATTAATGTGAGGAATAACATTTGCACGTTTTTGGAGGGTCGTAATGGTCTAGGAAGAACCGTTGCGAATAGGGTAGTCAGAAAATCTCGAGTTGATTTTCACTCAGGTTTGATTCATTAAAGGTTCGATTCAAATTTTGTTAAAATAAACGAGCCGAACCTTGATATAGGTTTGGGCTCGTTTATTTAAATGAACAAATCTTGAAATGGTAGGTATGGTTCATTAAAAGCTCGATACAAAAATATATCCTATATATACATATATATGATATAAATAGATTCAACCTCCATTCAATTCTATCTTAGGTCATTATCGGGATTAGATTCAAAAAACTATGATCCCTTTATATAGTCTCATTCTAACACTTTTTGTGCCTTCCTCAGCCTCTTAGCTGGCACAACATCTTAAAACTTGCATCTCCTCATCGGTGCATCAACTGACCTCCTTTGCAAATGATCAAATCACTTTAAGTGTTTTTTTAGCATCTTATCCTCGATCGATGCGACACCAACTTTCATTTTGATTACATCATTCCGAATCTGATCTTTACATGTGTGGGTATGCCCACACATCCACCTTAGCTTTTTCATTTAGGCTATTGATATTCTCTGCAAATGTCTATATTTCACAAGCCAATATTAGAATTTCCATGATTCAATTTTTCAAAAAAATAAAAAATTTGGAAAAATGGGGTGGGGTGGGGGGGGGGGGGGGGGATGTGTGTGTGTGTGCGTGCGTATGAGCGTGCGCATGCGTGCATGTTTTTGTCCTCAAAATTATATGAAGAATGAAGAATTTGCACCATGATGCAAATAAGGTATATACATAAAAGTTCTGACCTTTCATCAAAACATTTTGAAGGGTTGTGATCATTCTACATTAAATACTTAGATGGCAAGGATTCTTACCGCTAATCTAACCAAATCTTCATGAATCAGGGTCGAGTTGAACCGAACTCAAACATTATTTTCATCTGGATATGTTTGGTTCGTTTACACCCTATTATGTGCAAATTTAGGTTGTTTGGATTGCGGAATTAGGTTAGAAATATCTTTTTGATTTTGAGGTGGGTAATATATGAGTTATTCCAAGAGTTAATCTTATGGTGGTGTTTTATTGTTAGTAAATAGTAACGATTTGGCATTTGATGGACAATAGATAGATGAAAAATATTTGAAAGGAGAGGTAAGTGGGATAAGTTGGATGATTTTATTTCTGTTGGAATTGATTGATAGTGGAAAAAGAAATAGCACGAAATTTGAAAAAGTATCGGTGTGACATTTGTTGGTAGGAAATATGATGATAATATAATGAAGAGAGGAGTTAACAAAGATTGAGTAAATGGGATTTACCTTATCATGTGAGTAATTATTTCGGTTAACTAAGGGATATAACTGCTTTTAAGGATTAATTTATTAAATAACCTCTAAGTTAAACGGAGCATTTGGGATATCCAACACGCTAACTTATATCATGTTATTCTCTTCTTACAGCGACTTGTCATGAAAATGACTAATGAATCTTAGGTTATCATTGCAACTAGTAGGGACCCGTGCTAAAGCACGGGTATGCGAATCCCTACTCCGGCAGTAGATGTATTTTAATATGCTAGAATTTAAAGTGAGAGAAAGTAAGGTAACATATACTAAAGGAAAGAGGCATACTAAGTACATTAATATTACAGGGAATGTGATGTAGTTTGAAAGAATAATGAGCTACGATCTATATAATCCTATTATGGATTTTTTTTTGAGATGGTATCTTGGACGAAAATGCTGGTGCTGAGGATAACTGCTTGAGAACTCAATGCCAAAGAATTCGATATAATGATCTAGCATTTCAAAGAGGCCAACCAATAGCTATCCATAATTCAATTCATCAAAGGATAAAGAGGCCAACCATCAATATATGATTTTTTGCTAGCAACATAAAAATAATGACTATGATGTACTTTGCAAACTTAAAAAAAGTAAGCACCAACTAATAATTGTATTTGGAGTTGGGGAGTATGCACCAAGGTGCATATAAGTCTAAATGCACCGATGCTACAAATGCCCATTTTTTTTTATTTTTTAGATGAATCTACGGGGGATTTAGATCACAATACATCAACATCATGTCATTTAACTTTCAACTAAATCGAGACTTCTAACCTATCCATCAAAATAGTCAAATTTTAATGGTCTCATAATTATTGAATTTACCCCTTCAGATGACATGTTAGGAATGTCTGTTTTCCACAAAATTTGAAACACATCATCCACTTAATGTTCTAAGTAAATCCATGTGGATCCATCTCAAAAAAATCAAAAAAATTGGGCATTTACAACACTGGTGCATATAGATGTACATGCACCTTGGTGCATACTCCCCAACCCCATTGTATTTATCTATTTACCAGAAGATATGACGATGGATATTAATCTATTTGTTGACATAATTCAACTATGTTGTAACCCTACAATTGATAATATTTCTTAATTCAACCCTATTGGTGAACAGATATATTGTAAATGATACTTACGTAAAAGATCAAGGTCATCAAATTTGAAATAATGAATGTATAAAAAAGTACTCTTACGGATATATTTGGAGATGCATGTTTTGCCTCTCTCTTATTAACTTGTCATATATTAATATCTAGTATTAATGGTTGTATATACATATCATACATCTAATGACATTAAGATTTAGAATTAATATCTAATAAAAAAACATGTCAGCAATTAATTATATCTCTTCTGTTATTGGGGATATATCTTACAACAAATAACTGAGGAGATTCCTTACAACATGTGGTGCCTTCAAGTTGCCAATTTGTATGAATTCCTAGGTTATACCTTTTGATTTGGAAGTTTGATATTTTCTTTATCCGATAATGTTAAAACTTTTGCAGTTATCTTCATTGGCACATGCTCATTCGACCCATGCCTCTGGAGCTCGGGAACATGTGTAAGCTTAGATGCCCGTGAGTAAACGTGATGTGCATTTTTTGTGCTTTCTCGATTTTTTTGTGTTTGATCTCATATATAATATACTGCAAGCAACAAAATGACAATTGGTTGATCGAATCGTCTCGTCTTGAACTTGAGAAGATCGATGAACTTTTCCCCGCTTAACGTTGATATATGTTAAGACACCGCAAACAAAGATCCCGAAAGTCACATTCCCTACAATATCAGTTTGTGCACCACACTGAACCAATTGTGAGATTTCCTTTTCACGTCGATGAAATTTGTTGTCCCTTCTCAATGTACATGCTCACTTGAAATGATGTTTATTTGCAACAACGCATTTGATAACTGGTTAAATGGTTACATTCTCGTTTTCAAGAAGTTGGAGAGCTTGACATATCTGTAAGTCTTTGATTACAAAACTTTTCTTCGTTGGAAAATAGTTCGATGAGATCGATTTGTATTCGAATTTCAGGAACTTATCTGTTCAATTTCAGTGGAGCAATCCCAATTAAGATGGGGAGAATATTTAATCTCGATACACTGTCAGATGAATAAAAATTATTAAGTGGAATAAAATTATCCAATCTAAGTTTTTGTAATTCAATTCTGCTCCTCATATTCAGAGATTTATCCAACAACAGTTCCTCTAGAAGAATACTCGAGGGGATTTGCTGATATGAAACATGGTTTCCAATTGTGAGTATGAACTACGATATATATCATTCAATTTGCTCTTTGGTGGGATTTTACATGAGTTGGATCAATAGCAAAATCTGAAATTGTTGTATGCAAGACCTTCCACTTTTCCACCCTTTAGAAGACCCTCAGGAACTTAATCCTCCTCCCTAGGAGAAGACCCAACGACAGAAGAAACCCAGATTTAGTATCATGGTATCCATCATCGATGACTCTCACCAATCGCACGTGTAGTTTAGCTTACCAATCTTAAGGAAAAGGTGACAATGATATAGTGGCGCGACCCGGCTTCCACAAAAGACGCACCCAGGTTTCCCTCTTCTTCCGAAACAGCGTCGCAGCGGCAATCGCTTGTGGATGCAGTGGCGACACTCCTCGAGGGTGTCCGGCTCATCATTGTCGTCTGGTTCAGAGCCAACACGGCTCTCGGTGAGACGACGACGGAGGACGTGAGGTGAGGGAATACATAGATAGCGTGCGATGGGAGTGTGACTTGGGAGAAGGATCGGTAGCCTTAGCCGGTAGTTGCCGCTGGAAAGAGGGGAGGGCAAGATTTCCACAAAAGGGAAGGACAGAAGGGGAAAGATGCCAGAAACATGAGGGGCAGAATTGGAATGAAGGAGGGATGCTGAGGATAAAGACGGGATTGACCGGTGAAAAAGTAATAGCTCGACGCTCTTTAATATATATATACTGGATTTGACGACAGCTATTTGGAGAAAAAAATTACCCTAGCATCAATTTACTAAGCTAATATGCTTCGGCCTTTTGACCAATCAAAACTAAGGTCCACGTGTTTTTAGTTGCTATTGGAGATACTAGAATTTGATAAGTAAGATTTTTCATGGAAGAGAGTGTAAGCTTGCATGAAATGATAATTTAAGTAAAGTGTATAGTACAATGCCCTCATCCATTTAAATATGAATATATATATCTTGCAAATGAAGAATATGTCACCATATGTTTAATAGTTAATGTGTTGAGATTATTACTATCTTTTGGTGTTATTTATGCATTTTCATTTCTTCGTATACCTATCTTGTAATTTACGCAAGAGTTTTTCTCCTATATAAGAGAGTTTAGGGGTTCTATGAATATCAAGTCATTGGTTTTTTTTCCAACATGATATCGGAGCAACGGTCCTAGACCGGGGTTCCTGTATCCCACCTTACCCTAACCGTGCCCCCCTCCCTCCTGATGTGCCACCGCGCCCCCTCCCTGCACGCACCACCCCCTCCCTACGTGCACCGCACCTGCCCCCAGCTTGCGCACTAACCCTCCCCACGCCCCTCGGTCGCCCTGCGCCTGCCATCCCACCACGTAGGCGCCTGGGCCCTACGATCGCGTCCTGTACTGTTGCACCATGCCCCACTACCCTGCTCTCGCACCCATGCGCTCATGTGCCCTCGCATCCATGCATGTGCTTGTCCATGCACGCCCTCGCGCCCTTGAGCCCTTGCATCCGTGCATCTCACCCCGTGCCATCGTGCCATGCACATAGGTGTGCAAGTGCATCTATGTGCATCATGTATGCATCTTGTGTGCATCCTGCATGCATCTGTGTGCATTTCACGTGCATCCGCATGCCCCTGCGAGCATCGTCCATACATATGTGTGCATCAACGTGCACCGCTGCACTTAGCCTAAAACAACAAGAGATGAGGATGGTTGTATAAGTCTACAGATACAACCAATCCTCTATATGTGGTTATGTAGATTAATTTATAAAAGTCTACTCCTCAGTTTTGTTTTGGATTTCGGCATTCTTGCTACCATGACAGAGAACAAGGGTGATGTCTTTTTGTCTATTGCCTTCAAGGATCCGGCTTCCATTGTGAAGATGGATGGGACCAAATACGAGTTGTGGTCCATGCAGTTTCGCACCTTGATGCAGTTCTATAACAAGGAGCACATTCTGACAGATCTAGAGTCGGAGGACAAGACTGGGGCTAATGCTTCTTGGAAGTAAGATGATGCCTATGCTCGTATTTGACTCTCCGAGATGTTCACTACAGAGATTGCCAATGATATTATCAATCAACCCACAGCAAAGGCTATGTGGGATATCTTATCAACTACGTTTGGACAGGCGAAAAATGAGAGCAAAATTTTACAGTTGTATTTTGATATTTTTCGACCAAGCAGAATGGTTGACCTCTTCAGACTCACTTATCGCATCTTAGATGCATGTTTGAGCGTCTGCATAACTTCATGCATGTTACTACGATCACTTAGCAACAACAGTCGTATCACAATGTAAATATGAAGGGAGTATTTTTGTCATCTCTAGACACTGAGTACGATGCAACACGTACTCAACTTCTTACATGAGAGACGATACCTCCAATGAAGGAGGTTTACAAGAGACTGAGCAAAATTACTACATCATCTACTACTGTGGCTCAGACTCCTTCTGCTATGGCAGCCTCTCGTGGCAGAGGGAATACTTTGCAACTCTGTGATCGAGGACCACATGGTCGACGAGCAGGTCATCAATGAGGCCCATGTTCACATTGTCACCGTCCTGGTCATTCCGAAGAGACATGCTATAAGAAGCATGGGTATCCAGCCTCCACGTGAGTTGCTCAGCGGACCGAGAATCCATCTACACCTGCACCGGCTCATGATGCACGCTTTGATGATATTGTTTCCAGGATACGAGAGATGATAACTTCTCCAACTACTTCGCCTGCAGGTTCTTCAGATATCGCACATATTGATAGATCCTATTCAAGCTCGCTAGGTATTGCTTATACCCTTACTAGTAGCAGCAGTACAGATTTGTGTGACTGGATCATGGACTCTGGAGCATCACATCATATGTACGACGATCGAGCACATTTTACTTCTTACGGGTCTATCCCTCTGGGTACATCCGTGGTTATTTCCAATGGGGTTCATTTACCCATTGTTGGATAGGTTGAGATTATTCTAGCTCCCTCTATGCATCTACAATGTATTACATGATCTAGCATTTCATATGAATCGTTTGTCTATTAGCTAGATTACAAAAGATTTACATTATTGTGCCATATTTGATCCTTCTTCTCTTGTGTTTCAGGACATACTCACGGGCAGGGTGATTAGATGTGGCCGTAAGCAGAGGGGACTTTACAAACTTGTCCAACCTCTTTGTGCAGGGGTTGTTACTATCCCTTCTGGACATGTCTCCTCGTTTCTGTGGCATCTTCGCTTTGGACACCTTCCACTGCAGAAGCTGTGGCATGTCCTCCCGTAGATCTCTACTCGTACTAGTATGGAGTGTGAGGCGTGTCAGCTTGGGAAGCACAATCGTTCCTCTTTTCCAAGTCGTCAGAGTCATCACAGTGGTCAGTTATTTGAGTTGGTTCACTTTGATATCTGGAGTCCTAGTCGTGTTCCTGATCATTAGGGACATCGATTTTATATGGTCATTGTAGATGATTATTCTAGATTATCTTGAGTATTTCTGATGAAGAATAAGTCAGAAGTTGTTCCTATTATCAAATATTTCTTTATTGAGATTAAAAATATTTTTTCCGCTAATGTGAAATTTATTTATACTGACAATACCTTGGAGTTTTCTACTTTACAGTTATCATACTTTCTCAGATTTATTGGTATTGTTCATCAAACTTCGTGTACTTACACTTTACAACAAAACGGTATTAATGAATGCAAACACCATCATCTTTTGGAGGTCACAAGGACTCTTTTGATTTAGAGTTGAGCTCCTCGTTCTTTCTAGGGTGATATGTAGTTCTTACTGCGTGTTACTTGGTGAACTGCATGCCGCCCACTATGCTTGGAGAAAAAGTTCCTTTCTTGATTACGTTTCTCGAGAAGGACTTATTCTCACTTACCCCCGGAGTCTTTGTATTTGTGGCGTTTGTCCACAATTTTACTCCTGGTCATGACAAGCTCTCTCCTATAGTTGTCAAATTTGTATTCGTTGGCTACTCTCGTATCCAAAAAGAGTATAAGTGTTTTGATCTTGTTGAAAGAAAATATTATGTGAGTGCAGATGCCACATTTTTTGAGTCTATTATGTATTTTTCTCATACAGGTGACAGGTTGTATAATGCTGACTCTGGTAAGGATATACTCATTCCTCCACCACTGATATATCCACTATTAAGTCCTCATGATGAGTCTCAGTCATCTCCACCTTCTCCACCACCTCCTCCACCTCTGTCTACCATGACTCGGTTCCTACCTCGTTTTTATTTCCACATGTCCTCTACTCGTCCCTCTACTCCTGCATCTTCCCAGTCATCCAGCACGCCCCATGTATGTAGTGAACATATTGTTTCTACTTATGGCACTAGTGATCTATAGGATACTACACAGGAGAATCTGATAGCAGAGAACAGAGAGGCAGATGACCTTGATGTACCTGTTGCATTGTGAAATCTTTGTCGCAACTGAGCTAAGTACCCTCTAATTGTGCATGCCTTCTTAGACCATCTTTCAGAAGAATACAAGAAGTTTGTTATGAGCCTCTCATACATTACTATACCATGAATATATCAGGAGGCCATACAGGATAGCAGTTGATGACTATCCATGGAAGAGGAGATGATCGCTTTACTGTCTCGTGGTACCTAGAGTGTTGTTCCTGCCCATCCAGGTACATCTATAGTGGGAATGGATATTTACGGTGAAGCATCGAGAAGACGACAATTTGGATCGTTACAAGGCTTGTAGCATGTGGTTTCACTCAGACTTATGGTGTGGATTATCATGAAACTTTTTCTCCACTAGCAAGACACTCAACATTACGCATTCCCCTATTAGTTGTTGTTTCACGTGAATGGCCTCTTTATTAGCTTGATGTGAAGAATGCATTTTTATAAGTATATTAACATGAGGAAGTTTATATTAAGCTGTCACCAGGATTTGCTGCTGAGGGAGAGTCTCATAAGGTATGTAGGCTACACAAGGCAATTTACGGCATAAAGCAGAGTCCTAGAGTTTGGTACCAGAAGCTCTCAGAATTGATAGAGCATCAGGGATTTGATCGATCCACCATAGATCACTCACTTTTTCAGAGGACAAGGAGAGGTACAATCGCTACTTTTGTTTATGTTGATAATATTATTGTCATCGGTGATGATAAGTAGGGCATTCAGGCAGCCAAGGAGTTTCTTGGTCAGCAGTTTGTGACCAAGGATCTTGGCAATCTCAAATACTTCCTTGGATTAGAATTCGCCAGTAACCAACATGGCCTTGTGAAGACCCAGAGAAAGTTTGTTACTGATCTTCTATTAGAGACACGTATGACAGAGTGTAAGCATGCTACTACTCCTATGGATCCAAGTATGAGATTATATGATGACGATACTGAGGACATAGATAAGATGAGATACATGGAACTAGTAGGGAATCTCAAATATGCTACCATCACCAGGTCAGATACATGCTTTGATGTTAGTAAGGTGAGTCAGTTCAAGGAACAACCCAGGAAGGCGCATATGGACGTTGTTTATATGATTTTAAGATATTTGAAGTCCTCGCCACGTACTGGCCTCTTATTCAGTAGAGGCACATCTCTTGACATCACAACATCTGCAGACACAGATTATGCATGATGCCCTAGGGACAGGAAGTCCACTTATGGGTTTGTTATATTTGTTGGCAAATCACTTGTGCCATGAAAAAGTAAGAAGCAAACTGTAATTGCGAGATCTAACGCAGAGTCTGAATACAGGGCCGTGACTCAGGGATGCACATAAAATGATGTGGGTCAGGTCAGTTCTGACTGATCTTGCTGTTGATGTACCTCTTCTTATGCAGCTCCTATGTGATAATCATGCAGCACTATTTATTGCAAATAATCATGCATTCCATGAGCGTACAAAGCATATAGAAGTAGATTGCCATTATACAATAGACATGATTCAGAAGAGTCTCATATCTGTCTCTCATGTTTTTACTAAAGATCATACTACAGATATATTCACCAAAGCACTTACTAGAGCATCTTTCCGAAGATGTTGTTCCAAGCTAACTATGATAGAGATATATGTTCCAGCTTGAGGGGGAGTATTGAGATTATTATCCTTTGGTGTTATTTATGTATTTTCATTTCTTCATGTACCTATCTTGTAATTTACCCAAGGATTTTTCTCCTATATAAGAGGGCCCAATGCTTTTACGAATATCAAGTCATTGATTTTTTCCCAACATAATGCAAATCTAAAATAAGTACAAATTAGGTACAAATAATGTCAAAATTACTTTATAGACTTACTTGAATATTGGTATAAAATAAATATATTAAGTACTAATATCATAACAAGTATAGCAAAAATGGCGAGAGAAGCTACAAAATCTTGTTATACACTATTATGAATCAATCTTGGATAATATTTATATATTATAGTATATATTCAAATAAAAATACTAATATTAATCGTATCCATCTTAAAATGAAATTGAATATGAGTATACAACGTTGATACGATATCATAGAGAGAATTGCAGAGTTTCATTGAGGTATACAATAAGGGTAAACAGGGGTTGCCCCCATTAGCTCCCCCACCTCATTTCATCCGGTTTTTTTTTATTTTTTTTGAAATTTCTTCCGTAGATTTTCATCAATATATCCTTATATTATGTCATTTAAATTGCATGAGAAGCAGAGACTCCTACGGCCTCCATCTAGACGTGGTCGTTTTTAGCAATTCTGTTACCTTTAAAAAAATGATTGTCTGGATGGAGATCGTAGAAGTCTCTGTTTCGCACGAAATTTGAATAGCATAATATAGGGATAGTGATGAATATTCATGGAAGAAATTTTCAAAAATAATAAAAAATGGACGAAATACCGTAAAGCAAGCCAAGTTAACTTCCCTAAAGAGCAGTCCTATTGAACTCATACAATAAATAGTTGTAAAAAGAAGTAGACAACCATACATAAATTCCCTTTTAGATGTAGAATAAATATTTAGTTTGTCATCTGACGTTTTCTTTGAATATCGGCGATAATGTTCTCTGTCATTTTCAAGGGGCTCTCACGTATTTGAAAATTATAAACAAATGCACGGGGAATCCCATCCACATATTTGTGCCAACATGGATAAGGGAATATCTGCCTAACTTATCCTCGCCCTGTGAATGGGCAAAGTCCTCTAGAAAGTTCCAGCATATTCTAGAAAGGGTTTGATAGCTCCCACGATCCATTGGGTCATCTTGTTAAATTTTCCTATGAATAACATCTCACAAGTCAACTATTCTAGGAATTTCTACATCCAACCCTTTAAGATCTTGTTCAATCACCCAATAAGCAAATTACACCAAGAATCATGTAAACTTACTAACTCTTAGACCACAATACTCTTCTTGGACATGGGCAAAGTGTTACATAGTGTAATATTATCGAGGGTATGGTGTAATTACAGACGAGATTGTAGGGGTTCCTCTGTAAAAATCCCATTATTTTACAAGGATAAGGAAAGGATCAACTAAACTCCCTATAAATAGATTTCAAGAAACTTGAGCTCTATTTATAACACCTCAAACATAACCTCACATCTACTACTCACAGAAGTGAGATATAACTTATAAGCAGCAGATGGTACTACTTGACAGCTCAGATTTAAGTATTTTGTGTTGTGTCAACGAGTTCATTTCGACATGTCAGTGTCAATCTCCCTCGATAATGATCCGGAGATCTAAATTCAGACGTGACACTATTACATAATCTTTGAACTATAATGATGTTCAACTATAGCAAGGAACTCAAGTTCATATATTATTGTAATAAATGACTTCTAATCATCCTACTTAATTTAGTTACTTAGATACATTATACTATTCAATGTGGTTCAAATCCTACTCTTGCAGTGTTGCGTTAGGTAGTCGATGGCCAGTGTAAAAAATAGTCGAATCTTTCAACATGGATTTGAGCAAGAATCCATGTAGCCGACCCTACTTATAGTGGGAGAAGGTTTAGTACATTTTTTATACTATCCAACGTGCAAAAAGAAAGAAAGATTTTAGTTGGATCATCTGTTGTAACAACATGAACTATTTTGATTACAACAATCGAAATCCGACTCATTGTGCAGTTAACAAGTGGCAACAACATCCTCTAGTTACGGATGTGTTTGCTCGCTTATATGGGAGGACAGGTATCGACGATTGATTAATCGACTATTCTATACTTCAAGCCACTTGTTGTGGACGATCTTATGTTTTTGGTAGCCAACAACCATAGCTACTTTTATCATATAAGTGTGACATCAATAATGCATGCCATATATACATAGAGAATGGAGTATATTATTATATATGATAGAGAAAGAACTAAATGAAGAGAAAGAAAGAATTTAAGGCTTTGGCCACAATAAAAATTTTGGACCTTTGCATCTGTTGGATCCATAAATATTAACCATGCATGTTGTGTGTCTCCATCAACAATTGATGCTTGGAGACAAATATAAAAAATAGCCATAAAACGTATGGTGTATATAATTTAGGTTGTTAATATACACAACTCAAATGTTTGCTTTCTTCCTATTCAAGTTAGCCAACAAAAAAATCGAATACCAACTTGAAAGGGTTTCTTTATCTTGATTAAAAGTGTCAAGTAAGCAGGACAGAGATCAAACACATGAATGAGCAAGCATGAAACAACGACTCAATTGCACGAGGTTTATCTTTAACTTGGGTTTCGTCCTCAACATTGACTATGGATCTCTCTCTATATGGTGAAAGAACAATCATAAATGCTACAAAAGATACGTAATGAAAGGAGATTTGTATATTACCCATGTATAGATAGATCCCCCTATAATTGGTCATTCCATATTTCCCAGTACAAATAGGATCTATGAACTTAATTGAATATCATATGAATGCATAACAATGGTTAGACTCGTTCATTGATGCCTTCCCCTCTCATGGTTACTGCTAATAATTAACACTGAGCAAGTTCAAGAAATTTTAAAACTTGCTCATAGGAGACTAGATTCTTATTTCATGCCAAACTTCTTCACCCTGATTATCTTTTCAGAATGAATGAAATGAAATTTGACACCAATATACTTGGCTCTCTAATAATGTACATAATCCTTGACTAGGCATGTTGCGCTATGACGATCAATATATATGATAGCATGATCTTTTTATAAATAGAGATCATTAACTAAACTTTTCAACCAGATGTCCTCTTTCATAGCTTTTATCAAAGTCATAAAATCCTTCAGCGCATCACGAAAGTATGAGGATCGCATCGTTTGCGATCGGGAGCAACTAGGCGTACTAGTCTCTCTGAGAAGCGGATTTTTTTAAAAAAATAAAACGATGAAATCACATTATCCAAGAACACTTCTCATATCGTTTCATCTAAACCACATACTAGATAAAGGAATACCTTTTGTAGTGTGGTTGTGATCAAGTCTCTAAACAAAAAGACCTCCTATCTCAAGTTCGATATGTCGGAGGAAACACTTGCAAGCACTGGAATGAATCGCATACATCTCGCAATCCAAGTTAGTGATCTAAGCAATGGGTCTCCTGATATCGTCTCACGAGATCAAACGTCTTCTTCACAAGCATGGCACACCGAAGGAGATGGAGATTCATGAATAGTCGAGGCAGCAACACAATGGCGATGCGATGATGGTGACGACCTTCTCTCTAGGGTTGGCGTGGATGGCAACCCAAGATGGAGAGAGAGAGAGAGAGGTGGCCTGGGGCTTGAGAATGAGAGAGAGAGAGAGAGCGATTGTTGTTGTTCTTGTTGTGAATTGAAGAGCAAGGGTTGTCTCTTCTTATAAAGTATTTTGGGAGTCCAAGGGTAACACAAAATCATTTGATGAGATTTAATTGTGATCCTTTCAATTGCCATGATTTTTGTTGCAAAAACAACAACAATTAATTTTAATCCAATTAAATCAATTATCTTTGGAGATAATTGGAAGGAGATAATCATCGTAAATATTTCACAATGATACTTCACAATTATCATGTGAACATTACATTCATGTCATTGGAAATTTGTGAATCATATTCACAACCCAGAATTAAATATAAATTATATTTTCAATTAATTATCCAATGTGAATCCGATTCGCATAAACAACTAATCGACAAATATAAATCACAATAGGCTCTCTCTAATATATTATAAATCACATTTATAATATATATGAATAATTTAGATAGTGCTATCTACATTATTCTTATCCATAATAAATTAAATCATATTTAATTATATTGGATCATCATTTTCATGTATCTAAATAATATGAATGAAATTTACATTATTAATGTTAATTAAGTCACATTTAGTTATCTACTTCTCAATTCTTGGATATAATCTAACAATGGAATTATTCTCGAACTCTTTCAAGAATAATGTGTTTTCTCCGTAGATACTTAGAGATAAGGATAGGGTGATTGTACATTCTACATATAATGACTTGGATGTTGAGATCACATCTCAAATCCAGATCTCGGGGACCTCCCAAAGATTCTAGATTAAATCAAAACCGTAAATCTAATCTTTTCATTGCATCTGAATCACATTCAGATTACTGTCCAACATTTGAAAAAAGATCATATTACTTCTCTATTGAGATGATCCACTAAAACCCAAACATGTTCATCACTCCCTAAGAATGGAAGAGTCATTGTTATACAATCGTTTATGATCACACACTCTCAGGTATTCCTAATACTCGTACATCCTACATATTGGAAGATCTAGAATAAACCCAAAGTTTTAGATCTATTTAGATTGTATTCTTCATGATTTTATCATTAAGTGTCTCATATGATCATTGAGAGTTGGTATCAATCATATACTTTACAAAAGCATATATCATACCTAGGTGTTGATCATATACTTTCCAAAAGCATATATCAAACCTTACAAATTCAGACAAGCTTCCAAAGTGAGACGACCGTACACGAAATTTGATCCCAATATCCCATGAGTAATCTCATGTCTTTCGATTCAGTAAATGAACATGTATGATCCCTTTGAGAGATCATATTACGCATATGCTCTTGTATGCACACCAGCACGCCGGTGTATAGACCTTGATTAGGCCATCAACCTATCGGTATGCCAAATGTACATACCCAAACATATAGTAACACATCCATCTCCATTCACAGGATGTGTATCTATATCTTGACAGCATACGACATAGGTCTTTGGTTATCTCAATCTCGTTAAGTCAACTCTTTGACCTAACTTATCTAACACCTCTGAATCTCTATTCCTCTGTAGAGGACCTACATCAAGAAGTCAGTTATATATCAACCCATTAGAGAAAGGATTTCCATCTCCCACTCAAGATGGAGATCATCTCTTAATAATCATCTGACGATGCTTGATGAGTCATCAATCTAACTCTTTAGATATTCATCCAAACACCAACCTCTATGATTCAACAATTGAATCAACAAATGTATAGTCATCAAGATGGTCATGATATATAACCCTAATTGTACTAAAGGACCTATTATGCAAATTATTTATTCTTCATTTTAGATCAGGGAATTATATTTGCAATAATATTTATGGCACAATGGCTCGTCGTGGACTCGCATGTCCAACAATCACCCACTAGCTCAAAGAGCCATTAATAAACTAATCTTTAAACCCACACTCATTTGACAATCATAGATTATTTAGAAAAATAGCTAGGTAAGATGATCAATCACTCTGTTCCAGAGAGACTGCACCAAGTCCTTTTATGACATTTACATATCGCCCAGTAACAATACTCGCATCTAATGCGAATGTTGTATTTTATACAACCAATACTCAATCTTGTTGAAGCAGTTCTAGTGTCTATGATACTACAATTCAATAATCACTATTACCAGTACATAATTTCTATTATCACTATCACAATACCCCTATTCCCAGATATCTCTATCTCCTAAGGTATCTGCAATTAAGATATTTAGGGATCGCTATCTATAAAAGTCTTAAGTTCTTGAAGATAAGTATTAGAGATCATTATCTCGAAAGTCTTGTCCTCTTTGAAGATATTGTTATTACTGCAATCCAATGTTTTATTTCCATAGTAGGATTAGTAATAGTTTACTACTCCCACTGTATGGTAGACATCTGACTTTTGTACACATCTAGCATACACCCGGCTTCTCGTAACTGATGCACAAGGGCAAGCGGTTTTAGCATTCACTTCCTCAACTCCTTGAGGTGCTATCCCTTCAGATAGGTCAATACCATATTTAAGAGAAGGAAGCCTTCCCTGGGGTTTTCGAAAAAAATAGAATATTTCCAAGGTGTACCACTTAATGTGACGGTCCCAATACCGTCTTCTCTTTGCTTCTGAACACCTTCAATACTAAGAGCTAAGAGGTATCCTTGAGATCATATCTCAAGGTATGGAACAACCATATTATAAACACTTATTATCATCCTTATATCATTTGAAATGATTAGGTTATCATCTACATTTAGCATGATTAACACAATGGCACTTCCACTTAACTTCATATAATTCATCAAGATTCTATTTGAATCATAACCTTTATAATTTAGGATATTTACACACATAACCATGAATAGTTTCATAATTACCCAAGGTAAACACGATAATCATAAATTACATCTAGGACCCTCAATAATGATGAACTCTTACACCCATATCCTCGTGCTAAATTTTCCGTTCGCTATGATGGTATGAATCAAATATTTTACATTTTCTACCCTTAACTTCCCGATATTTACTATCGAAAATAGATTTCATCATCTAACAAAATACCATAATCTTAACAGCTCTGTGGAATTGCTCAAGCCATTGAGATCTTTTCCTCTACCGATCCCCTCGACAGTCACAACAATGATTCCAAAGAGGCATCCACCAAACTGCAAAAAATATGCCTCACATGTGCCTCCAGCTACAAGAAGGAGCTTTCCAAGCTCATCACAAAGCGATCCTCCAACTCCAAACCATTTCCCCAATGCACCAGGCTATGAAAGCCGATGCACCTGACCGAAATTAGGTGTGATTTTCACTTGGACATCATCGATGCACCGAAGATCTTGGATTTGTGGAATCTAACGATAGATTTTGGTGTCTATTTTTATTTTTAGAGAAAATAACATGATATCTAATGGATCAAACCATGTCCAACAACAATCATCTCCACATTCAACCCCTCCATGTTCCCCCTCTATCTCACGTGACCTTCCATCTCCAGTCGATGTCCGCAACCGGAGACCCGCTCCTATCCATTGTAATGACCAAGGATCATGCCCCCTTCCTCTTTGTATTATAACATTGAAATTGAGCCATACAAAAGCTCGAGCTCCATCTTATATTGTAGGTCCTGATGATGCCTCGCATTAGCACGTCACCCTGAAGCACTATCGGGCCTGATCATTGAGGATAAAGACCCTCCAGCAGCAGTATCATCGACTCCCTCACACACAAGTGCTGCCCATATCCCAGAACCAATCACATGCATAGCATGAGGGAACAACAAAGGGAGCGACAGAGGGGATATGTAGTGAGAAACAGAGGGGCTGTTGAGCCGCATCGAGGGCTGGAGGAGGGAATTGGGGAGGTAGAGCCTCGTATGGTGCTAGAGAAGGGGGCATTGGAGGAGAGGTGGTAGGTACCTGGGGTAGGGGGAAGGGGGAGGAAGATGTGAGTGTTTTTTTTTCCTTTTTATTTTTTTGCTATGGTTTAATTTTAGCCATTGAATCGATGCTAGGTTAGATTGACTTGATGGTGTGATTAGGGTTAATGCTTGAAACTAACAGAAGGTTATGGATGTAAAATGGAGTAACTATTCAGGGTTTCTCATGTAATTCATGATTATCGTGGGTACCTGAGGTAATTATGAAACTACTCAGGGTTATGGGTGTAAATATCCCTTATAATTTCATCAAATCTGATGTTCCAACTACAAGAAGCTTATTTAAGTCCATAAATGGAATTTATTAAACTTGTACACCTTGCTTTCCTCTGCTATGATGCCCTGGGGCTACTTCATATGAATATCCTTGGAGAGGCATTGATAGAGGTATGCAATATTGACTTCCATCTTGTAGATGTTAAAGTCAAGTTATGCAACTATAATTAGAAATGTTCTGATGACTCAAGCATGGTCACTGAAGAGCAAGTCTTATCGCAAGCGATATCTTCTCTTCGTTGTGTATCTTGTGGACAAGAGCCGTGCTTTAAAGATATCTACCTTATCATTAGGTTCCCTCTTTCTCTTGAAGAACCATTTACACCTAACGGGTCCTACCCTTAGAGTTGGTACCTTGAGGGTTCATATGCAACACTTGTATATAAAGTCTACCTTAGACTTTATTTCTAACATCCATCTTCCTATGACATGATCTTCAGATTCTTCGTCATATGAAGTTTGATCATTGTCAAATTTTTCTGACACATGGAATCCATCCTAAAACTCATTTAAAGAGGTATGAGTGTTTCATCTTTAATCGTTCTTTTAGTTTCTGATTTTAGGGGCCTCATTATCTTCTCAAGATTAAATGAGTTCCTTCACTTCATTTTTCATCTTGATTCTCAAGAAAGTCATCCTCTAAAAATCATATCCTTAGAGATGAAATCATTTAAGAATCTCAAGGTCGTAAAGTAGGTATCCAATACCATCCTTTATTTTCCTAATAAAGAAGTACTCTCTGGTGCTAGATTCTAGTTTACTTGCATACGCGAAAAAGTTATGGACCAAGCAACCCTAAATCTTCAAGTGTCCAACATTAGGCTAGGTTCCAAACCATATCTTAGAAGGATGTTCAGGTTTAGATTTGCTTGGAATCTTATTAAGGATATATATATATATATATATATATATTGTAGTCTCTACCATATATACCTGGAAACTAAGGGCTAATGGTTTTCAATATTCATCGTTGATCAAATCATCACATATGATCCAATTGTATCTCCCTACAACTCTATTGAGTTTAGGTGTATTAGGAGTGAGATAGGAATGATATTCCTATCTTCATAAGGTATTCCATGAATTCATCTAATAGGTACTAACTACCTAGATTAGATCAAATTCAATCATATTCCTTCAATCTTTGGCTCTAAACGAAAATTTTGAAATCTACATTTCAAAGCTTTCTAAGATGAAGGGAAGAAATCTCATATCACAAATAATCATCGAATGATATGACATATCGTCAATGTTTTTTTATGATACAGTTGATCCAATACATCAATATATGCGAGATCTTGAATATCTTGATGTCTTATACCATTCCCAAAGAATGGTGCATTGCAATTTCTACTTTGAATATAGTATTCACAAGTATGTAAGATTTGAATCTTCAGACATTCTAAAGCTTCAACTTTTACTAGTCTATTGATATCATCAATATACATTTGTCCAAGGCGTGTTGCCACATCATTGTCAATTGATCTTTATCTTCTTATCGATCTTTTAAAGTTTAATTTTCAATATTAGAATGTTAACGAACCATTCATTAATTTTTTAAATTTAGTAAAGTCCTCCCGATATAAGATTACTATCTGAAATATATCCATCATAACTCTTTATGATAGGTCTATTCCAGAATTCATGTTTATTTTCAATGAAATAAACAATGAGTGTATTCTAATATCTAGGTTATAGAGACATTCTCTAAGAGAAGGTGCTCTCCCACTGAAATTATGAATCCTATCTATCCAATAATGATTATTGCAATAATTTCATTAATATCCATATGGATGACGATAAAACCATTAGATCAAATTTTCCAGTCTTCTAAAACATAGGCAATCAATTGCAAGTGTTATTAGAAGAATGGGATACAATTATTAGACTTTGATCTTATCCAATAAGCAAGTCAATTTTAATGATTATATGTAGATATATAATTATTCCGATACACTATCCGAGTTCTCTAAGGATCCTAAATAATTTAATTACTCATACTATCAGTACATCGGCTTATTGCAGTATTGACATTCATCTAACTCTTTGCATATCATATAGAAGTCATAGAAGTGCAGTCAACCCTTTGACTTTCCTTCTTACTTGGGTTAGATCTATGTGTCCACTGTGCTTCCTTCTGTTGGGCATGTGAGCCCTGGGAAAATCATTCCTGCAATAAATGTTATCGTAATGTTTGATATATCACTAAAGTTATTGGTTTATTTCACCCCCTGTCTGAAATTAAGTGAATGAATGCACTATAAGGTCCCTCTATGCAAAAAAGGGTTATGTACCATAGTTTTCTTGACATCATAAAGTTGTTGATTCAACTGTTGAATCATAGAGGCCGGTGCTTGGATGAATATCTAACGAGTTAGATTGAGGACTCATCAAGCACCGTCAAATGATCATAGAGATGTGATCTCCGACCTGAGTGGGAGATGGAAATCCTATCTCTAAAGGCTGATATCTGACCGACCTCTTGATGTAGGTCCTCTGCATGGGAATAGTGATTCGGAGGTGTCAGATTAGTTAGGTCAAAGAGTTGACTTAACGAGATCGAGATAACCAAATTCCTATATCATATGCTGTCACGATATAGGCACACATCCTCTGACCGAAGACAGGTGTGTTACTAAATTTCTGACTATGTACATTTGGTAGGCGAATAAGTTGATGACCTAATCAAGGTCTATATACCGGCGAGTTGGTGTGCATATAAAGTCATATGAGTAATACGGTCTCTCAAAGGGATCATACAGGTTCACTTCTGAATCGGAAGACATGAGCTCACTCATGAGATATTGGGATCGATAAATTCCATGCATGGTCGTCTAGCTTATGAAGCTTGACAGAATTTAGAGGTATGATATATGCTTTTGGAAATTATATGATCGATACCAAATACCAATGACCAAATGAGAATCTTAATGATAAAACTCTGAAGGTGATAATCTAAAAGAGATTTATAACTTCGGGTTTATTCAAGGTCGTCCAGTATGCAGGATGTACATGTATTAGGAATACCTGAGGGTGATGTGATCATAAACGATTATATAACCATGACGCTTCCATTCTGAGGGAGTGATGAAACATGTCTGGATTTTAGTGACTCCTCCCAGTAGAGAAGTAACTTGATCTTATTCCAAGTATTGGACATTGATCTGAATAAGATTCATATGCAATGAGAATATTAAGTTTACGGACTTGATTTAATCAAGCATCTATGAGAGGTCTGTAAGATCTGGATTTGAGATATGATCTCAATATCCAAGTCACTATACGTGGAACAATACAATCACCATGTCCTTATCTCCAAGTATCTGCGGAGAAAGCACACTATTCTTGAAAGAGTTCAAGAATAATTCCTTTGATGAATTATGTATCCAAGCAATAAGATGATGATAATTAAATGAGATTTAATTATCAAGAATAATATGAATAAGATTTATATTATGAGAATGATCATCCAAGATAATTAAATGAGCTTTAATTATTAGGGAAATGCAGATTGTGGATAGTATTATCCACGCTATCATAATATCAGTTTATGTTATAAATATGATTTATAATATATTAGAGAGAGCATATTTGTAAATAATATTTATTAATTGATTGTTAATGTGAATTGAATTCACATTAAGCAATTAATTGGAAATGTAATTTACATTTTTGTTTGGGTTGTGAATGTGATTCACAATTTTTTCAATGGCATGATTGACATATTCACTAATTAATTTAGAATTAATTTAGTGAATATATTTGCAATAAATGTTGTTACAAATATTAAGAGATAATGAGATAATATAAAAAGGAGATAAAAATCCCCAAATAAAAGGGTGGCGTCACCCTTGAATTGGTCATGGGTGACGCCCCCCCCCCTTTTAGGAGAGGATTATTATCCTTTTTTATTATCTTGTGATAATTAATTTTATTGAGTTAAATTATGTTTATGATAATGCAACATATATTTAATTTAATATAAATTAATAAGTTGTTTTATTAAACAACATTGATCATGACCATTGATTGAAAACACAAATCAATCTAACCATTGATTTTGTGTATCCCATGGATTGTGATCCATGGACTCCCAAACTAATATATAAGAGGGGCAGCCCTGGACCTTTAAACATATGTCTACTCTCTCTTTCTCTATCCTCATTCTCACGTCATCTCTCTCTCTTTCTCTAAGGGTGGTCGTCCATCTTAAGTTTGAGAGAATTGCAGTCGTAGTTACGTCGTCATGATGTCACCTCGATTGCTCGTGGATCTCCATCTTCCTTGGAGCTTCTTGCACAAGAAGGAGACGTCAGATTTAGTTGGACGAAATCAGGAGATTCAAGGCTTGGATCTTCATCATGGATTGCGGGAAGCACACGTCTCATCATCGCGCCCACAAGTGCCATCTTAGTGGATTGGACTTGAGTCAAGAGGATATCTTGCTTTAGAGATAAAGTGATCACAACCATGCTTCAAGAGGTATTTCTAATACTTTGTGGTTAGATGAAACGGTCTAAGAAAAGTTCTTGGGATCATGTGGTTTCATCATATGATTTAAAATTTTTAAATTCCGCTGCATCGAGCAACTAGTGCAACTAGTTCCTCCGATCGCATTAGATGTGATCATAACGCTTCCGTGATACGCTTAAGGATTTCCCATATCCTTCAAGTGGTATCAGAGCCTCAGTTCCGAGGTTTTGGATACGATTCGTAAATCTAAGAAGATTTGGGCTCGTTAGGGTTCGTGAAAATTTTATTGCATTTCTATTTTCGCAGCCTTAATTTGTGATAATTTTTCGGCATTGTTTAAAATGTTTAAACCTGAAAATATCATGGATAATGTTCTCCATTAAACAAGGAAAATGTAGAATTTGAGTTTGTGTAATTTGGATTCCGTTTGCTCAAGATAGGATCGTTTTATTGAACATATATCCACTGTTTCAGAGATGGTGGTTAGTGACATAATAAAGAGTTAATTACGGGTCCTAAACATCTGGAAATGGATAATTATCACTTGAGTTCTGTTTTAAATCGAATTAGAGAACCAAATAAATTTAGTTTGCATTAATTTTATTTAAATTGATCGAGTTATGTTGATTTTAGTGAGTAGGGGTCACTAATGGAAATTAACAAACTTGATCATGAACCTTGTGATATTCATTCAAATAAATTGATGAAAATTAATTATGAATTTTCTGAAATGATTATTGATAAATATTTGTGAAATATTTAAAGATAATAATTATTACCTTGAATGACATTGTAAACCAAAATGATAAGATAGTTGATCTTGATTACAATTGATTGATATGAAATCACCAACAAACATTGTTTTCATGCAAACCTCTAGTTTATCCTACAATAGTTGTAGGACAACTTTTAAATGCAAAACCCTCTTTCTTGAATAGGATTGGGGATTTGTTTAGCAAATCTCCTTATAATATTATCAAAATGATTTTGATGAATATTATATGGTATAACTTCTGTTGAAAAACCGATGAACATCTCAGGTACAAAGTTATTGACTCGCTATTCTTTTTTCCCGAGCAGATATAGCACCTAGTCGGGGAGCGTTAGGGTAGCAGGTTGCACTGTGTGTAGTCTGTCCCACTCCCGCCAGTACTGGCCATGACAGTGTTTAGGGAACGAATGATACTTGAGAGATCATGATGTATTTTTCTAATTATTAAAATTTAAATAATACGTATTTTGAGATTATACCATCAATTAAAGTAATAAAACAAGTTTGTTGGTTGATTAAATTAGATTAATAATTGAATTAATATGATTAAATTAATTATATCCAATTAGAAATACTCTATTATGAATAGATGTGCATTTCCCTTGGAAGAATTAATTACATGAATAGGATTCATAGTAATTAATTAAAATTTGAATCTAAGGTAGAGGATTACATAAGTTACATCCATGGTCTCCCATCAAGGCTATGGGTTTTGTCGTCAGGGGTTGTATATAGGAGACGCATGTCCGAAGTGACAGCTCCTCATACAAGTTCACCTGAATCGGGCCTTTTGCTTCTCGAAAGAGTAAGGCTGTATGCGTAATGAACCTACTATCAGTTCCTCATATTATTGAGATGATATTGGATTGCGCATAGCGAGCATTAAGCTTGTTTATGGTTGGTTCAATTAGCAACGAGTCAACATCATCTTAGGGGTGGTGGACTCGGGTGTTAAAGTTAGAATTGGGAAATACAAGTTGGACTTGCAAGGTGGAATGAGTTCCCGCTTCTTTTTATCTAAGTTACAGTTTCTCATATTATTGGTATGTAACAAGGATAAGAAAGGAGATGCCAGATCTTGCTAGAGATATAGCGGTAAGTATATCTCTTACTTTGAAAGTGATTAAGGGAATGAATTTTGAAAGTCCACATGGCAATACTAATTTGATTAAAAATTCCTTAATCAAAGAATTTAATTAGTATGTAATTCTTTATATATTCTAATATAGTGCATTCTTAATTTCAGATAATGAAGTCCATGAATCCTCTCAGCAGACTTCTAGAGGTCAACCAGTTAACCGGACCAAATTATTCGGATTGGATCCATAATTTGGAACTTATTCTCTCAGCTGAGCGCATAAGTTATGTGCCCACTGAGGACAAGCGTGAAAGCCCTAAGACAAAGGAAGAAAAGCAATATAATGACACGTATGATGAAGATCATGTCTTGGATAGATGCTACATCCTGGGTTCACTCTCCAATGTTCTTCAGAAGCAACAAGTGGAGATGAGCACATACCAGGAGATAATACGGAATATGAAAGATATGTTTGGTGACAGAAACCGCACCGAGTGTTATAATATTATGAAAGAACTCATTCGTTGCAAAATACAGGAAGGGACTTCATTCTGCTGTCTTTACCCACGTCTTTCAATAATTTTATTGTTTCATTCCACATAAACAAGTTGGACTTGACAAATTCTAGACTTCTTGCTGCATTAAAGTCTGCAGAAGACGTAATGAAGAAAGATGATCCTTCTGACAGTGCAATGGTTGCACAGGTCAAAGGGAAGCACGGTCGGAAGCATGGTTCTAGGAAGGACCCAGCCTGGAAGAGAAAGAAGAAGAATCAAGGAGTTGGTTCATCTTATAGTGCTTCCACACTGATGACATCGAGAAAGACTGATGTCTGTCACCACTATAAGAAGCCGGGGCACTGGAAGCGTAACTGTCCAGATTGCCTGAAGTCAATCGACAAAGGTAAAGCTCCCGCAGGTATGAAATCTACTTTCATCATTGAAACTAGTCTTCTTGTTGGACGAGAAGGTAGTTGGTAGTAGATGCTGGTGCTTCTGTTCATGTATGTAATTTGTTGCATCTGTTTCAGGAAACTAGGAATCTCGAAGAAGGGGAGATACTCATCCAGGTGGGATCTGATGCAACTGTTGCAGCAGTCACCGTCGAGACATGTATACTATCATTATCTAGTGGGAGAGTGATGAATCTTTGATTCATCACTCTTAAAATTGAAAATAGAGCCTTGTTCTCGAGTAATTAGCTGCATATTTCCACTTATATTGCATAATTAGCATACATGCATGCATACGTAATATATGCATTTTAGCATCCATATTTGCATTAAATAAGAAGCCCATTTCACTTTTAATTACTCACATATTTATTTGTATTTTATACTCACTCCAAAGTCAATAAAACCAACTCTATACTGTATATGTTACTGGCTAAATAATATAAGGAAAAGGCCAAAAATTCCTAACTTATAAAATTACCAAATAAAACCCCAAACCAAGTTGAAGACCTTAGACCTTAGAATGCACATATCTGTCTCATACAACCTCTGACGTAGGTCTACTTACTTTTAGATTAATACATATTCAGAGACCTTCAAAATGAGACCAATTTCATTTAAATCAGAGCTTGTATGCAAAACATGGGTTTTGGGACCCCATTATACATTATATGTATGTATATTTGTACCCTTGTATTTTTGTATCTTATTTGACCTCGTCTTCATTTTTGATCAACATGAAACTTGTAGATATTATCAAGATCTACAATTTCATGTTTTGAGTTTTTCCAAATTCGGCCATCTTCTCTCTCTTATTCCACATTTTCTTTCGGCCATTCAGAGCAGGCCACGTGGGCGCCCTCTGGTTGCGCCACACGGCCCGCTCCATTGCGTACCACGCACCCTCAATCTTGACTGTCTGATTGCCTTCAGGCGCTTCTCATTGTAGCTGTCCATACCACATCATCCCTCAGCCGTCCGATCCATCCACAGATCTCATCTAGAACGCACGTCAGCGCCTTACTCTCCGCTCTCCACGTGGCACGCTCGTGGCCATTGGATCATCGCCTTGATGATTAGATCTTACTTGTTCAATCCTAGCCATGTCCTGACTATCCGATCGAAGCACAGATGAAATCATGGCCTTCCTTTAACGCCTCATCCTTAGAGATCCACGTGGCAAGCTCTCCACCGTTCGATCGCCCTCCAGATATAATCTGGACCATTCTTCAGCGCTTCTCTTCCAGGCTGCCACGTGGCTACATCAAATCCACCGATCGCATTTCCCCGATCTAATCTGGATTGTCTCCTCGTGCCTATCTCCTAGCAGTAGGTTCACTAGATCCAACGGTTGGGGCGTCGTCTCCTACCTCCATCCCTCTCTCTTTCCCACGATCTCCACCTCACGAGGGCTCCGTCCCCTTTCTATTTCTGGAGCCACTCCAGTCACCATCACCGCCCTCTATCACCTCCATGATGTATCCCATGCTTCCCTCTTCCTTGTCGACCTCCATGACCTCCATAAATCCCGTCGTTGTCATTCCATGACCCCCACGAAACCTCACCTTCCCTCACCGTCAGCCCCACCTTCTTCCTATAAATACCCCGCCTCCGGCCACCTTCGACCCCATCCGCCATTGCAAGAGGAGTCCTAGAGCTCAGGGCTACCCATTGGTGACAGCAAAAGTGAGCGAAAGTGAGCGACGGCAGGTCTTCATATCCGGAGAGATCCACGGCGTAGCCACACCGTGTCGTAGCTCCTCCGACGAGCTGCTTGAGCTTGGGCCCTCTACCGACCCTCGAGCGACAACCGGAAGCATCCTTCGAGCTTCCAATCCCCAGGTAGACCCCTCCATTCCTTCTCCGATCTTCCTCTTCTTTCCTTTGATTTTTCTCTCCCTTTTCCTGCCTTCTCCAATCGATTCCACCCTCCACCAACTATCCACCGAGCTTCACCTCGAAGCTCTGATCTTCGCACACTCTTTCATTCGCCCCGACGACGCATAGCACACCTCCGACCACAAGATCCGCCTCCACGTTGGAGGAAGACCACCGGTCACCTTTCGCTCCGCCCCAGGCCTCACTCGCACATGTATGCACTCCCACGAGCACGAGCTCCCATTTTTGGGCATGATCTAACCTTACAGACACGTTATCTTCACTGATCGGACGTCTCACCGGACCTCCTTCGAGCTTCATCACCGTTGTCCTCCAGACCGCCTCTGCCTCCATCAAACATCCCGGAGGCTTCCTGACGCCGTTACAATCGATCTGAGCACCTCAGGAGCCACCTACGAGCTACACTGAGCACGGGAGAACGAGGTGGAGAAAGGAGCTCAACGTCGGAGCCCCGCCAAGTCCGTCGTATGCGGCGGCCAATAGTCAGCCATGTCGACATCATCAGCACCGTTGGATTGTTGCGATCTGACATCCCTCAGCGCGCCATGCGAGCAGCTCCAACAGCCGTTGGGTGCACACTGATCCAATGATCCACATCGCGCTACGTATTTTCCTCCGAGCCTCTTCCCCGACCCTAGGCTCGGAGCACCTGAAGCGATCCGAAACTCCAAATCCTCCCGAGCCTCCTCTCGAGCCTCAATCAATGTCCGAGCCTAGCCCCGCACGTGCTTCCCATGTAAGGGTTGGGTAATTTGTACAGAGGACCCGGAAGGTTTTGGAAATTGCACTTTGGTCCCTACCAGGTGTGTCAAGCGAGGAGCGTGTGACTTTGTGGGAAATTTGCACCCACCTCCCCTGCATTATATCTAATTGCATTTAAGTCCCTATCAGCAAGTTTTATTTTCAAATTTTAATTTTCTATACTTGCAATTTGGTCCCTGTCTTTGCACACATATTTAGGAGTCCATTTGGCATCATTTTTAAATTCTAAAAATTGCATGATGTAGCCCAACTTGTCCTTTATCTTATGTGACGCGTGTTTAATTTTTGTGAGATCTCTGGAATTTAATATTATTAATTTGGTGAAATTTTCTATATTTTGCCCACTGTATGCTATTTACTTCATATTAAATTCCTTGTTGCTCTAAAAATCATCATAAAATCACATTAGACTTAGGATAACCTATTCTACTTTATGCCCAAAATCATTGCATTTGCACGCATCACAAGGCCTGAATCAATTGAATAGTGATTGTCTTAGTTGATTTTAATAGGTCCAATTCACATAGAATTCTAGGTTTATTAATTTTCCTGGATTCATCATACTTAAATCTATCTAGGATAATTTGTATAGCTGAAAATATTGTATTTTGGTATTTATTAAAATTAATTTTGCAAAAATCACCTTGCATTCATATTTTATTCATAGTAAATCCATAACGTGTCAAAAAATTCCAAAAAATTAGTGTAGTCTAATTTCATTGCATTTCATATTCTGGCCAAGTTCTATAATTTTTTGACTCAATTTGATCATACTTCTGATTAACTTGTGAAATTGTCCTGAAAAATTGCATTCGTTCCTTCCTTTATTGCATAAAATTTGCTAAAAAAACCCAAAAATATCCTTCTGAAAATCTGACTTCTAAATTCACTTAAAATTCACCTAAGCAGACATTTGCTTCCCTGAGTTTGACCTTGGTTGCCCAAGTAAAATAAATTTACGCTTGTAATTAACTAGACATTAATTAAAAGTGGTATTTTTGACGTAACCTTGATTACCCAACTGCAACGAACTTAAAACTTAATTTGATCATTAATTTGATCGAATTAACAAGGGTATTCTAATCTACATCAGAGAGTCCTTTTACTTAAAGAGTGTCTTTATGTACCAGAAGTCAGAAGGAATCTTATATCTGTATCTAAGCTTGTTAGAATCAGATATTCATTCATGTTCTGTAATAAATTAGTCATAAGTCAATATAATAGACATATTGCTGATGGCATTTTAATTTCTGGTGGACTATATGAATTGTGCATTGGTGAATCTGTCACGAATATCACTACCACTAATAAAAATCTAAAAGAACCGGGTGAGGATGATTCTAATGTGATTTGGCATCAAAGACTTGGTCATTTATCTGTTGATAGGATCAATAGATTGATAAAGGATGGACCCTTAGATTTTCTATCGGTCCAATCTTTACCTACCTGCGAACATTGTATTCGAGGTAAAAAAAACAGGATGCCCTTTCATAACAAGGTTACAAGATGCGAGGATATTCTTGACCTAATACATACTGATGTATGTGGCCCCTTCAGTACTGCGACACGAAATTGATTTCGATACTATTTGACGTTTATCGATGAACATTCGCGATACAGGTTTATCTTCCTATTACTTCATAAATCTGAAACCTTTGAAAAGTCTAAAGAGTCCAAGGCTTTGGTTGAGAACCAAACATATAGAAAGATTAAACGGATTTGATCTGACCGAGGTGGCGAGTACCTCTCAGATGAATTCAAGGAATACCTCAAAGAGAATGGAATTGTCTCCAATCTCACTCCTCCTGGAACTCCCCAACTTAAAGGTGTTGCTGAAAGACACAACAGGACTATCATGGACATGGTCCATTCAATGATGAGTAAAGCACATTTACCTCTTAGTTTCTGGGGATATGCAGTAGAGACTGCAATATATATCCTGAATAAGATTCCTAGCAAGTCTATACCTAAAAGTCCTCACGAGCTTTGGTATGAAACCAAGCCTAGTGTAAGACACTTGATGATTTGGGGTTTCTTGGTCCATGTAAAGAACGTGGACGCAAGTAAGCTAGAATCTCGCACTAGAGAGTGCTACTTCATTGGGTATGTCAGAGATGGTATTGGATACCAGCTCTATGACCCTGAGACGCAAAAGGTATTTGTCTCTAGAGATGTAAAATTTTTGGAGAATGACTTCCTTAAGAGTCAACATAAAAATGAAGTAAAGGAACTCATGGAATCCCTTAGGGATGCTGAGCTTCCTGAACCAGAAACTGAAGAGATAAATGAAGATGAAACGCTCCTACCTCTTCGAAGGAGTTCGAGGGTGGTTGCACCACCTGAAAGGTATGGATTCCATGTGTCAGCTGAAACTGACAATGATCCAGCTTCATTTGATGAAGCACTTGTGCATCAATACATGGATAGATGGATGCTAGCAATGAAGTCAGAGATTGACTCCTTGCATGAGAATGGTGCATGGACCGTAGAGGATCCACCTAAAGGGATAAAACCCATTGGGTATAAATGGATCTTCAAGAGAAAACGGGGACCAGATGGGAAGGTAGAGATCTTCAAAGTACGACTCGTAGCCAAGGGTTACACACAGAGAGAAGGCATCGATTACGATGAGAGATTCTCTCCCGTGGTTATTCTTAAGTCCATCAGTGCATTGCTAGCTATAGCTGCGTATCTTGACTACGGCATGTGGTAGATGGACGTCAAGACAGCTTTCCTCAATGGATATCTCGAGGAGGATATCTATATGGAGCAGCCCCAAGGCTTCATAATGGAGGAAGGAAAAGCATGCAAGCTAAAGAAATCCATCTATGGGCTCAAGCAAGTTTTGGTAACAGGAACATCAAATTTGACGAAACCATAAAGAGTTATGATTTTGTTCAAAATCCTGATGAACCTTATGTGTACAAGAAGCTTAGGGGGTGCTTTAAGTAGATGACATCCTTATCATTGGGAATGATATGAGAATAATGACCAGTGTTAAGATTTGGCTATCCCATACATTTGAGATGAAAGATCTTGGAGAAGCCTCTTATATCTTGGGTCTGAAGCTATTCAGAAACAAAGAAAAGAGGATTTTGGGATCGTCACAACATGGGTACATTAAGAAGATCTTGGAACGCTTCCGTATGGAGAATTCCAAGAAAGGCTTCCTTCCTTTGAGACATGGTATCCACCTGTCTAAAGGAATGGCTCCTCAAACTATTGAGGATAAGAAAGCCATGGCTGGATGCCCTTACGCATCAGCTGTGGGAAGTCTAATGTACCCTATGATGTGCACGAGGCCAGATATCTGCCATGCAGTGGGAGTGGTAAGCCGTTACCAATCTTGCTATGGAGAACAACACTGGAATGTAGTAAAGAACATATTTAAATATCTAAGACGGAATCAAGATTATGTCTTGGTCTATGGAGATGGTAATCTCCAAGTCTTGGGATATACAGATTCTGACTTTCAGTCTGATATTAATAATCGAAAGTTGACATCAGGGTTTGTGTTATTATTGAACGGTGGTGTTGTGATCTGGAGAAGCAAGAAGAGGGACACTACAACAGATTCAACAACAGAAGCCAAATACATAGCCGCATCGGATGCTGCAAAGGAGGTGGTGTGGTTGCGCAAGTTCATACTGGAACTTGGCGTAGTTTCCTCTGACGCTCCCATTCCATTGCTCTGAGATAACACGAGAGCCATTGCTCAGGTGAAGGAACCCAGGTGGCATCAAAAGAGCAAGCATGTGGAAAGAAAATATCACATCATTCGAGAGATTCAAAAGCGTAGTGAAATCGTCATCACCAAGGTGGCATCTGCCTAAAATGTTGTTAATCCTCTTACCAAACCTCTGACACAGAAGGTTTTTGACCAGCATGTAATGAGTATGGGTTTAAGGATTGTACATGAATAATTCTGAGGGCTAGTGGGAGATTGTTGGATATGTGAGCCTTGGGCGAACCATTCCTACAATAAATATTATTGTAATGTTTGATATATCAATAAAAGTTATTAGTTTATTTCACTCCATGTCTGAAATTAAGTGAATGAATGCACTATAAGGTCCCTCTGTACAAATAGGGTTATGTACCATGGTTGTCTTGACATCATAAATTGTTGATTCAATTGTTGAATCATAGAGGCTGGTGCTTGGATGAATATCTAAAGAGTTAGAATGAGGACTCATCAAGCACCGTCAAATGATCATCAAGATGTGATCTCCAGCCTGAGTGGGAGATGGCAATCCTATCTCTAAAGGTTGATATCTGACCGACCTCTTGATGTAGGACCTCTACATGGGAATAGAGATTCAGAGGTGTCAGATTAGTTAGGTCAAAGAGTTGACTTAATGAGATCGAGATAACCAAAGTCCTACATCGTATGCTATCGTGATATAGGCACACATCCTCTGACCGCATACGGATGTGGTACTATATGTCTGAGTATGTACATTTGGTAGACCAATAAGTTAATGACCTAATCAAGGTCTATATATTGGCGAGCTGGTATGCATATAAGGGCATATGAGTAATACAATCTCTCAAAGGGGTCATATAGGTTCACTTCTGAACCGAAAGACATGAGCTCCCTCATGAGATATTGGGATAGATAAATTCCATGCATGGTCGTCTAGCTTATGAAGGTTGACAGAATTTAGAGGTATGATATATGCTTTTGGAAAGTATATGATCGATACCAAATCCCAATGATCAAATGAGAATCTTAACGATAAAACCCTGAAGGTGACAGTCTAAAAGAGATCTATAACTTCGGGTTTATTCAAGGTTTTCCAGTATGCAGGATGTACAGGTATTGGGAATACCTGAGGGTGATGTGATCATAAACGATTGTATAACCATGACGCTTCCATTCCGAGGGAGTGATGAAACAGGTCTGAATTTTAGTGACTCCTCCCAGTAGAGAAGTAACTTGATCTTAGTCCAAGTGTTGGACATTGATCTGAATAAGATTCAGATGCAATGAGAAGATTAAGTTTACAGACTTGATTTATTCAAGCATCTATGAGAGGTCCGTAAGATCTGGATTTGAGATATGATCTCAATATCCAAGTCACTATACGTGGAACAATACAATCGTCATGTCGTTATCTCCAAGTATCTGCGGAGAAAGCACACTATTCTTGAAAGAGTTCAAGAATAATTCCTTTGATGAATTATGTATCCAAGCAACAAGATGATGATAATTAAATGAGATTTAATTATCAAGAATAATATTCATATTATGAGAATGATTATCTAAGATAATTAAACGAGATTTCATTATAAAGGAAATGTAGATTGTGGATAGTACTATCCATGCTATCCATAATATCAATCTATATATAAATATGATTTATAATATATTAGAGAGAGCACATTTGTAAATAATATTTATTAATTAATGTAAATTGGATTCACATTACTCAATTAATTGGAAATGTAATTTATATTTTTGTTTGGGTTGTGAATGTGATTCACAATTTTTCAACGGCATGATTGAAATATTTGCTAATTAATTTGGAATTAATTTAGTGAATATATTTGCTAAATGTTGTTGCAAATAATTAAGAGATTATTAGATAATATAAGAAGGAGATGAAAATCCTCAAATAAAAGGGTGGCTTCACCCTTGAATTGGTCATGGGTGACGCCCCCCTTTTTAGGAGAGGATTATTATTCTTTTTCATTATCTTGTGATAATTAATTTTATTGAGTTAAATTATGTTGACGATAATGCAACATATATTTAATTTAATATAAATTAATAAGTTGTTGTTTTATTAAACAATGATGATCATGGCCATTGATTGAAAACACAAATCAATCTGATCATTGATTTTGTGTATCCCATGGATTGTGATCCATGGACTCCCAAACTAATATATAAGAAGGGGCAGCCCTAGCCCTTCAAACATACGTCTACTCTCTCTCTCCCTCTCTATCCCCATTCTCATGTCATCTCTCTCTCTCTAAGGGTGGCCGTCCACCTTAAGTTTGAGAGAATTGTAGTCGTAGTTACGTCGTCGTGTTGTCGCCTCGATTGCTTGTGGATCTCTGTCTTCCTTGGAATTTCTTGCACAATAAGGATACGTCAGATTTCATTGGACGAGATCAGGAGATTCAAGGCTTGGATCTTCATCGTGGATTGTAGGAAGCACGTGTCTCATCATCGTGCCCGCAAGTGCCATCTTCGTGGATCGGACTTGAGTCAGGAGGATCTCTTGCTTTAGAGATCAAGTGATCGCAACCACGCTTCAATAGGTATTTCTAATACTCTGTGGTTAGATGAAACGAACCAAGAAATATTCTTGTGATCATGTGGTTTCATCATATGATTTAAAATTTTTAAATTCCGCTGCACCGAGCAATTAATGCAACTAGTCGCTCCGATCGCATTAGATGCGATCATCACACTTTCATGATGCGCTTAAGGATTTCCCATATCCTTCACCTTCAACTATAAACAACCATTATTTAAGACAAAGAATCTCTTATGTTGAATTCAGAAGAATTCAATGTAAGAGTATTTCATCATGATTCATTTAATTCATACAATATGAATATTATGAAGCATCATGAATGACTTGAGTATAGTTAATAAAATGATGGCACTCATCATATCTACATCCATCTTAACTCTCAAAGACTTTTGGTTCATTTGGGTAATCAAACATTATGAGTACATCATCTCTTATTGATGAAGCCACATTTCATCATCTTTATTCTATCATTTTGGCATTAAAAACCTTAGCAAATGCGTGTAAATAGCATTAAAACCATCATCTTAGCATTCATGCATGTGCATCCAAATAGTGTATAAAATACTGTAATTAAAGCCAAAATTATAGAATAAATAAAAGAAAATAAAAAGAATAAAATATTGTAAATATTTTAACCCAAAACCCCGAGACCTAGGCATCTTGATGAATAGGTCGACCAAGAATAAAGTAGGGGAAGATAAGGTCAAATACAGTCAAAATACCTACACTTTTTAGTTCATTATTTATTCATTTTGGGACCTATTTTTGGTTCCATGTTTTATACTTGAAATAAAGAAACTTTGTACGTGAAATTTGTAGATAATTAAATAAATAAAAATACAAAATTGACTTCACTGAAAAATATTATACGGATAAAAAGTTATGGTCTGAATAAGATTCCAAAACTCCAACTTCCCAGACCCGTATCCTGCAAATAAAAACTCAAAATATACCAAACTCACCTTTAATTGTATATAGCTTAAAATAATCTATTTAACGGAGGTGGTTTCGTATTTTTCGGAGTTACGGTTTGAAAGTTGAGTTTTGGACCCTTGTAGTAACTTGTACAGATTAAAATATTCAATTTATTATTTATTCATTATTTTTGTATTCTTATATTTTTATAATTTTGTAAATATTATTTATAATTTATTTATGTATTGAAATCAGAATAAAACCATAAATAAACTCAAAATAAAATACATGGGTATATCATACATAGGTGGAATACCTATACACATACCTATATAAACTATATTTATATTTTATTAAATATATAAAACACTTCAGAAAAATAAAAAAATATAATTATGTGTATAAAAGTATTTTATAAATTTATAAAATAATAAACAAAATCAGATAAATTAAAATTACAAAATAAAAATAAAAAAAAGAATAAAATATATAGATATTATACCTACAAAGGGTATAAAAGTAAACTTGTAAAAATTAACCTCATAAAAATAATTAAAATTCATAATAAAATACTACATAAAATAATAAATATTTTTTATTTAATAACAAAAATTTATTTCGGCCATTTACTATTTTAAAATGAATTATAAAAACTATTTTCCAGGGTTTTTCCTAGTTGGTCCACGTGGACCAAGCAGGTGCAAACCCTAGTTGACCTCGGTCAACTAGGTGTCCTAGACCCCTGTAGCTTCTGACAGTCTGCGTTTTGATCCCTGTTCACCCATTTATCGAGGTCGAATCTTCCACTCTTTCGCATCGACCTCTTAGGCATTTTTGCTCCTCGATTTCCAGTGATGCACGCCCAAGGGAAACCTAGGGTTTTGGATCGCTGCGCGAGGCGTTCTTCCTTGGTCTTTGGACCATCTCATTCATCGGGTCAAACGACATATATTCAATCCCTGACTTGCGATTAGAATTGGAGTCCCTTCGGTCCACCCCTCCTCGCTCCTCTCATGCTCCACGAAGACCTGGATGTGACAGCTCCATCTTCGTGCCCTCAGCCAAAGATAAGGAGGTCGGAGGCATCTCCATTACCTCTGACAAAGCCCGTCGTCGAGGTACTCTCCCTCCGGTCATTGACCGTTGAGGCAGCCACCTTCCCCTCTAATGTTTATTGCATTTCAGTTGCTTAGTCATAGGTTTAAAAGCCCTAAAGAATAACCACCTTCCATCGATCAAATCGGCCAATTCGTTCACCTCGCCGGAGCGCTCCTCCGGTCGAGATCCGCCCTGTTGAATCATGCCTCCTTTTCGCCACCGCGGGGTCCAGGCAATTTGCCTTGGACACTCTCACTTGTTCTTGCAGGTACTTGGACCCCCACGCACGTCTGGAGGTCATTTTGACCTTCGCCGGAGTCACGCAAGCACCTCCAGCTCCCAGCTGCTCCAGCGAACCTCAGCCTTTGCCGAGGTATTTTGGACCTCCCCGCGCATAGATGAAGCCCCCAGGAAGCTGCAGCTCCATTTTGAAGCCCTGAGAGTGACGAACCACCGAGATCGAGCTCGGGGAAGTTCGCCTCGCCGGCGTTCTTCCCCGTTCTTCCTCCGCCCTTCGCCACCGTCGGATCGAGCTACGCCTCCAGTTCGCACATCGACCGTTGGATCAGTTGCACTCCTCCATCGCTAGATCTCGCTCTGAGATCTAATCTCAGACGTCGAAGCAAAGTGCCATCCACCGCCCATCGGCCGCCACGCGTCAAGAGAACCATCCTCCGTCGTTGGATCCGCCCCGCGAGGGTATTTTGCGTTCAAACCCTCGCGACTTTTTGTATTTAAATATTAGTATTAAAACTTTCATTTGCCATTTAAAACTTTTGTAAATTTTATAACTAGGCCCCGTTACTTTACAATATATCACTTAGGTCCTCGGCCACGTCACCTCACGTGACATGTTCACGTGAGGTGCGGGGCTTTTTGCAGAGAGGCCCCTGGCCTTTTATGTATTTCTTTTCAGTACCTGAACTTTGAATCATAGTGTAATAGTTTTGGAAATTTTGCAAGTTCACCCCCGTATATTTGGAAAATTACATTTAAGTCCTTCCCAAGCGCGTGCCAGTCACGCGCCTTGGTGGACATTTTGCAGGCGTACCCCCCCCCCCCCGGGTTTGGATATGTATGATTGGCCCTTGAAATTAAATATTCAGTTTAATATTTTGTTGGAAAATTGCGAGTGTACCCCTGGATGTTTAACTATTTGCATATATACCCCTGTCAGGCCATACATTTTTGCTTGCTTGTTTTATTTATTTCACGCATCATATTAATTCCAAAAAAATCACCAAAAAATTCACATAGGCTCTTGTTAACTTGCACTTCCACGCCATATTTTTGCATTGCATTTTTGTTGCATTTTTATAATTATTAAAAATCAAAAACATGCATTTTTCCTACTGTTTGCATTAGAAAACCCATAAAAATTAGCAAAACGTTTTGAAAAATTCCAAAAAAATATCTAAGGTCTATTTTATTGTATTTTAGTGTCAGTCCAAAAACCATTAAAAACTTCAAAGTAAAAACCTTAAAATTTGAAAACCTCTCAAAACTTCATAAAAATCTAAAAAATTCTAGAAAAATCACAAAAATAAAAACTCAGTTTCTGTAGTTTGCCTATTTTATTATCTTTATTTGAAAATTATTTTGGGAAAATTTTGTGATTGTTTGATATTTTTTTATTCCCATTTTAATTTCGGCCAGCCTTGTTATTCACTGTTTTCTTATATTTTGGCTTTTAAAAATACCAAAAACATTCTGAAAATCCCCCAAAAATCAACAGTAGAAAATTATAAAAAGATAAAAAAGATTTCATTTCCTGATTTTTGACTGTTTTTACCCACTTTTATAAATACCTTGTTCTTCTCTCTCTTATATTGTGTATATATATTCTATTATAGAAAAAGAAAATAAAAAAATATAAAATAAAAAATAAAAAATCAGTAAATTAAAAATCAAAATTAAAAATTAAAAATTAAATGAAAATAAAATAAAAAATATAAAACCAAAAACCCACAAAAACATTCACCTTGCATAGTGTAGACAATCACATCACATTCACACACACACACTTGTTGATCTATCATGCCTTACTCCCTATGTTCGAACTCTCTGCACACTTGCTTCTATACACCTTGTTTGTAGAGTTAAAAATAAATTTTAACTTCACATTTGTTTGTCATTTCTTGATATCTATATTGTGGGTTAATTGTTGATTAATTAGGGATTTTTAGCGGTCACCGCAGCGACCTCTGTGTTCCCGCCTCGTGTGGATCACAAGACCATTAGGAATTCTTAGTTATCAAATGGTGCCGTTGCCGGGGAGCAGCAGCGTATAGGTCTCATTTATGATTGATTGTGATTGATTGTTTACATCATTGCTAGTCTTAACTCTCTTGTTTTTGATATATATTGTTGAGCTTTCTAACCATCTTTTCTTGTCTTCTTGCGAGGGACCGTGGAGCGAGGCGGATCGCCTAGGGGATCCGGTGCAACCTTGGGAAGCGGAGTCGGCTTTTCTTAAGCCAAGCCGGCAGGAGAGAGTAGGAGACTTGAGAGAGAGAGTGTTAGATTAGTTGTCTTTTATTTTGGAGAGAGATAGACTATTTGAATTTGTAATAATACAGGGACTTGGACACTCAGGACACTCGGGCCCAATTTCCAGGTGTCTGTTCACCTGGGGGCTCACCGCAGTTTTCTTCGTGTTTCTCGACTGTCATTTTCCAGTTTTGATTTCTTTTTCCTTTCTTTTGTGGAATGAGCCCTTAGATTTTAGGCATTGCTTGATCGATTAGATTAGGTCCAAACACCCTAATAACTATTGCATGTACCTATAGTGCGTATTTGGACTTAGTTTAATTAAACAGTTGAATCATCATTTTTCGATCCGCCGCACCGCGAGCCCACTCCATCAAGCGCTACTCCTGAACTCGATTTGTCGAGAAGAGGAGGGGTGAGTCTAGACCGGACTCTTTGGATTGAGGATTGGTGACCAACTTGTGGTTCTTCACCTTAGCAATTGCCTGCTTAGGACGATTTCCGTGTGCATATCGGCATGTAGTATAGGTTTATAAATTCATGTTTTGCATCCCACATGGAGAGAGCTGGGAGTCATTGTATGTCCTCTATCTTTGCATTCATCATTTAGGTACTAAGGTGAGATTTCCATCTTAGTGCCACTTGCATTGGCTTTTGCGACTCTATTCTCCCTCTATTTTTGGATCAAATAGGAATCAAGAAAAAACAAAAACGTTAGGCGCTTGTTTGAATTGACTCAAAAGAAGCGATAACACCAAAAAAATTAAAAAAGGGACTGCTAAAGAAAACTTGACCTAAATAAAACTTGTAATTGGATTCATTGCTTGGGGAGAGTAACACCCTCACTTGTATTCAGATTCTATGGGAAGGTATCCTTCCAAGTGAGAGAGCGACTTCGTAAGGATTAGAGCCCAAAACCCAGTCTATGGCTGCCTTGTGTATCGCCTGGATTTCCGAAGTATTGGCGCTTCTATCGTACGTGGACGAGTAGGGCTTGGTCAACAGCGGTGACTCTCTATTGTGTAGAGCATCGACCTTGTCCGAAGTATCGAGCCTAGGCCACGCCTTCACGGGGGTGTCTGTCTCATCGTCTCGCGTCCGAGTAGGTTCTTGCATGCTCACGGGTGATTCCGTTGCGAGCAAGTTCCGAAGTATCGGTTTCGCCTATTGGCTTCCTTTCTCTATTTCTTTGGTTGAGTAGGGATACATGAAGGGTTACAAGGACCTTAAAAAGTGCAGACTACATGTTACACGGGAGGAGGACAAGTACGGGATACTCTTCCGGCAGTACTCTCTCTCCTTTAGGCGTAGCGCTCTAAGGACTCGTTGAAAGATAACTTCCTGAATTCAAGCTAAAAACTAAAAAGATAAAAGCCGAGCCCTTACGGCTTCACATGTTGAGTTGGTAAATCCCCTTGTGTTTGATTGCTAGTCGATTTTAGGTCAAGATCAAAAACACCGCACAATCGTGCGCAATTTTGCCCCCTTCTTCTTCTTCTTCTTCAACTTGCTCTTCTCAATAATCAAGATGATGGGACGGAGATCTCTTAGGCTGACCTTGTCGGCACCGCTTTCCAGCACTCCTCCCTATTCATCTAGGACAACCTCGGAGAGTCCGCTCTCCGAGCCTGAGTTCACTTACACCCTGTTCCCCCTCGACCACCCTTCTCATTCTCCTTCCATCAGTCCAAGAGTTTCAGAATTTAGTGCATCACAGAGCTCAGAGCATTTGACAGCACCTGAGATGGGTTATTTTGCCTTTTCAGAGAACCCAGCAATGGCAGATAGAAGAGATCACCCAAATGAGCAGGAGCAGCCTCAATTTCTATTTGATCAAGCTGCCATCAATAATTCACTTCTAGCATCCTTGGAGACCATGCAGAGACAAATCAGAGACCAAGGAGCATTTATGGGTGATGTGATGCGAGATCTGGCACAGATGAGAGCGGATCGAGAGAACAGAGCCGCAGGTGGAGGAGGAGATATACCCGTTGCAGAAGGAGGAGATCCAGAAGCTGAGAGACCACCACAGACGATCATGTGGGAATTGCACAATCCTGCCGCATCCCTCACTCACCGATGGATCCGACTTCCTCCTATTCATGGAGACTTCGAGCTTCGCCCGCATACCATTCAGCTATTGCCCAAATTTCACGGGCTGTCGACCGAAGAGCCACACCTCCATCTGCAAGAATTCGGGATGATCTGCAGTACCATTCATGATAGGCTGATGACCGAGGATACTATCAAGATGATAGCCTTCCCATTTTCTTTGGTTGACAGAGCCGCATACTGGCTCAAACATTTGGGGAGGTTCATCGACACTTGGGCAGATCTCCGGACCGCATACTTGAAGAAGTACTATCCTCTTGGCCGGACGAACGCAACTAGAGATATGATCAGCAATTTTACAATGATCCCTAATGAACAATTCCATGAAGCCTAGGATCGATTCAGAGAGCTCGTCGACCGGTGTCCACACCATGACATATCAAAGCCCAATCTGGTTCAGAGTTTCTTCTATGGGCTGACACCGGAGCTACAGGGGCTTGTAAATGCCTCTTGTGGTGGATCATACTTCTCCAAGGGTGAAGACGGCGTCTGGGACATCTATGAAGGCATGGCTGAAAACTCAACTGTGATGACCCAAGCCAGAGTCTACACACAACAAAAGCCGCCCCAAGGAGCAGGATCATTTCAAAGAATCGCCCGCATCGATGCCGGTCCCCATACTCCATCGGTAGCCGCAGCCCAAGCCGAATCCGCCGCAGCCGACATGGGAATCATCAGTGAGAAGTTGGACCGCATGGAGATCCTCGAGAAGAAGAAGAACCAAGGTCTTGCCCAGATGGACCTTCTTACCAAAACCATGAGTGACCTGAAGACTTAAATTCTCTGCATTCAGGAGGCACAAGCATACACTCAACAGCCTCCCAGGTCACGGGCCGATCCGAGCAATAGCAGCTCTACCCAACCCTTTGCCACACACCGCCAGGTCAACCACATCCAGGCAGAGCCGGTTCCGCAGCTACCGTACTACCAATCGCAGCCATCATCTCAAGACACTCAGATGGTGGTCTATCAGCCAGATCAGCCACTGTCAGTTCTTCCCCCACCATCCTTCGAGCAGGACCCATTGATGGAAGTCAATGGGATTTGGTACGACTGGTACCCGCAACCCGTGATTCGTTGCGATCACTCTGGATTCCGTTGGGGCAACGGTGGTTCCTCATCCCAACAGCAGTCTTCGGCTCAAGGACAGCAGAACAGCCAGCCACAGCAGCAGCCCCAGTACACCCAGCCACAATACCAGCATGGTCCTCGTCCCGCCTATCAGGGACAACAGTGGAGGCAACGTCCACAGCCTCAACAATCATATCCCCAGCCGCGTGAGCATTTCTCCTCTCAACAACAACCTCATTTCCAGCAGGGAAACACTTCCAGTTCTCAGGCACCTGCCTTCGAGAACCCAGCATTAGATGACCTCGCCCGATTGCTTGCCGAGCATCGAGAGTCCTACCGGCGGGACATGGATGAGTTCCGGTAGGAGGTGAGGGATTTGATCAAGGGCAAAGCCGCATACCAGCTCAGATTGAACCATATCCAAACAGTCTGAAAAGAAAGTTTGAGCAGGTACAGTTCACAGAGGATACCTCTCCTAGTGATTATTTGAGTGACATGTCTTCTTCTTTGTATGATGCTGATTTTGTGACTACTAGGAGCGGAAGGATGCCTACCGGCGGCGCCTCATCTGAGCGACAGCAACATGAAGAATCCAAAGCGTCAGATGAGCAGAGTAGCGGTGTTGATGCCGTTGATGATGATGTTGATGATGGTGGTGCTGAAGCCACCAAGGATGGAGATCCCGAAGACGGTACTGAGGCCGTCGTGACACCAGATGCAGACGGTGATGCTGAAACCACCATTTTTGATGGTGTGCCAGACCCGATGCTGATGCTGCAAAGTCAGATGCCGTTGGTGGTACTGAGGCCACCACTTCCACTTTTGCTGAGCTCCCACATGTTGTGTCGCCACATTTTGTATCTAAGGAATGTGGACACATAAAGAACAAAAAAATGAATAAAGGAAAAGTTTCTGTATCTACTTCGGATCCATATGTCTTTCATAATGATCAGTGTATGGATTCTATTCCTTCACAGGCACAGAAACCGATTCCTAGCCCTCCATCTGAGGAGGCCCCTACTATCCCCTACCCTGAAGCACTCCGCTTGGCAAAGGGGAATAAAAAAAGAAAATCCATAAAAGACCCAGCAGGTAGAGTTTAGCAACCAGATGATTGACAGATTCCACATTCAGCTGACTCTACAAGAATCCCTTGAGCACATCCCCCTCTTCAAAAAGAACTTGAAAGAGAAGACTACAATCCGCAGGAAGAGGAGGAACCATAGAGATCAAATCTATGTGATCACTCATTCCACTTGCTGTACCATTCAGAACAAACTGCCAGCCAAGAGAACCGATGTAGGAGCTCCTTATGTCAGATGCGAGATTCAGGAGCAGCAATTTGATCGTACTCTGTTAGACAACGGCTCTTCAATTAACCTCCTTCCGGCAGTCTTACTCGACCGATTCGAGTTTGGTCCTCTTCTTAGGAGCAGGACAGTCCTTCAGTTTGCTGATAGGTCGACTAAGAGGCCGAAGGGGTTATTGAAAGACATGGTCGTTACCATTCAGGGCCTGAAATTCCCCGTGGACTTCGTTGTGCTGGACATGGAGATCACTGAGTCGGTAACCGATGCCCCCATCATACTTGGACGTCCGTTCTTGGCCACAGCCAAGGCGGTGACCGATCATTATAGTGGGAAGGTATGCTTTCGCGTAGAGGGCGAAACCATACAAATAGAGACGATCGAAGAAACAAGAGCCAGAGAGTTAGAATGCTCAGAGCAGTCCAGCGAAGCCGTGCAGATGACAGAGGAAGAGCTAGACATCCACCAGGAGTGCGACTTTGTGATGACAGATGATGAATCCAACTGGACAGATCCAGTAGCACAGACCCTCGCCTTGCCTACAGATTCACTTTTTTTACAGCTTATGGCAGTTGATGGTCTGGAGAGCACACACCTAGACAAGGATACTTTTGTGGCTGACAGTGTTGAGATGAGTGGTGCCGATGAATTTCAATCTTGTTCTTCCAATTCAGATCCCTCGGATTCAGACATTGATTGGGATGATTTTAATGATTATTTGCCTTGTCTGATTCCATCTGAGCCGACAGCTAGGACGGAGTGCAAGCCAGTACAGTTTATTGAAGATTTAGCAGGGCTCCCTTCGTCAGATATTCATGCAGAGCAAGAGTTCTCCCATGCAGACCTGGTAGCTTTTACACAGACTTATTAGAAGCCAGATCTGCCACCTCCCAGTTGTCCAGAACTGAAACCTCTGCCGCAGTCGCTAAAGTATAGATTCCTTGCGGGTGAGCCAGATATGCACCCAGGCATTATCTCAGCAGGTTTGACTGGAGAACAAGAATCTCGTCTGATGGAGGTTCTTGAAAGAAACCGCAAGGCGATAGGTTGGAGTATAGCTGATCTCCAGGGGATTAGTCCAGCTCTGTGATTCCACCACATCTATCTTGAGGAGAACGGTAGGCCATCGCGTGAGTTCCAGCGACGGCTGAACCCCAATCTTCGAGATGTGGTCATGAAAGAAATATCGAAGTGGTGGAGAGCCGATTTTATCTACCCCATCTCCGACTCCAAGTGGGTTAGTCCATTACATGTGGTACCCAAGAAGACGGGTATCGCTACAGTTGTGAATGAGTCTGGAGAGGAGATCGCTACCCGAGTACCCACTTCTTGGAGGGTCTGTGTGGACTACAGACGATTGAATGAGGCCATCAAGAAGGATCATTTCCCACTGTCATTCATTGATCAAATTATCGAAAGGCTAGCTGGGAAAAGTCATTACTATTTTCTTGACGGGTATTCTGGATACAATCAAGTGGCCATTGCACCCGAAGACCAGGAGAAAACGGTATTCACCTGTCCGTTTGGGACGTATGCTTTCAGACGGATGCCCTTTGGTCTATGTAACGCTCCGGCAACATTCCAAAGGTGCATGTTGTCCATTTTCTCGAACATGGTGGGTGATTGTTTAGAGGTCTTCATAGATGACTTCTCGGTCTATGGCGATGGGTTTGATGCTTGTCTTGACTGGGTGTGCTTCAGCGCTGCATTGAGGTCAACCTTGTGTTGTCTTGGGAGAAGAGTCACTTCATGGTGACTCAAGGGACGGTCCTTGGTCATATCATCTCTAATAGGGGCATGGAGGTCGATCCGGCCAAGGTGGATATCATTAGAAAACTCAATCCACCGTCCAACCTGCGTCAATTGCGGTCTTTTCTGGGGCATGTCGGTTTCTACCGACGGTTCATTCAGGACTTCAGTCGTATTGCCCGACCGCTTACTGATCTGTTGACGAAAGACACCGAGTTCATTGTAGATGATAAGTGCCTTGCATCTTTTGAGACTCTCAAGAGTATGTTTGTTTCGGCTCATGTCCTTCAGCCACCCGATTGGTCTCTCCCATTCGAGATCATGACGGACACTTCTGATTTTGCCGTAGGGGCTGTGCTTGGACAGAGGAGGGATGGATTGCCGTTTACCATTCACTACACCAGCCGGACTTTGGATGCCGCTCAGCGGAATTATACTGTGACAGAGAAAGAGATGCTGGCCGTAGTCTTTGCTTTGGATAAGTACAGATCTTATATTCTCGGATCTAGAGTGACAATCTACACAGATCACACCGCCATCCGGTACTTAATGGCCAAGAAGGATGCCAAAGCTCGTCTTACCAGATGGATCCTTCTGCTCCAGGAGTTTGATATTGAGATTAAGGATAAGCCTGGAGTTAAGAATGTGGTGGCGGATCATCTCTTATGTTTGGAGAATCTTGAGGAATCTGAGCCCAATGCACCTATCACAGAGACATTCCCAGACGAGGCGATCTTGGCTGTCGCCTCACTCCCATGGTATGCCGACTTTGTAAACTATCTTGTTGCCAAGACAGTTCCCCAAGGTTGGCCCAGGCAGAAACTTGAGACCTTCCTAGCTAAGGCCAAGTTTTACCATTGGGAGGATCCCGTCCTTTATCATGAAGGAGGGGACAGCATATGGAGAAGGTGCATTCCTCAAGAAGAGCAGCATAGCATCCTCACATATTGCCACAAGCTTGAGGCAGGAGGACATCATTCCGGGAGAAGAACAGCACAGAAGGTGCTTCAATCTGGCCTTTGGTGGCCAACTCTCTTCAAGGATTCAGATGAGTTCGTGAAGAGATGTACTGATTGTCAGAAGATGGGTACTTGCGGACAGAGAGACATGATGCCCATGCAGCCCATTCACTTTTGTGAGGTTTTTGATGCATGGGATATTGATTTCATGGGCCCATTTCCTAAGAGTCAGCAATTCGAACACATTTTGCTTGATGTAGATTACGTCAGCAGTTGGGTTGAGGCCATCCCCGCCCGAGCCGCAGATGCTAAAACCGTGTGTAAATTTTTGAGGAAAAATACCATTTCACGGTTCGGGGTGCCTAGAGTTTTGATTTCAGACAGGGGGGTCTCATTTCATTAATGATAAAGTCAGGGCCCTTGCAGACGAGTTCGGCATTGACCATCGTGTGGCCACGCCATACCACCCTCAGACTAATGGTCTTGCCGAAGTATCAAATTGGGAGATCAAGACGATCCTACAGAAGGTTGTCCGCCCAGACCAAAAGGATTGGTCACAGCTTTTGGACTCGGTCTTGTGGGCCTATCAGACCTCCTTCAAAAATCCATTAGGGACATCTCCCTTTCGTCTCGTCTATGGCAAGCCGTGCCATTTGCCAGTGGAAATCAAGCACAAATCATTTTAGGCAGTCACTGAGTTATTGTTAGATTCCGAGAGTATAGGAGAACAGAAAAGAGCAGAGTTGGCAGCCCTGGAGGAGTTGAGAGATACAACCTTTTCTAGCAGCCTACAATACAAGGAGAAAGTGAAGACATGGCACGATTCCCATATCAGCCATAAACAGTTTGAGCCAGATCAGCGCGTATGGTTGTTCGATTCCGGGCTGAAATTATTTCCATGGAAATTACAGAGCAAGTGGAAAGGTCCTTATGTGGTCAGGAAGGTACATGACAATGGCAGTATTGACATATTCGAACCGTCATCTTCCTCTACCTTTCATGTCAACGGTCAGCGCCTGAAGCTATATCTAGATCATGATCCACCGACCTTTGACGTTGCCCCCATTCTTCTGGTATGAGATGTGTTCCTCGACTCCAATCATTTGCATCTCGTACATGGTTATCACTTCCATCTTCCGCTGTATAGATCCATCTGTTGATATCCTTTCTTCTTTTCTTCTTTTCTTCTTTTCCTCTTCTATCTCCTGTATCTATCAAAATGGTGTCGCCCCTTGTAGACAGTTTTCTATACTTAGGACGTACTTTGTCCTAAGTATAGGGGGTGTGCACCCTGAGTTCTCTATTCTTTGATCCTCTCCATTGTCTCCTCTCCTTGTCTATACTTAGGGATCTCTGACCCTAAGTATAGGGGGAGACAGTCTGAGTACGATCTGTTCATTCCCACCCTTGACCCTCCCTGCTTTGTGTACAGTCTGCTATACTTAGGAGTATTTGATCCTAAGTATAGGGGGGACGGTCGACCTCTCATTGGTTGATTCATTCATTTCTTATTCATTTATTCGTTAGACTTTTCTATACTTAGTACGAGTTATGTCTTCTCTTTTCTCTCCGATCTATGAGGACATAGCTCAAGCTAAGTATAGGGGGTCGTATATACTGTGTATATACTTCAGCCATAACTCGTACTTTCGTATTTTCTTAATAATATGGCTAATTATTCTTTAAAAACCTTAATAAAAAGATGTATCATTCCTCAAATTCTTTTTGTATTTACTGATTAATAAATCAGGTGAAAATATTTTTTGCAAAATGTTTGAAAAAATAGTTTGAAAATCTTTGTGAAAAATCTTTTGAAAACTATTTTGAAAACATTTTGTTACATGTTTTCAACCTTTATAAAAATCTTTTGATTGTAAGATTATTTTCTTTGTGTGAAATAAAATATTTGAAAAATGATTTGCAAATGGTTTGAAAAATGGTCGCAAAAATATGTGAAAAATCTATATATACTGTTTTGAAAACCTTTGCGAAATGATTTTCAAATGTGTGTACATGTTGGTAAAATCATTTGTAAAAAATAGTTTGGACTATAGTTTTCAAAATTGTTTGAAAAAATCGGTGTCAAATAAGTTTGAGGAATACTTACATCTCACCAAAAAATCTTTATATATAAAATTGAGCACTTACCCTGTAAATTCTTAAAATCCACTTCTTGTATATATAAGATGCATCCCCGTGTAAATATTTGTACCTAGTTTTTGGCCAAAACCTTTTGTTTTCAAAAATCCCAAAAACATCTGCAAAATTAAAATCCAAAAACATTTGAAAAATCTTATTGAAAAATCTAAAAAAAATGCACATGTATATCATCATCATCTTTTCAAAAACCCATAAAAAGTTCAAAATCTTTGAAAAATTGCATCACAAAAATATTTTCTGCATAGCATTCACATTTTTCGGATTGAGTTTGATAATTGAACAAGTCTAAGTAAAATCAGAAGCTTGGAGCTTGGTTGGACCTTAAATCTACCTAATTAACAGGAACCTTGTAGGAACTGGGATTGAGGTACTTCAGATCCAGTTGACTTAATTCTTTGAGGATCACGAGGCTTAGTTCAATGGATTCTTGACTGCCTAAGTAGAGTATTTCGGCACACACACACGACTCTTGTTGATAATGACCTAACTTGGACACCTGCACCTTTCACATGGCTCAACTCAGTTGGAGTGGTGAGGAGGTTGGATTTGTCGGTATGAGATGCACACATGTGGAAACACTTGTCCTCCTCTAGGGAGGTAAGTGCGTCCCAACCCGTCCAGTAATGAGGAAGTCTAAAGACAGGAGAGTGTGGGTTGTAATAATGCTTCAAAAGAGGGATAGTCTACTGGTTCAAGAGGAAAAACTCCTTACGTAAATGCTGTTGTATATAGTATTCAAAAAAATTGCAAAGGCAAAAACTCCAAAAAAAAGTGTTCAGGCATGTACAAAAATAAAAAGCCTGCAAAGTATGTACATATGTTGTAAAGTCAAATAAGCAAGCTTGAGCTTCAAAGTCAAATCATGTGAGCCTGCAGCTGGATGACTTGACTACACTGGTCTTGCATCCTAGGATAGGTAGCTACACTGACTACCGTCCATTCTTCTCTTCACCCCCCTCCTCTTGGGCTGGTTGCCACTTGAACTTAGAAGGGAATACCCTTCTCCTTGAGGGATGAGTTGTTGGATTGGGGAATCATTGGATTGTCATATTGGAGAAGTCAGTCTCTTTGTCATTTCAGTTGGGAAGAGCCACCATCACTTACACTGTACGAGTTAGATTCATAGTCGTAAGGGTTTGCGTATGAGTTGAAGTATTTCTGACCTGGCTATTAAGGAGACTTGAGCAGAGTTTTGGGATTCTCAGGGACTGTTGGATTTCAAATCCGATTCTCATTAAGGTTCCGTCTGCACTAAAATTCCAAAGGTCTAACTTAAGCTCCAAACTTTGATTTTGTGAAGACAAGTTTGATAATTAAATTTATCCAAGTTCTTCTTTTTCTTTTCTTTCTTTCTCTTGTTGCACTTATTGCATAAGTGTTTGCTAGGGACTAGCAAAGGTAAAGTATAGGGGGATGATGAAGCCACATTTCATCATCTTTATTCTATCATTTTGGCATCAAAAACCTTAGCAAATGCGTGTAAATAGCATTAAAACCATCATCTTAGCATTCATGCATGTGCATCCAAATAGTGTATAAAATACTGTAATTAAAGCCAAAATTATAGAATAAATAAAAGAAAAGAAAAAGAATAAAATATTGTAAATATTTTATTACCCGAAACCCCGAGACCTAGGCATCTTGATGAATAGGTCGACCAGGAATAAAGTAGGGGGAGATAAGGTCAAATACAGTCAAAATACCTACACTTTTTAGTTCATTATTTATTCATTTCGGGACCTATTTTTGGTTCCACGTTTTATACTTCAAATAAAGAAACTTTTCACATGAAAGTTGTAGATAATTAAATAAATAAAAATACAAAATTGACTTCACTGAAAAATATTGTACAAATAAAAGTTATGGTCTGAATAAGATTCCAAAACTCCAACTTCCCAGAACTGTATCTTGCAAATAAAAACTCCAAATTACCAAACTCACTTTTAATTGTATATAGCTTAAAATAATCTATTTAATTGAGGTGGTTTCGTATTTTTCGGAGTTACAGTCTGAAAGTTGAGTTTTGGACCCTTGTAGTATACTTGTACATATTAAAATATTCAATTTATTATTTATTCATTATTTTTGTACTCTTATATTTTTATAATTTTGTAAATATTATTTATAATTTATTTGTGTATTGGAATCAGAATAAAAACATAAATAAAACTCAAAATAAAATACATGTGTATATCATACATAGGTGGAATACCTATACACATACCTATATAAACTATACTTATATTTTATTAAGTATATAAAACACTTCAGAAAATAAAATAAAAATCTAATTATGCATATAAAAGTATTTTATAATTTTATAAAATAATAAACAAAATCAAATAAATTAAAATTACAAAAAAATAAAAAAAGAATAAAATATATAGATATTATACTTACAAAGGGTATAAAAGTAAACTTGTAAAAATATACCTCATAAAAATAATTAAAATTCATAATATAATACTACATAAAATAATAAATATTTTTTATTTAATAACTAAAATTTAATTCGGCCATTTACTATTTTAAAATGAATTAATAAAACTATTTTCCAGGGTTTTTCCTGGTTGGTCCACGTGGACCAACCAGGTGCAAACCCTAGTTGACCCCGGTCAACTAGGTGTCCTAGACCCCTATAGCTTCTGATAGTCTGTGTTTTGACCCCTGTTCACCCATTTATCAAGTTCGAATCTTCCACTCTTTCGCATCGACCTCTTAGGCATTTTGCTCCTTGACTTCCAGTGATGCACGCCCAAGGGAAACCTAGGGTTTTGGATCGCTGCGCGAGGCATTCTTCCTTGGTCTTTGGACCATCTCAGTCATTGGGTCAAACGACATATATGCAATCCCTGACTTGCGATTTGAATTGGAGTCCCTTCGGTCCACCCCTCTCTCCTCTACGTGCTCCACGAAGACCTGGAGGTGACAGCTCCATCTTCGTGCCCTCAGCCTAAGGAGGTCGGAGGCGTCTCCATTACCTCCAGCAAAGCCCGCCGTCGAGGTAATCTCCCTCCGGTCATTAACCATTGAGGCAGCCACCTTCCCCTCTAATTTTTATTGCATTTCAGTCGCCTTAGTCATAGGTTTAAAAGCCCTCAAAAATAGCCACCTTCCATCGATCAAATCGGCCAATTCGTTCACCTCGCCCGGAGCGCACCTCCGGCCGAGATCCGCCCTGTCGAATCACACATCCTTTTCGCCACCGCGGGGTCCAGGCAATTTGCCATGGACCCCTCTCACTTGTTCTTGCAGGTACTTGGACCCCCACGCACACCTGGAGGTCATTCTGACCTTCGCCGGAGTCGCGCCAGCACCTCCAGCTCCGCCAGCAGCTCCAGCGAATCTCGATCTTCGTCGAGGTATTTTGGACCTCCCCACGCATAGACGAAGCCCCCAGGAAGCTGCAGCTCCATTTTGAAGCCCTGAGAGCGACGAACCACCGAGATCAAGCTCGGGGAAGTTTGCCTCGCCGGCGTTCTTCCCCGTTCTTCCTCCGAGCTTCGCCGTCGTCGGATCAAGCTACGCCTCCAGTTCGCACACCGACCGTTGGATCAGCCGCACTCCTCCACCGTTAGATCTCGCTCTGAGATCTAATCTCAGACGTCGAAGCGAAGCGCCATCCACCGCCCATCGGTCGCTACGCGTCAAGAGAACCATCCTCTGCCGTTGGATCCGCCCCGCGGGGGTATTTACGTTCAACCCTCGCGACTTTTTTTTATTTAAATATTAGTATTAAAACTTTCATTTTTCCATTTAAAACTTTGTAAATTTTATAACTAGGTCCCGTTACTTTGTAATATATCACTTAGGTCCTCGGCCACGTCACCACACGTGACCTATTCACGTGAGGTGCGGGGCTTTTTGCAGAGAGGCCTCTAGCCTTTTATGTATTTCTTTTCAGTACCTGAACTTTGAATCATAGTGTAATAGTTTTGGAAATTTTGCAAGTTGGCCCCCGGATATTTTGAAAATTACAGTTAAGTCTTCCCAGACGCGTGCCAGTCACGCGCCCTAGTGGACATTTTGCAGGCGTACCCCCCCCCCCCCGGGTTTGGATATTTGTGATTGGTACTTGAAATTAAATATTCAGTGTAATATATTGTTGGAAAATTGCGAGTGTGCCCCTGAATGTTTAACTATTTGCATATATACCCCTGCTAGGCCATACATTTTTGCTTGCTTGTTTTATTTATTTCACGCATCATATTAATTCCAAAAAAATCACCAAAAAATTCACATAGGCTCCTGTTAACTTGCACTTCCACGCCATATTTTTGCATTGCATTTTTGTTGCATTTTTATAATTATTAAAAATAAAAAACATGCATTTTTCCTACTATTTGCATTAGAAAACCCATAAAAATTAGCAAAAACGTTTTGAAAAATTCCAAAAAAAATTACCTAAGGTCTTTTTTATTGTATTTTAGTGTTACTCCAAAAATCATTTAAAAATTTCTAAGTAAAAACCTTAAAATTTGAAAAACTCTCAAAACTTCATAAAAATCTAAAAAATTCTAGACAAATCACAAAAATATAAACTCGGTTTTTGTAGTTTGACTATTTTATTATCTTTTTTTGAAAATTAATTTAGGAAAATTTTGTTATTGTTTGATATTTTTTATTCCCATTTTAATTTCAACCAGCCTTGTTATTCATTATTTTCTTATATTTTGGCTTTTAAAAATACCAAAAACATTCTGAAAATCCCCCAAAAATCACATAAATAGTAGAAATTATGAAAAGACCAAAAAGATTTCATTTCCTGATTTTTGACTATTTTTACCACTTTTATAAATACCTTATTCTTATCTCTCTTATATTGTATATATATTCTATTATGGAAAAAAATAAAAAATAAAAAATAAAAAAATCAGTAAATTAAAAATCAAAATAAAAAATAAAAAATTAAATAAAAATAAAATAAAAAAATATATAAAACCAAAAACCCACAAAAACATTCGCCTTGCATAGTGTAGACAAATCACATCACATCACACACACACACACACACACACACCACACACACACACACTTGTTGATCTATCTTGCCTTGCTCCCTGTGTTCGAACTCTCTGCACACTTGCTTCTATACACCTTATTTGTAGAGTTAAAAATAAATTTTAACTTCACATTTGTTTGTCATTTCTTGATATCTATATTGTGGGTTAATTGTTGATTAATTAGGGATTTTTAGCGGTCACCGCAGCGACCTCTGTGTTCCCGCCTTGTGTGGATCACAAGACCGTTAGGAATTCCTAGTTATCACTTATCAATCCACCATTCTGCATAATGCATTGAACCATGTCATTCATGATTAAATGTCAAGATCACATATGAAAGACAAAACTGAAGGATAAAGGAAAATCCTTAAGTGCATCATGAAAGCATGAGGATCGCATAGTATGCAATCAGGGACATCTAGTCACACTAGTTGCTCGAGTTAGAAGAATCTAAAAAATTTTAATACGATGAAGCCACATGATCTAATAACACTTATCGGATAGTTTCATCTAGACCACAAATAATTATTCGGTTTAGCTCTTAAAGAGTGGTTGCGATCGAGTCTCTAAAATAAGAGACCTCCAGTCTCAAGTCCGATCCAACAGAGGAGACGCTTGCGAGAACGTTGACGAAATGCGTACTTCTCACAATCCATGTCAATGATCCAAGCGACGAATCTCCTGATCTCATCTCACGAGATCCGATGTCTTATTCACGAGGTAGGCACGTCAAAGGAGATGGAGATCCACGAGCAAACGATTCGGCAGCATAACGATGATGTTGTGGCGATGGTGACTCTCTCTAGGGCTTCACGGTGGACAGCCACAATGAGAGAGAGAGAGAGTTGTCATGTAGATAGAGAGAGATCATATGAAGTTGTAATTGTTGTCACTTGAAGAGCAAATGATGCCTCTTGTTATATAGTACTTTGGGAGTTAATGGATCACAATCCATGGACTACACAAAATCTATGGATGAGATTGATTTGGGCTTCTTTCAATTGCCAAAATTTTATTGTGAAAACACAACAACAATTAATTTAATTTAGATTATATATATATAAATCAATATAAATTAATCTTAAATTAAATAAATCATCCATTAGAGATTATGGAATGGACACTGCCTCCTTCCATAACATGGGAGTGGACGACCACCCTTTCCTAATGGGAGTTGGTGGCCATCCACCCTCCCAATTGGGAAGGAGCCAATATCATGTAATCTCATGAGAACACATTATTCCATGAAAATCTCCAAGATTTACAACAACACTTGTTGTAAATTATTCTACAGAATAATTCATAATTATTTTGTGAATGCAGCAATCCTACCATTGGAAATATGTAAATCACATTCACAACCCAAAATAAAATGTAATTATATTTTCAATTAATTATCCAATGTGAATCCAATTCATATCAATAATTAATCAACAAATATAAATAGCAATAGACTTTCTCTGATATATTGCAAATCACATTTATAATATATATGATTAATATGGATAGTGTTATCCACATTATCCATATCTATGATAATTAAATCACATTTAATCATCTTGGATATCTATTCTCATGTGCCTAAATAATATGAATCACATTCATATTATTTGCATCTTTGATAATTAAATCAAATTTAATTATCTCAGATAACTCTGTTTATAATATGAACCAAATTCATATTATTCGTGATAATTAAATCAAATTTAATGTCAATTTTCTTAAATACTCGGATAGATATATCAACAGTGAAATTATCCTTGAACTAAGGATAATGTGCTTTCTTCGTGGATACTTGGAGATAAGGACATGGAGATTATATGTTCCACGTATAGTGACTTGGATATTGAGATCAAATCTCAGATATAGATCTTGCAAACCTCCCATAGATGTTTGATTAAATCAAAGCCGTAAATCTAATCTTATTATCGTATCTGAATTACATTCAGATCATTGTCCAACATTTAGACCAAGACCAAATTACTTCTCTACTGAGAGGAATCACTAAAATCCAGACATGTTTCATCACTCCCTTGGAATGGAAGCGCGATGGTTAACAATCGTTTATGATTACATCACCCTCAAGTATTCCTAATACTTGTACATCATGCATACTGGAAGACCCAGAATAGAAATCAAAGTTTTAGAACTATTTAGATTGTCTCCCTTTAGGGTTTTATCATTAAGTTTCTTATTGACTATTGGGAGTTGGTATCGATCGTATATTTCCAAAAGCATATATCTTACCTAGATGTTGATCATATACTTTGCAAAAATATATATCAAACCTACAAATTCAGTCAAACTTCCAAAGCAAGACGACCATACATGAAATTTGATTCCCAGTATCTTATGAGTGAGCTCATGTCTTCCGATTCAATAAATGAACATGCGTGATCCCTTTGAGAGATGATATTACTCATATGCCCTTGCATGCACACCACCGCGTCGGTGTATAGACCTTGATTAGACCATCAACCTATTGGTTTGTCAAATGTACATCCTCAGATAAATAGTAACACATCTATCTCTGGTTAGAGGATGTGTGCCTATATCGTGATAGCATACGACATATGTCTTTGGTTATCTCGATCTCGCTACGACAACTCTTTGACCTAACTTATCTAACACATATGAATCTCTATTCATATGTAGATGACCTACATCAAGAGGTCGGTTAGATATCAACCTTTAGAGAAAGTATTGCCAACTCCTTCTCGGGCTGGAGATCTATCATAACAATCATTTGGCGGTGCTTGATGAGTCTTCAATCTAACCTTTTAGATATTCATCCAAGCACCAACCTCTATGATTCAACAACCGAATCAATGGATGTATGATCATGAAGATGGCCATGATACATAACTCTACATGTACTAAGGGACCTATTATGTAAATTAGTTATTCTTCATTTCAGATCAGGGAATGATATTTGCAATGATATTTATTGTATAATGGCTCGTCGTGGGCTCGCATATCCATCAATCTCCCACTAGCCCAAAGAGCCATTAATGGGCTAATCTTTAAACCCACGGTCATGTGAAAATCATAGGATATTTAGAAAAGTAGCTAGGTAAGATGATCATTCACTCTGTTCTAAAGAGACCACGCCATGTCATTTTACGACACTTGCATATCCCCAATAATAGTGCTCGCATCCAATGCAAATGTTGCATATTATGCAACCAATACTCAATCTTGAAGCAGTTATAGTGTTGTTGAAACTACGATTCAATAATCATTATAATCAGTATGTAGATTCTATTATCATTATCAAAATACCTTTATTCCCAAAGAACTCTATCTCCTAAGGTATCTGTAGTTAAGACCTTTAAGATCACTATCTATAAAGTCTTAAGTTCTTGAAGATAAGACTTAGAGATCACTTTCCTTAAAGTCTTGTCCTCTTTGAAGATATTGATATTACTACATTCAAGTTTTATCTTCGTAGTAGAATTATTAACAATTTACTACTCCCACTGCATGGTATACATTTGGCATTCGTACACATATATTATACACAAAGCTTCCCATAGCTAATGCACTGGGGCATGTAGCTTTGGTATTCACATCCCCAACTCTTTGAGGTGTTATCCCTCTAGATAGGTCAGTACCATATATTAAAGAAAACAAGTCTTTCTTGTAATTTTCTAGAAAATGGAAATGTCCAAGGTTTACCGCTAATGTGGCGATCCTGATACCCTCTTTTCTTTACTTCTGAACACTTTCAGAACTAAGATCTTAAGAGCTATGATGAATCTGAGATTCATCACTCTAAAATGATTAGTTAAGCTCAGATCCCAAAAATTCAACTGCATTTCTTCATATATATTGCATAATTAGCATTCACGTATATGTAAATAATAATTACATTTTATCACTCATAATTTCATAAAATAAGGAGCCAAAAAATCCAGCCCAATTGACGTGTAAAATAAGATAACTTCCCTGATTTTTAAATAATTCATTCTAACTCCAAACCACCTGAGACTACCTCCATTGTGTACCTATTAACAGAATAAATGAAAAATACAAAAAATCACTAACATAAATAAGTGGACTAGAAACTCAAACCCTAATTTTAGGAAAAACAGACTAGAACACAGATATATCCTTCTACAGTGTCCAATTTGATCCTACTCACTTTTGAACTAATGTACATTCAACTACCTTCAAAACAATACCAAGTTCAAGTGAATCAGAGCTCATATATAAAAGTTGGGTTTTGAGCATCTTTTGTACATTGTGTATTTTAGCAGTTTTTGACCAATTATTTTATGTACATAATTAACTCATTTTATTTTATTTCTTTTCATTTATCTTCTTTGCTAGAGTTTTATTAAAATACATAAAAATACAAATCTAAATAAGACCAAAATCAAAGAAACTAATTGAGTCCGAGTCTTCATTGATTGTCTCTACAAAAGTCCTCTTTTCGTATTTTATTTTATTCCTTATTTTTCTAAATTAAGAAAAATACAAAAAGATTAAAGTAATGTATAAATATTTATCTTTGATTTTTATCATAATTTTCTCAATTTTATCTTAATAAAAAATAACAAAATAATTATAAAACCCAAAAAATCAAGGTATTTTATAAACATAGAATACCAAAAAAATCACTTTGTACAAATGACCTATTTTAGTTTTGGTCTATTCATAAAAGTTGTAGATCTCTTCAAGACAACAAACTTTTGTGAAGAAAATATTCCGATCCGAGTTCGTTTGCTATTTCTATTTCTTTTCTTTTCTTTTTATTTCTGAATATTCCGGTGATGACATGTGGTAGCCCTAGAGATCCCACATGTTACTCATTTTTGGTATATATATATTCAATTATTCAAAAAATATTAAATAAAATAAAAATAAAAATAAATAAATAAATAAATAAACAATAATAAAATTGACGTGATGTTTTTTGGGCTATTCGATCTCGACTGAATCCGACGACCCATAAACCCTCGTCTTCTTCTTGCGATCAACCCTCTTTCCTCTTCTGGCAACATCGCACCTCTGTGGATCTCACACGTAGTTGTCATCTTCTCGCACTCCCCTTTCCTATTCTGGCCGCCAACTATCGATCAAAACGTCTCCCCAATTTGATCCTCGTCTTTGATATCCAATCGAATCTCCATCTTTGATCCTCCTCAACTTGTCATCATGCCGCCTTTCTTCTTATTCTCCTCTACGAACCCTCTCAATCTCTACTCTCTATTCCATAGCCGGCTCATTCCTCTCCTATTTAAAAAAACGCACCAACCCCTTCTCTAATCATCTGCCGATAGTACCTCAAACCAACTTAAGTGGTAGTGACATTTCCATTGTGCACCTTCTTCCTCGACGAGATCTGAGACCCCAAGTCTCTCGCAGCAAGTAGCTCCACCACTCGGCTGCTTCGCTCGCCTTCGTGTCTTGATCCATACCTCTATGTGTTACCCCCTCCGTCTACAGCATCTTCATCGACTCTGACTACACATGCTTCGCCACCTCGCGAGGAATTCCATGACCGCCAGAGACTCTAGGAATACAGTGCTCTGCTGCTCCAGTACCAACTACACCATCAACTTCAGCCGCTTCGACGTCATGGTCCTCAACCCTTCGCCTACCGTAGGAGACCCTCCTTCGCCTTCACAATCCTCGTGGGGAGCCTCGCTCGCCGCATCATGCCCACCCTAGAGACCCTTCCACGGTCGCACTGCCACCGCTCCAGTCACCAGCTTCTCCAAAAGGACCAATACCATCGTCTCTGCCCATTGCCCATCAGCTATGCTCCTCCTTCGACGACAATGCCACCTTCGACCACCCCCACCGTCGGTTACTCACCCAGCCCCTCAAGGTCAGGCTCGAAGCCCGACACCCCCTCACGTGATTCGCACGTGTGAGAGGAAACTCTTGCATCGACACCCCTGGAGGTTTACCAAATCACATCATATTCAGTTGCTCAAAGGTCACATGTGCAGCACATGCCCCTCTAGATATTTTTCATCCTGATTCTGCAGGGTCTCGGTAATTACTCTTAGGTTCTTCCTATGTAGTTTCTATTTTATTGTAATTGCACTTATAACCTTGACTTTTCACTATGATTTGAACACTATTCCTACATCTTTTATTTGTCAAAAATTGGCATTTTATTCTACAATAAATTCTCTACATTATGGCATACCTGTAATATTTTTATTGTCTATGGTAAATTAACTATTGTTATTATTATGGAAATTTACATATTTGGCCTAATTGACACTCAGAAATTCTTAGACAATTAACCATTGATCAAAACTTTCCAAAAAATCATGGATCGTAGAATTAATTGTTAGTTACATTGTTTCCAAAAAGAATTACATTTGCATGCATATATTATAAAAAATTGTATATTTCATTAATTAATTTTTAATAGCTATTAAATTTATCATTTTTTGGGTTTAGGATTTTTCCGAGATATATTACATAGTGGTATATCATAGATAATTTTATTTCCTGAAAATAAGTAGATTTAATATTTATTATAATTAATTATTAAAAATCTCACTGCCTACATTCCTTAATTCATAAAATATTCATTTTGCATCCAAAAATTTCCAAAAAATTACAATGCATTTACTTCATCATTAGTTACATCAAGGCCAAGTTTCATAATTTTTGGACTTCGTTTAACTGAATATTATATTTTAGACCTTAAAATTGGCCACATTTGCATTTTCATCCAAAAATTGCATAAAAAATACTAAAAATATTCCGCCTCCAAACCGTGCATGAAATTCGATCGACATTAACCTAGATTGATCCTTTACCTCCTTGAGTTCAACCTTGGGACTTTCCCAAGTAAAATAAATGTAAAATCACTCGAATTAATTGGATTAAATAATTAAGTGGGTACTTCTTAATTGATTTTGATTACCCATTTATAACGAGATATCTTTATTTTAACATGATAATTCACACAAATTAAACATGGGTAGTTCGTGACTCAACAAATGACATCATTGTCGGGGAGGCAAACATCTTATTTTTTGTTTAGAAAATTAAGTATTAGGTTTTCCATACATTCGGGTAGTCTGACCCCCGAACATCATCACTGCATATTTTCCATTTTTTCGTATATTTATTTTATTTTATTTATTTTTAGCATTTATTTTCTTACTTTATTTTTTATTATTTTTGTGTCACTCTCTTACACACTCTCTTATTTTTTGTGTGAGGTACTTGATGTATGTGGAGTGGTTTCTTCTAAAACCGACGCTTCTTCACCGACCACCAAGCCGCATTAGACTTGAGATTTAGTTGAGTCATGAGAGAGCGTAGAGTCTAGGATTTATTTCCTACAAGTTTAATTTTTTTTAGTTAATTGGTCATTTACAACGGTGTTCGTTTGAGCTCTCACACGTGTAAAAAAGACTTAAACTCTTTTTCTATGGTGTGTCGTGGCCAGATTCACTATCTGGTGAGGGTGGGGCCCGACTTGAGTGGCTCGTAGGTTAGACCTACATATATGACTATTAGAGCTTTTAGGATTTTTTTTATTGTGCTCGTAAAACCTAGGACCACACTGCACATTAATCGAGACACACATTAGATCGTTCAATTTAGTCAAGATTTTAAATCAATTCTTCCTGACTAATAGAACTTTCTAATAGGCGTGGTTTTTGTCAACTCGCATTCATATAAATAATTTTCATCTCTTATATTGCATCCCACATGGAGATTGCGAGGAATCACTATAAGTCTTTTGATTGAGCATTCATCATTGTTTTCCACTTCTCTGTACCTAGATTTCAGAAACTTGAGTTCTATATATAACACCTCGAACATAGCCTCACATCTACTACTCACAGAAGTGAGATATAACTTATAAGAAGCGGATGTTACTACCTGACAACTTATATTTAAGCATTTTGTGTGGTGTCGATGAGTCCACTTTGACATGTTAGTGTCAATCACCCTCGATAGTGATCCGAAGATCTAAACTCGAGACATGACACTATTACATATCTTTTAACTACAACGATGTTTAACTATAGCAAGGAAACCATGTTCACATATTATCTTAATAAATGGCTTCTAATCATTCTACTCGATTTAATCATTTCGATATATTACATTATCTAACGTGCAAAAAGAACAAAAGAGATTAGATGTAAGAAAACATGATTGGATCCTCTGTTGCAACAACATGAACTATTCTGATTACAACAATCGAAATCCGACTCTTTGTTGCTATGTATGTGCAGTTAATAAGTGTTATACATCAACAATATCCTCTGACGATGGATGAGTTTGCTCGCTTATATGCGAGGACAGGTGTCGACGATTGATTAATCGACTACTCTATATTTTAAGCCACTTGTTGTGGACCATCTTATGTTTTTTGGTAACCAACAACCGTAGCTACTTTTATCATACAAGTGTGGCATCAATAATGCATACCATATATACAACGAGAATGGAGTATATTATTATATATGATAGAGAGAGGATTAAATGACGAGAAAGAAAGGATTTAAGGCTTCCATTGTTGGCCACAATAAAAAGTTTGGACCCTTGCATCTGTTGGATCCATACATATAAGCCATGCATGTTATGTGTCTCCATCAACAATTGATGCTTGGAGACAAATTTTAAAAAGAAATCCAAAGCCATAAAATGTATGGTGTATATAATTTAGGTTGTTAATATACACAACTCAAATGTTGTTTGCTTTCTTCCTATTCAAGACAGCCAACAAACAAATGGAATACCAACTTGAAAGGATTTCTTTATCTTCATTCAAAGTGTCGAGGAAGTAGAACACAGATCAATCACATGGATGAACAAGCATGAAACAATGACCAAAGATGCACGAGGTTTACTTTTAACTGATCGTGTCCTCAACATCGACTATGGATTTCTCTCGATATGATGGAAGAACAGTCATGCATTCTACAAAAGATATGTAATGAAAGAGGTTTGCAAATTACCGATGCACGGATAGATCCCCCTATAACTGGTCATTCCTTATTTTCCAATACAAATAAGATCTATGAACTTAACTGAATGTCCCATGAATGCGTAACAGTTGTTAGACTCATTCGTTGCTGCCTACCTCTCACGCGATTACTTCTACTAATCGACATTGAGCAAGTTCAAGGAATTTTTAAACTTGTTCCCAGAAAATAACCCAGTGATAATATCAGATGGATTATCTTTTTCATGCCAAACTGCTCACCCCGATCATCTTCTCAGAAAAGAATGAAATGAAATCCGACATCAATGTACTTTGTCCTCTGATAATATACATAATCCTTGACTAGGCATGTTGCGCTACAACTGTCAATATATATGGTAGCACGATCTTTGTATAGATCAATATCATTAGCTAAACTTTTCAACGGGATGTCTTCCTTTGTAGCTTCTCTCAAAGCAATATGTTCTATTTCTGTGGTAAATAAATAATTGAATGTTGTAAAGTAGCATTTCTAACTAATGACAGAATTTCCAAAGTAAAGTAAAGACAATCATATTATTGGTCTCCTCCCATCTTGTTTGCAGCATAGGGCGAATCAAAATATCCAACAACTAAAAATTATTAATCACTTCTATAGACGTGGTCAATATCATATTTCCTTTGAGGTAATTGAAAAGCCTGCATGATTTTCTGTTGGTGCTTCTTCCATTATGAATATACTAACAACATTCACAACATGAACGATATAAAGTTTATGCAAAATATGGCAAGCATAAGACTCTCAATTGCGGTAGCATATGAAATTTGTGACACGCTCTAACTCTACATTCAACTGAATTGTAAAAGAGATTGAAAGATAAATATATATATATGAGGCGGGTGCATGTGCGCGTTTGCGTTTGCATGTGTGGGTGTGTGCGCATGCGTGCGTGTGTGTGTGTATGTGCAACATATGGAGTACTAAGAAGTCTTGTTGTGGGACTTTCAAATTTTGTCAAGACTTTGAAGAGTTTTGCTTCCTCGTGATTATGGACGATTTTTGTCCCTAAGGGTTCGTTTGGTTGCTGGGTTGGGTTGGAGTACTCATGTGAATAGTAAATTGTGAGGAGGATTGGGAGGGTTGGAAGGAGGGGTACACCGATGTATCCCAACCCAACCCTGCAACCAAACGAAGCCTAAAAGTCTTCTTTCAAGTACTAAGGTCCTTATGGTAAAACTTACTATTAAGGAGCTTTTTCATATCATCAACCGTACTTTTCTTCGTAGCAGCAAGCAACATAATGTCGAAGTAAAGCAACAACTAGAACTTTGTGTAGACACAAACTTCACCTACTAGCATTGAAGGCAATCCCAAGTTGGGCTTTACAATATATTGCATTGAGCAACCAGGTTAAGAATCAAGTTGTCCCAACATATATGACTGTTACAAAACATTGAAGTATTATATATAGAGATAGATTGTTTTGTGAATTTCGTTTTCTAAAATGTAGGCTCGAATTTGCTTGAATTTGATTCCATGAACTATCTTCGTCAACGTATCAACTAGATTGCATGCCATGCCGACATTCCTCACCCCGATTCCCTTCTCGGAATGAATGAAGTGATACGTGTCATCGACATGCTTGGTCCTCTCATTATACACTTCAACCTTGACTAGGCATGTTGTACTAAGATCGTCACAATACACAATAGCATGATCATCTCGTATCAAAATCTCCAACTAAGCCCTTCAACTAGTTGCCTCTCTTTATAGTTTCTCAAAGTATATGCTCTATCATCTGCGGTAGACAAAGTAACGAAAGGTTGGAAAGGTACACTGGATTCTATAACGAGATCATCGCGGAGATAAATATACACCAATGTACTCCAAACCATCGTCCCAGGTCACGAAGGTTCCCTAATCAACATCTCATTATCATTATGGATTCTCATCCTGAGAGGTGATTCTATTTTTTTTGCAGAAATGAACTGACAGAAAAGATGAGCTTTTCATTCCCACGCTCCCTTTCTTGAAATATATTGTAGCTGTTTAACAACACACCTCTGTTTTTTTCATGAAAAAATCTCACTATATAAATCCCAACAAGAGAAATATATAAAACAGATCAAAAGAAACAGTGGCAAATGCCAACAGAGGATACAACTCACTACTTCTGGTTAAGCAAAAAGGTTCATAAGAATCTCTGTACAGATAGCAATACAAGAGGACTATGTCAGCAAGCAGTCCCTCTTCCTGCACATCTGAACAGAAGTTAAACACTAATTACATCAACATTAGAGCATACTTAATCGCGCAAAAAGTACTCCGCTCGCACTCCGACGATCCGAACTCAACGTACCAAACTGCATCCACATAGCAATATAGCAAAATCGGCATTTGGCAACCAAGAACTGTATAATGAACAACAGCAGCAATGGACTTACATAGAGGAGCTTACTAGTCCTTGTCGTCGGGTTTCCATGTAGATATCGCGAACGTAATCCGCCCTTTCCATCCTTGCAGCAGCCAGCGGCTATCCTCGTCGATCAGGAAGTCCTTGTGGTAACCGGACCGCACTCGATCTTTGCACTTCTTCGTGATCTCGGAGTTTAAAGGAAGCTGTTTGAATCCAGCCCTCAGGTTTCTCACTTGCCACTGCTTGTACGTCTCCGGCCTTTCAATCCTCTCAGACCCCTCGCAGGCAATCACGTTCATCGCTTCGCGACCGAAGATCTCTGTCTCGATAAGCAGCCTTTCAGGCTGCTCGCGGGGTACGGTGGCGTCGAGCATATCGAACAGAGATGAGTAATGGAACAGAGCTTCACGGAAACGCGTCACAAAGAATGGTGCATTGTACGAGCCATTGACAACAGCATGAATGAAGAGGTCGGGATTCATGTTCCTTATCGTTCTAAGCACGATGCTTCTCGGGCTGTCGACGCTTACCGTCTCCTCAGCGAGGTGCCTTAACCGATACATACAGTTAACAACGAGCACCTCGTCTTCGCTTATGTTGAGATCCTTTACATTGATGGTATCCCAATTGGTTGCAATGTGGTGGTACTCAAAAGGAACTCCGAAGCTCTGGCAGTAGTCTGCTAGACGACGCCCAGTTTCCTCAAGGCGCTCAGTCGGGTGGAAGCCTGGCTCAGGGATATCGATACCGGTGATTCGAAGCTTCGGAGGCCCGTTCGGCCTCATCGAGAGACGCTGAATTAGGCAGGGCCATTGGAAGCCAAAGTTGATGCCAAAGTCTACTATATGAAGCTTTGATGCATCTTCTGCTACGTTCAGGATCGACAAATTTGCGAAGTAGTGCGAGATCCTCCTGAATGGGCATGCTGCGATGAAGAGATGGTAGGCTTTCAATACATTGGAAGCCGATTTCCTCTTTGCAACAAAGGAGTGGTATCTCTCGCTCCCTGTTCCCGCCATGCGCGCCTCTAGTCCATTGGCGAATATCTCAGCTAGCCGTTGGGAGGCGTCTCCTGTTGCGGAGGAGTGCTGCCTGATCTGCCTGAGTAGCTCATTCGCGCTACGCCGGTCATCGATGGCGACGGATTGTGCGCAGTGGATCAATATGGTCCTCAGATCAATCACCTGATCCTTCTTGACAATCACCTGCCTCTTGCCTCTGTTCTTCCCGCCCGAACATTTCTTCGTGTTGTTCTTCGTGTTTTTCATGTTCTTGCTGAGCTGATTCTGCAGGGCCTCTCTGAGCCTAGTGACGGCGTCCGTCTTCTTCCCGCAGTTGCAGAGCAGCACCTCATCGAACATTCTTGAGCGTATTGTCTCCTCGTACACCACCGCCAATTGCTTGACCTTCCTCTCCTCTAATTCCAGTTCGGACTCTTCGACGTGCGGATTCTTCTGACCCCTTGATCCATCACCAGAAGAACAGGACCTATCCTCCTCCGACTTCACCTGCTGGCACTTACCAGCATCTTCCTCCGTCGTCGCCTCCAAATCGATCACGAACTTGCTTGCATCAGGCAGGAATTTCCTCGCCTCCTCGACCCCTCTCCTGAATTGGCATTCCAACATATGCTTATCACTCTCAACCAACAAATCCTGGAAGCTCTCACCATTGCAATGGCCACCACCACAAGAACTCAACTCAGATTGAGGAGCATAATGCAGACACAACCGACGTAGTTCCGGCGAAGAGTGGAGCTCACACACAGAACCAGACGCCCACCTGTCATCGAACACGTCACCAATACCGTGCCCGCAACACCAATCGACATGGTTAGAACCACTACGGTTATCCTCCGGGCTATCGGAGAACATGGGGGGCCCATTGGGAGAAGCCTGAGAGTACCCATCAGTGAGAATCTCAAGGAAGGGCTTCTCGGCAGCAAGAAGGGCGGAATCATGGACCTTCTGATCGATATCCTCCTCCATGAGGATCTTGTTTATGTACCCAAGGGCTATATCAGAGCAAATCTCGGGATGCTGATGAGAATCATCATATTCTGCAGTTGACTCCAAAGGAGGAGTGGTGTGGCTAAAACCGCTGGAGAGGACGCACGAGAGATCCCCGTTGACACCACGAGGGAACCCATCGAATCTGTAGCTGTTGAAACCGGCAGGGTTGGGAAATGGGTCGCCAAATCTGTGGCCGGGCAAACCTTGGATGCTCGAGCCCATGACCATCGGAAGCCAAATCCAACCACCCAATCAAACAGCACCAAGATTGCAACTTTAAGCTGTGGATGTTTCCTACCGTCTCAAAATCGAGAAACTAACCGTGACCCACAAATTATTTTGGGTTGAATCGAGGAAGCAGAGGTGAATCACTGCTGCGGGGGATGAACAGAGAGGAAAGGACGCGTATGTTGCTTACCTTTCTAGAGCTTTGTGGAAAGGGGAAGAAGAAGAAGAAGAGATGGAACAGCAGCAGCAGCAAAATACCAAAGACGTCTGGGAGCAGATGCGTGTCGTTCTGATCTCTCCTCTTATAATTATCTTCTGAAAAAATATGCTTTTTTCTGAATAATATCCCGTGCAAATTCGAAATAAACAATTTAAATAAATACATCGCCACATGCTGACAATCAATCCTGACCGTTGGATGTGCCAGCTATCATTAATACTACATAAAAAAGCAAACTGACAACAAGACCATTACACCATTGATCGTAATGCACGAAAAAATCGTAAAGAAAGGGTTCGATCAAGTGGAAATAGATCGACGACAATTAGATTCCAATATCATGAGATTAGCATTAAAAATACATTCACGAAACTATGATTGTGGACCCTGTTAATTTAATCTAGGATTGAAACTTGGGAGATAGTCAACTCATGCTTGTTGGCCAAGTTATGATACCAAAAGGAATGACACAAATTACTCCACCTCACTCAGAAGATCAAATAATTGCAAAAAAAACAGTATCTTATGCCATTTAGTATCACAAAATTTTCTCTTTACATTCGATTTATCCATTTCAGAACTTTACTATGTTCGACTCTCGTTATTGATTACCAAGAAGCACATCCTCAGCATCTTCTCCTAGTTTTTCACTTGGCATCGTGATTTAAAAAATCGAACCAGACTGTTCGATCAGATCGGTTGGATCGGGAGCTGGCCCTGACCCCGATTCGATCGGTTCCATGTAATTATTTTTAAAAAAAAGAAAATAAAAAATTAGGTCCAATCGATCGGTGGTCGGATAGGGTTAACCTGGATTGACCCAGTTTTAATGGTTTGATAAATTTTCAATAATGAAATAAGAGGGTTTTTATCCCTTGTACCCTTCTTAATTTCTATAATATCAATTATGGTCATCTTTTTTGTAATATAAGTTGTGCTACAACTTTCTTAAAGCAATTTTCTAGAAGCAACTATAAATAAATGATCACAATATTGCATTCATGTATAATGCTAGAAAATGTGACTTTCGTAGAGTTTTACTCGAAATAGACAATCATGTTATTCTATTGAAAGATTTAACATTTTAAACAATTATTCACTGATATATAAATACATATATGTGTGTACTGCTTTTATCGGTTCAAAAAGTCGGTTTTCAACCGGCTAGACCAAAAAATTAAGCTTGATCTGGTTTTTTCCTAATCGATAGGAATGATGATGTCATGCTGACATCACTGATCCAACCGGTTTGAACTGATGATCCAACCCGATTAGATCAAATCCACGACTGGCCGATTCAACGTCCGGTCAAGTTTTTAAAACCTTGCTCGGCATCGATCTACTTGTTAATAAATCAATAAGGGCCCGTTCGGTAGGAGAATAAGCAGGAATAAGGATGGGGAATAAGGGGAATAAGGGTTTGTTCTCCGTTCGGCTGGAGGATAGGAATAAGGAGAATAAGGTGAAATAATGGTAGGTAAGGTGGGATAAAGATAGGAATAAGAATGAAATAAGATGAAAAAATGGGGAATAATCGTATCACGGGGAACCGTATTGGGAGGAAAATAGGGGCTTATTCCCCTTATTCCATTCCCCCTTAACCTCCTACCGAACACGGCCTAAGAGTATCCATCCTATAAATTAAATTTAACGGATAGACATTCTTTATTCTTAGTTAGTATTATAAATAAGGTTGAGGTTTTTAACACTTACGCTCCTCCAAGATTATGCAATTACATACTGCTCTAATTTTTTAAAAAAAAATTTACAGTTATGCACATCCGTTAAGGTAAAATAGGAGCATAAGTGTAATAACAGACCAACGGAACTATCAATTTTGTAGAATAAAATGTCACAAGTGTTATTCCAAAAAAAGTAAAGGAATAATTGTAATTGCATAATTAGAAGGGGTACAAGTGCAAAAGCCTTAACTCGATAGTGGATACATACTCTCTATTCAAACGATGGTAATGTTCCAATTCTTCATAAAAGCATTTTCCTTTCATCGCTATTATATAGGGTTTTACATCAGGTGATTCAGGATCCTTAAAATCTAGTCCTATTACACCATAACCCCTATGATCTTTGTCCATTACACAATGATCCCTCTAACGCACTCTTACACCTATGTTTTGTATAGAGGAAAATTATAGTAACCATGGTATAATTACAAAGAGTACAAGGGTAACGTGTAATATGGCAAGAATTTAGTGGTCATGATGTAAAAAACCTTAATTTTACATGCACAAAAAAGAGTATGACCCCAATTTTACATGCACAAAAAGGAGTATGACGGAGAGGCATTGTGCTTAATTTTGCCATGTTTTGATAGAATACTCAGCATTATTTCATAGGAGTGGTATAAATATGTGTATGTCGACATCGTGTACTTAACATCAATCGTTGCACTTGTTGGAGTTGTTCAATATACCTCGTCCCTCGATGAATAGCCAATTATAAGCCATTAAATATCACCGAGGGACACCTGTCACGTGCCGCGATTCCGTTTTTTTTGCTAAGCAGTAAATGTATATAACTATCAAAAAACAACTTGTGTTTACAAAAAAAAGGCCACGGAGCCAAGTTGGGCATTATGGCCAAAGGCAGAAATGTTTTGAAACAAAAAAATTTCGGGGACCCCCAGTTGGGACTAATCAAGAATAGTAGTGATCATTCTAGTGAGAGCAGTAATCGTTTTCTGAGGAAAGCAGATCCGACCCTCAGTCCATTTTGAGTTTCTCTCCTCCCAAATTGCCCACGCAGCCACAGCAAGGGCGACAGCAGCCTTCATCTTCAGCTTGCGGCAGCAGATTTTTGTACAATAATCCAGCATCGAATGCAAGCATCGAGTCCTCATATTGGGGATGTTCAAGTATGCAGTTACCCCCTCCCAAACTTCCGCCGAGAAGCCGCAGTTGAAGAACAAATGTGAAGATGTTTCCCCTACCAAGTTGCAAAGATGGCAAGCCTCCACAGAGACTAGGTCACGTCTGAATAATCTGTCAAGGGTTGGTAGTCGGTTCAAGATTGCCCGGTAGAGTACACAAGCGTGTTTTGGGGCCACCTTCGCATTCATAGAATGTTTGCCCACGGAACAACATCCGCTCTATTCCACACCAAATCGAAAGCATGACGGAAAGATAGGAACCGAGTACTATTCGCCCGAATTGCACTTCCCCCACTATTGGGAATCAACTTATGCCTGATATCCAAAATGTTTTTCCAAACAAGGAAGTCCCCCAGAGACTTGGCGCAATTCAATAAGTCTCCACCCTTAAGATACCTATCCCGCATGAAAGATGCCCAAATGGAGTTCTCATTGTAGAGGACACTCCTGCACCACAATACCAGCATTGCCTCACGAATGGAGCATAGGGACCGCAGCCCCAAACCCCCCTTGTTTTTCGGTAGATAGAAAACCTCCCATTTTACATGATGTGTACCGTACACCCATAGGAAGTCCGCCAATAGAGAGTCGACCTTCTTTGCCAATCCAAGAGGGATAAGCATACCCGAGGCCCAGTATAGCGAGACTCCAGAGATGACAGAAGCAAGTAGTTGAAGGCGGCCGGCAAGGGATAGGGAGATTCCGTATTTAAATACAAGGTAAGATCCAACTATCAAAGGAGTAAGCACATGGGATGAGTATACTGATGACCCGCAATCAGCTAGCCTATGTTTAACACGCCGATGTTTAAATTTGAAAACCGAATTGAACCAATCGGTTTGACCAATGAACCGAGCTTGAATTGATCTGTTTAATATTTTCTTACTGCTTCAGTTTCAATTTTGCTATTTGATCAAACTGCCAGTTTAATTGACTGTATCAAATCATGTATATGTTGGTTCAACCGAAATTGAACCGCAATTCAATCTTGAATTTATTCGGAATAAATGATATTGATAGGAGCTAATCGATGAACTTTGGTTACTTATCTCAAACTCGTCTGCAACAACTCCTTTCTAATATGATTAAACCATTATTATTCTGTAGAGTATTTAATCTGTATATTATATATATTTATATGTATACCAAAATATGATGTTACATATGAAAAGTTGATATACTGTGAGATATATATTAAGGAAAAATCGGGCTGCCCTGTCTATTTTTTCGCAACTTTTTTATCTTTTTGAAAAATATCATCCTATGTATATTCATTTATATATCCTCCTATATGTCATTCGATTTTTTTCAGAAATTGAGATTCATATGCCTTCCATCTAGAACTAGTAATTTTAACACTCTAAATATTGATGTAATAGACCCGTTCTAAACGAAAGGCATAAGAGTCTCTGTTTCTAATGAAATTCGAGTGACATATTGGAGGAATATGTAGATGAATATATACAATGATTTTTTTCAAAAAAATAAAAAAATTGCATAAAAATAAGAGCTTAGGCTGCCAACATGGTTGTCCATAGAGGGCAACCCCATTGGACACATATATTAATTGTGTATTTATATCCTTTCAAGTATATTTGAATCTACGTTTTATACATTGTTTTGATTTATTCTAATTTGATTAACCAGTTCAATCGTTTTTTCCGTTGTTGGTGGAGCTTAATCAAATTTTAGAGTATGATAATGTCATCATCTAGACCAATTCCATTCCATGGTTCAGCCCAATTCAACTTTTTCGATAAAATTTCCGATTCGGTGTCTTGTTCGATTCAAAAACATCGGTTAAACAATCATTTTACATCTAATCTAATTATCTTTGCCTCTTAACGCTACAAAATTATATTGCTTTCGTTTCTTTCTTTCCTTTATTTATCTCATACATATTGATATTTAATTAGACATTTTTATTTTACAAATATATGGGTTTCATTTTTTAATTTATAATAGTTTATACCGAAATTAATAAACGAACAGAAATTGTACAAATGTAAGAAATGTTTAAGAGCATGATATATGGTTGATGGCTTAGATTTTCATGCGGTATTTGTAAAAGGAGAAATCAAAATCCGTAGTATTGAATTTTTTAAAAAAAAAGTTTTGAAGCTTCTAAGCTAATTTGAGAGATATTAATATAGTGTGCATTTTCAAACATTATTTAGTATGGTTATATTTTTCTGTATAAAACTCCATTAAAATATCTGGAGCTTTTTTATGCTCTAATAAATTAGTATCAGGTAGAAAATTTGTTTATGCGATGAGTAACTGGCTACCAAGTTTTTTGTTCGGAATTCTTACACTTATACCATTCCGTCTTTTTCTCACCACAATTATACCTCTATTTGTTTACAATTACAATTGTACCCCTTCATTGTTACAAAATTCATAGTAACACCTTCCGTAGTTGCACACATAAAAGGTGCCATGAAGCCAAAGAGGATCCTCTGCTGTTACCACTCATATGATAATGAAGGAGATCCGTTGGATGAGAACTGGACGGTCTCAAGATACATGCTGACTATCCCCGACCTCCTATGAGGGTCATCCGATCTTCATCCAACAAATCCCATGTGTGATAACAAGGGATCCATTCCCCCATGAAGCACCGCCTTTAAGAATGTTGGACGATCATCTGATGTGATCAGGATTAGTTAGGGTTTTACTTATTAGGTTTAGGTTAAAGGTATCGCAGATTATGTTATAATGATTAACCACTTAACATCTATCCTTGGTGTGCTTATTGATGAGCTCCAAATCTAACGACAAACCGTTCGGTAGACGTTATAATAGATAAGAGGGATTTATCCCTTGTGCCTGTTTGTTTGGAGAAAATGAATTTTGAGAGATAATGTTGAAGAAAACGAATAAGGGATAAAAGTCAATTATATTAGGTAAGTTTGTTCGAATTTAAATATATAAGTTATATGCCTTTTTTTAATGAGAAATGTAATTGACATCAATCCTCTAATTTTAAAAAAAAAATGAATATTGATTAGCGTAATCGGTTCGACATTCTTTTGTTTAATTCCATTTCCATTTACTCTCCCTAGACTAGAATTAGTTATTCTATCTTCTTAGCGAATAGTCGTCGTTGTCGCTCCCCCTCCCACTTCTCCATATCCCAATCTTCAGAGAAACACTTTTTCTTCGGGCACTCCTCCTCACTCTCCCCCATCACAATCGCCCGAGGAGAACAGCGTTCATTGGCTTCTCCCCCTTGCATTAGAACATGACATCATTTTTGCATCTGGCGAAGCGAGACATGACATCTTGACATGAGCTAGCGAGAGAGGGAGGCAGTGGAAGGATATGAGCACAGACCTTATTCCTCATCTTGACTCCTTCAGTAACCGCAACCAGTGAATAATTTGCATGGAGACCGATGATTGCCGCATTTGGATTCGTGTTCTATATAGTGTCTCGCGAACGAAACAAAGTATAGTTAAGATAGTTATGGATCATGGGAGTTGCAAAGTAATGAAAAAGTAGAACCACAACGTCTTTCTAAAGAGGCATTAAAGATCGAATTGACATTAGTTTAAGGGGAATCCCATATGGCATAAACATCGGTTGTAGTGACAATCACGATACCTTCTTATTTGTATAATAGAAAGCAAGTTTGTTGGGCATTGTGAAGTACATCTTAGGCACGGTAGTGGAGAACTACAATCACATTTTAACTTAATATAAATGAATAGAAAATGTCACTGTCTTTGATCCCCCATTTCTTTGAATATATCGCACAGTCACACTTTAACCATCACCACTTCGAGTCATTTAAATAACCTTCGAGAGTCTTTTAGCACATACAATTTCCAATGCTTTAATATCTTTTCATAGTCTAAATGTTGGAAATACTGAACTTTATGCTCAAGATTTGCAGTTACAAATTTCCAAAATAATGAAGAAATTAAAAAACAAAATAAAAAGATTATGATGATAACAACTGAAATGAATATTAAGATTTACAAAGAATAAATAAAAAAATGAATGCAATGAGCAGTTACAACTTGGGCAAACGGAATGGTGAATGACCTTATATACCTCCATTTTTCTTGAGAGGAAAAGACCATCTTTCATTCACTAAATGATATATAGGAAAAAATGGGGCTGCCCCCACCTCATTTTCCATAATTTTTTTTATTTTTTTGGCAAAATAAAATCATGCATATTCATCTATATATCCCTCCAATATGCCATTCGAATTTCGTCAGAAACAGAGACTCCTATACCATACTTTCAAATTCAATGGTACCTCTTCATGTAGCCGTCTGAATCATCATGCCAGTGCATCAGTGTCTGATAACCGTGCGTTTGTGTGACCTTTGTTCATCTCCAGCAAGCACATCGTCTCCAACCGAACTGCCATGTACATAAGTTACCACCATAGTATCTGCTCTGTTGCCCTCCAGAATACCTTTGCTTGCATTCCACAAGCATCAATGAACTATAGGCTATTATCGTGGCCATGTTTGCACTACCTCCAACTATCTTTCATGTCTGCTGCATTGAACACTTCTGACATGATGCTTCTTGCTACACCATGCACATGTACGCGTGTCGCCACACTTCCTGCAATGTACTTTTTGTTTGAGTACAATGGCCAAGCCAGCGAAGTGCCTTGATATTGCTTCCTCTTGTGGTTGGTTTTCAGCTCCTACATAAGAGTTGCCTTAAACATGTCTTGACAAACATTGAACTTTAAAACATCGGTAAGCGTCAAGATTACTGTCAAGAGAACACTATATTAGAAAGAGAGGAACACTCGATTTAACATGGACAACTCCATGAGCTCCCCAAAGGAGGAAGTCAGAGAATCAAAATAGTATATGAAACCCATTCCACAACAACCTTGAGTAGAAAACTGCCACTATTCAACAGTGAGCGAGAACAAATTTAAGATTTAAATGGAAATTTACATGCTTAAAGTTGCACTTCACAGCCCTATAAGAACATGAAATTGTAACTATTATTTTGGAGAGAAATAATAGTAAGACTAAGACAGCTTGTACAACAAATAATTTGTATAAAAAAATCTCAGAGCAAATACCAGAGCCCCTATGGAGAGAGAGAGAGAGAGATTGAGAGAGGGGGGAGATCTATAAGTTTGACACCTAATAAGCATTTTGAGTCGAACTGAAACTAATTCAACTCCATCTCACAAAGAATATGCTTCTTCAGCTGAAAATATCTATCTGCAGGGCCTGCATTGTTTAGGTTTGAAGAAGAAATGATCCCATTCATGAGGTCCTTCACTCCCTACCAACGCATACTTCCAACTATTCTTCTCTAGGAATCTACTGAAGTTCCCTTCTCCCCTGAACTCTGTCCTCAGCTCATCCACCCTCCGGATCACCCCATCAACAGCCACATCAAATGCATCTTTGACAGTCTTCAATTGAGACCTTGGATCTGCATAAAGCAAAGCAGGTATCATACTTATTACCTCTTCTCTCATGTTTCTCACCTTCTCTGCTGGAATATCAGCTAAAACCTGTTCAATACTGACATTTCCATCTCTAATGCTGTCTTCGGATATAAACACCGAATACCTGCTATAATCCCTTGGTAGGTGCCAGAGGTACTGAATGTATGCTGTCCCCGGGTGAAAAAAGACTGGTATGCAGCCAGCCATCATTGAGTCAAAAACTGACCGTCTAGTGTAGGAATCTCCCTGTGGTTGCAGGCAGAATACTGAGGTTTCGAACATTTTTGTCACGGCACTCGGTATGTGACACTTGCTTTCTCCAAAATCGCACTCCATCAAGAAACACTTTTCTGAGGACCGACATTGATTGATTATTTTATCACGGATGGATATGGTCAGGTTTGGCCTGGGAGCACCAGCAAAAGAGAACAGCCATGGCCTGTCCATATTTCTCACCCTCTCTTGCCATTGGAACACCTCACCATCTGTTGAAGGGTGAAAATATGTCGGGTAAGGGATGCCAAAGTCATTGCTGTTCCAAGGGCTCGCTTCTATGACAAGAGCAGTCATTTTCTGAGCTTCAGGAAGGACCAAAAGTTTGTTTCCCCAGTCTGATTCTTCATCACTTAGTCTTCGGAAGTCCCACGTGATCCTCCCAGCTACAAAGAAGTGGTCTCTTCCTCCCATTACCTCCCACTCAGGTGTTGAGCGTAGCCACCCAAGCAAATCAAGAGGTGCAGAGTCACGAACAGATGTATTGTATCCCCAAAGATACCGAGCAATGTCAAGTCCGGCATAATAAGGAACAAATATTGCAGAAGCCAGGGAGGAATCATTTGTTAGGCACTTGTATTGCTTCATTCTGTTGTGAAAGATAACTTCTACGGTAAATTGATTAGTGGAATACCATCCAGAATCTGAGAAAACCTTCTCAGTGTTGTCAAGTGCCGGACCAAGACCAGCATTTGATGTGAATTTACACATATTGGTCCATGGGCTCAATTTCCGGCAATCCTTAAGTATGTCAGAGTTGAAGCGACTGGGTAGCTTGTGGACATATATATATTTGCCCGAGCAAGGGCCTGATATCTGTGTTGAATGCTTAAACGAACCCCTTTTGTTGTTCATAAAACCAACTTCCTTGGAGGCTACAAAGTCGGAAGAGCGGGTCCAAAGAAAAATGACCCAGAAAGCACAAGCAACTGGAATAGCATACCAGTAGTGACTACGACCTCGCTTGGCACGGTTGAATCTTTCCATTTTTTTTAAAGGGAGACGATGACCAAGCCTAGAGAAACAAGACATGCATTTTCTGTTATAAATCAAGAATAATAATGCGAAAACTCTTCAAAAATGAGAGAAGACCAAACCAAACTAAAAAAATCACCACTCGGTTACATTTTAAAAAAAGAGGGTACGATGTTTAGAAGATGCCTTCCATGTAACTTCTATATATTCACAGTAATATAAAAAGAATTACAAAGATCAAAAGGTATTTAAGCTTTTAGCATGTTCAATCACATTTTCCCTATCATTCGCTCTCCCTATGGGAGCTGCAGCCAGTTACATTGACACAAGGAAAGAAAAATACAGAGCTAAATTCATAATCAAGGCCAAAGGATGACTGTTGGATGATGAAGGTTAGTGGTCCTCCAAACCTATTAGAGTTCAAGGCAAAGTACAATGCTAAAATCATTATTAGACATGTTTCATCACGGTTTCCATTCAATATCTTCACCAAGTATAGCCAATTTTCAATGCATTTCTCTTTATTTATGATTTCAGGGTGGAAACAAATCAAATTGTTCGGTTATTTATTACTTGGAGAAATTAAGTTGTACAATTAAGACAATAGTAAAGCAATTAGCTCTGAATATATCCTGATGATTTTCACATCTCATAGATGTAAGGTATATAAAAACATAATCCTATGTCCTAACAACACAAAGCATAGTTACATGGATTCATTGTCGTCAAACATATTAATTTGGGTCCTGAGTGGGCTTAGATCTAAAAAGGTCATATTATTTGTAACAGTTTTGTTCGAACATTTAATTGGTGTTCCACATCCCCTCCTGCAAGGCTCTAATTCTGACTCTTTTAACTTCTCACATCGTTAACTAATGCACTAGATGGCTTCCTTTATATCTATCAATGCCACCTTACCAGCTTCCCTTATTTGATGTTTGATGTTAACCATAAACGACAAATTTCATGAGATCTCTTCCAAATCCTACTTAAATAGAGGTGTGCTACTAATCCTTGTTATAATTATGTTTTTAGGCCTATAAATAAAAGGTGACTCTCTTACTAAGTTTGGTGGGTCATTTAGAGGTGAAGAGAAGATGGAGTTGATTAGATGTAAGTGCAACTTTACCCAATAATCATCTACTAGTGTTCTCCATAGCAAGTATAATATACCATGTACTCATTTCCGCCAATTATTATAATGGCATCTCCGTCTTCCCTTGTGATTTTCTTACCTTTACGAGATTTTTCCATCTAAATTCACTGTTCCATGTAGCATGGAAGGAAATATCGCGATATATCGGCGATGTATCGCCGATATATCGATATCGACATGGGACCGATATGGGCATCGATATGGCGATATATCCCGATTTCCAGGCATTTTCTTCACAAAGGCTCGTCGATATGGGCGATATTTCGGCGATATATCGTCGATATATCGTCGAAATATCGTATCGATATGACATCGAAACGATATCGATATCGATACGACCTTCCATGCCATGTGGTAGCTTGCTAAATTACCACCATTGATGCTGCTCATCTTGACAGGCATGCCAAAGATCCATGTGGCATCCCCCGAAACCCCATGCTTTTTACTTGTGTTCTTGACTAGCTCGTGCAGTGGTTTTTTCGGCTAGTGGTCTTTTGTAGCAGGAAAGGTCAGAGCTTGCTTGACTACCCCACCTTTCTACTCAGCTATACTCCAGGCCAACCACTGGTGGGATTCTGCTTTCTGAGATGTGAGAATGAGGAGAGCTAGTCATCTATTGTTTGCCTTTCCGAAGATGCAAGTCCAACCTAGTCAAAGTATTTTGGGAATAACAGGCACTACACTCTACATGGTATCAGTAAGCCAGCTGTGTTGAAAAAAACTATACTGGTACTGATTTAAGCCAAATAAAGACTGGAATATGAAGCATACAGTTTCTGCACATAAAAAGGAAAAAAAGAAAGGATGGAACAACTCTAGCTATCTAAAGGAGAAACAGTTCTGGATAAAGAAGCATACATTTGAAAATGTCATATACCAGTTTCTTATACAAGCCTTACGATCCTGTCGTGTCAAAGAGCGCCCATCTCTATCAAGAAAATTGCCTGCAAAGAAATAATAAGAAAAAAGAAACAACTTAGATTCATTTACACAAATACACTATTTTCGTAGGGAAGTAAGTCGACCAGGTTTCATGAATTTGCAAAATTCCCAAAGACTCGCCTTTCTTAATGCCAAACCCTTCAAATCGCTTCTAAAGGCATCTTTTGGATGCCCCAATTCCTCAGAAGCTACTAGTTCCGCCTTCCCGTTCAGAAACAGAAAACCACCAAGTACTCACCAGATCCAATCACTTGATCTCATAAATTAGGGCAATGCGGATTCTACCACGGAAAATCACACTACACGAAATGAACACAATCGCGAATCCACGACAAAACATGCAGATCCGCCTCCCATATCGCAGAAAGGGGGAGAAGTTAGGGTTTAGGACAAAAAATAAAGATAAAAATCGAGACTTTTCGATTCCGAGTAACCCCCAGGCCCACTACGTGAAGATTAAACACATATCACAAGAGAAAGCACACAAAACCGAACAAATCCAAAGCCCTGATGCTGCAACAAAACACAAAGCTGTACCTCCGATGCGAATCCGGAGAACGCCTGCGAAGGTCGAAGGATTCGAATTCCCACCGTCACTCGCTCTCTCTTCACGGAGAGAGAGAAGGAGATCCGCCAAGTGCAAAGGAAAAGGGTAATTTGACGTTAGGCGATAGCTGTATATATATAGAGAGGGAAGAAAGAGGACGCCACAGTGGTCGAGACCTCTCCCTCCGTGTCGGTCAGCTCATTCTCGACGTCGGGACTCGGGGTGGGGAAATCACCTCTCCGCCCGCCACGTGTATTGCTACCACGGTTTACTTGGGACAATAATTTGAATATCAGTAAAATGGAGCTGTCCTAGGGAAGTTAATTTAGCTTTTCCGTGTTTTTTTTTTCGTTTTTTTAAGATTTCTTAAAATTCTGCGTGAAACAGACATTTTTACGGTCTCTATTCAGAAGAGTCATTTTTATCAATTTTGTTATCGTTAAAAAATAAATAGCTGGACGGAGATCGTAGGAATTTATGTTTCGCATGAAATTTGAATACTATAATATAGAGATATAGTTATGGATATTTACGGAAGAAATTTTCAAAAAAAAATTAAAAAATGAGTGAAATGGCATGAGAAAGTCAAGTTAGCTCCCCAATGGCAGCCCCATTTACCTCTTTGAATATGGTGTCTATTATTAACGTAGTATCCTCTTGTCCATAGGGTAACTTTTAAGGCACTATGCTTGTCGATTGTATTACCACTGCATTTTCTTTTATGTTGTCTTCCCGATTGTCTTGAAGTGTTGTCCACAAATGAATTTTTGTAAATTTATACAAACTATTGCAAAAAAAGGATTCTTTACACGTGTGTTCCTCCAAGATTCGACAATTATAATCATGCCTCTATCTTTTTTGTAATAACACTTGCACCCCTATATTCTTTCAAAGTCATAATTTTGCCCCTCTGTAAGTTAAATTATGGGTATAAGTGTAATTATAAAAGGATAACATTGTCAATTTTGTAAGAATATATGGCATAAGTGTTATTTTAAAAAGGGTTTTTATCACTTGTGCCCCTTTGAGATATTGCAATTTCAGCTATGCCCCTATCTTTTTGGCAATATCTGTTGTGCCCCTCACTTCTTTCTCCGTTATCATTTGTGCCCTTTCGTCAGATTGACCATCAATGAGTTGACTTAACCATGATTTTTTCAAACCTTGGTGCAGTTAAGAGGGGTATTATTGTCCAGACTTCTTCATCTTCTTCCTCCTCCATTTCTTCTCCTTCCTTTCTCTTCATAATTTCTCTCTCTTAGTGACACCTTCATGCATCCATCGAATCTTTAAAATTTTTGCATTTTCACGAATATATCACTCATTACTGATCAAACAGTGAATTTTATTGAATTTTTTGATGATATTTTATGAATCAATTAGTCAAAAAAATAACTTAATTTAACAAAAATTGAAGCTCTGCGGGAAGGCATAGGGGGTGAGGGCGGTGGGGGAGGGGTGCGGGGGGTAGAGGGCGGTACGACGGCTAGGGCACCAAGGTGGGGAAGCACGGCCGGGCGGTGAGTTCGAGCCAGGCGGCTGGAGCGGCTAGGCGGCCCGCGCGGATGCAGCCGCAGGTGGCTAGGGCACCAAGGTGGGGAAGCGTGGCGGGGCGACGAGTTCGAGCCAGGCGGCTAGAGCGCCTAGGCGGCCCGCACGGCCGAAGGCAAGGTGGGGAAGTGCGACGGGGCGATGCTGCTGGCGGTGGCCAGCAGCTTCTAGAAGTCGAGGCGTGCGACGCCGCCATGCGATTGCGGCGAGGCTGGCCGCCGTGGACTGAGGAGGTTGCGGTGTTCGGTCGCTGCTTGTTTTTTTATTTTTTTTGATTTTTTCTGTTTTGAGCGGAAGGAAGGTGGGGGCAATTGTGCCTCTAGAGAGGCATGGAGGAGCCGGGGCGGAGGTGCGAGGGCCGAGGAGGAGCTCGGAGCTGTGGAGGAGGAAGAGAAGGGAGGAAGAGGAGGAGGAAGAGGAAGAAGATGGGAGAGGAGGAAGAGAAGCGAGGAAGAAGAAGGGGGATGAGAGGACTTTTCAATCCTTTTTTTAATTTAATTCCATTTGTGTCCTTGAAGTTAACGTCCGTTTGTGTTAATTATGGACGGTCACTAACCCGAGGGGCACAAGTGATAGATTAGCAAGAAGTGAGGGGCGCAACTGATATTACCAAAAAAGATAGAGGCATAACTGAAATTGGGATATCTCAGAGGGGCACAAGTGGTGAAAACCCTTTTAAAAAAGTATAGATATAATTATAATTGCAGAATTTCAGAGGGGTATAAGTGTAAAAATCCAAAATTATGTTGTCTATACAAGATGCAATGTTTTGATAGTCCTTTTATGTTCAAGTTATTTCATTACAAACAAGTAAAAAGATGAAAAATGTCTTTCAAACTTCGAGCCTCTTTTCTTAATAATTGAGCAAAACTTGGATATCGACCTTCTAAGTATACTCTAAGTTCCATTTAAGCTTGCTAATTTTCTATATTTCAAAATGAGTGATGAGGTTAAGCTTCTATTAACTTTGCTTGAATATCAAAGTTATATTACTTTTCAAGAATTTGAAGATTATTCTTTTAAAATGTTATCATCAAATTTGAGACTTACTCAGGTAATTTACACTAATTGAACACCTGGATGGATATATTCTTAAACATTGATGTAAAGGTAGAAATCTAAAGATGCTTGATACAAATGTTTGAATCCCTAAATGTTTACTAGGTACGTTGAGAGCATCCACATAACTAAGTCCTTTATTGAGTAAGCTCTAATATTATTTAAAAAAATCATTTTTCAAGCAACAAAAAGAACATGAGGATCAAAGGAAGGGAAAAACACAAGAGGGTGTGCCTACTTGTATTCACAAACTGCTATGATTGTCTTCACTTTCGTAATGAAGTAGAAAAGAGGACAAGTTATATATAGTCCCACAAGTTTAATAGATCCCCACCCACGAAGCATTAGGCCTGGTAATAAACACAATATTGCATGCAGCAAAAATAATATGCATATCAAACAAAAACTAGGAAAAAAATAAAACCTCGTGAAATGGATGCACGAGGTTTACTCTTCATTGGACTACTCTTCGACAATTATGTGATAAAAGACTAAATTGCAGCGCTAATTATGTCAAATTATATTACTGGTGATTAGAATTCTATCAAATGCACGTTAAAAGTACCTCTCTGAAGAGAGTGTGGTGTGAATTCATACCTGGATAAGTCCAGGGTTGAACGCAAGGACACAAGCTATTAATCTATCAAACTAAGGTTAAATATCTAAGTTAAATGATGTATAGTGGTATCTAGGTCAACCTACATGCATGCATGATTTTTTCAGAATTTTATCTGTAAGAATTACATGATATGAATGAAATGGAATGAAACACCCACAAGCATAAATACCACATGAAACAACTCCTGAATTAAAGTATAACTATCTAAATTTGGCATGAAATATTATTTAGATAAAAAAATGCACTAATTGGATGCTCAATTGCTTTTATAAAACAAAATGTATTAAAGTAACTAAGTCCCTAAGTAAATGAACTTCAAATCCTATTAAATCAGAGTTAAAAAGTCTTGAATTAAGTTCAAAACTCGAATAAACAGGAGTTGAAGACATCTAAAATTAATTTCATAAATTTCATGCGAAACTAAGTGCTAGAACAATTTTACGGTAAATTTAATACATGTAAAGAAACATGCACACTATTCTATAAATTAATATCTAATTTTACTTCAAAACATAACAATCAGGATACGGACTCAAAGAGCATGAAAATATTAATCCAAAGAGACCGGTTTTATTAAATTGGGATAAACTGTGCAAAATTTATTATTGAAATAATCCAAGAACTTTATTGCAAAAAAACTTAATTAAAAATAGATTAAACATAACACAAAGGTCCAAAAATGGTATAGAATGTAAAAATGTAAAGTTGGAGGGGCTTATATTGTGAATATTCACGCACATGGGTAGAACTGCAATATGGAAGACTGTGGAGGCTTTAATGCAAAATTCCCAAGCAGCATGTGAGATGGACGTCTGATTCAGGATCTAGGGCATGTTGGATATGTGAGCCCACAACGAGCCATTATGCAATAATGTTATTACAAATAATTCCCTGATCTGAAATAAGAAGAATAACTAATTTGCATAATAGGTCTCTTAGTACAATTAGGGTTATGTACCATGGCCATCTCAATGATCATACAGTTGTTGATTCAAATGTTGAATCATAGAGGTTGATGCTTGATGATATCTAAAGAGTTAGATTGAGGACTTATCAAGTACCGTCAAATGATTAGTAAGAAAGGATCTCCAGTCTAAGAAGGAGATGGCAATCCTTCTCTAAAGGTTGATGTCTGACCAACATATTGATGTAGGTCCTCTACATAGGAATAGAGATTCGGAGATGTTAAATAAGTAAGGTCAAAGAGTTAACTTAGCGAGATCGAGATAACCAAGAACTATGTCATATACTGTCATGATATAGGCGCACATCCTCCAACCAAAGACAGGTGTGTTACTATATATATGAGTATGTACATTTGACAGATCGATAAGTTGATGACCTAGACAAGGTCTATACACCGACGAGCAAGTGTGCATACAAGGGCAAATAAGTAATATGATCTCTCAAAGGGATTGTAAAGGTTCATGACTGAATCGGAAGATATAAGCTCACTCATGAGATATTGGGATAAATTTCCGTGCATGGTCGTCTCGCTTTGGAAGCTTGGCATAATTTATAGGTATGATATATGATTTTCGAAAGTATATGATCGATACCAACTCCCAATGATCAAATGATAAACTTAATGATAAAACCATGAAGAAGACAACTCAAATATGATCTAATATTTTAGGCTTAGGATATACGAGTATTAGGAATACTCGAGGGTGATGTGATCGTAAATGATTATATAAATTTGACACGTCCATTCCGAGGGAGTGATGAAACATGTTTGGATTTTGGTGACTCTTTCAGTAGAATAGTGATCTGATCTTAGTCCGAATGTTGGTTATTGATCTGAATATGATTCAAATGCAATAAGAATATTGGATTCACAATTTGATTTAATCAAGCATTTTTGGGAGGTTCCCAAAATCTTGATTTGAGATACGATGTCAATCCAAGTCAATACACATGGAATGTACAATCATTATGTCCTTATCTTCAAGTACCCGCAAAGAAAGTGCATTGTTCTTGAAAGAGTTCAAGAATAATTCAATTGTTGATAATGTATCTGAGTAATGGGAAATGGATAGTTAAATGTGATCTAAATTATTATGAATAATATGAATATAATTCACATTATTTTGGATACACGAGAATTGACATCCAAGATGACTAAATATGATTTAGTTATTAAAGATATGATTAATATGGATATTACTATCTATAATAATCATAAATATTTTAAATGTGATTTATAATATGTTAGAGAGATTAATAGAATTTACGAATAAAATATTGATGTGAATTGGATTTGCATTGACCTATTAATTGTAAATGCAATTTACATTTTTATATTGATTGGTTGAATATGATTCATAATTGTCAATAGTATGATTGAAGTTATCACAAAATAATGTGAAATTATTTTGATGAGTAATTGTGCAATAATAGTTGTTACATATGTGGAATATTTCAAGAGTCTTGCAATTAAGGAAGAAGAAAGCCACCTTCTTATCCAAGAGGGTGGATAGCCATGAAATCCTATTCCATATATGCAGTTCCACTCTATTAAGGGAAGGAGACTTGTCCTCTTTCCGTTATTTTCAGTACATGAATTTAATTTGAATTAAATTAATTATATTGAATATTATTTGCAAGATATTTATTTTATTTGGAATTAATTAATTTTTGTTGCAAATTTATGCAACAAAAATCTCAAACATTGATTTGAATTAGAAGTGCATCTCCACCATCTAATATAGTATAAAAAGAATGGTAGCCCTAGCTTTTTCTACTACACAATTGCAATAGCGATAAATATATATCACTCCTCTCTTACATATCTATAGCTTCCCTCTCTCAAACACTAGTGGTCATCCACATTAGGGCCGGTGAGAGCATCGTCGTCATCGCAACATTGTTTTATTGCCGGATCAACTGCTCGTGGGTCTCTGCCTTCTTCAGTGTTCCTTGTTCATGAATAAGGATCTATATTTCATGAGAAGAAATCATGAGATTCCAACCTCGGATCATCAATTTGGATTTGTGGGAGCTTCGTGTGTCATCTACGCGCCCGTGATGAATCTATGATTCATAACTTAAAAAGATGAAAATAGAGCTAAGTTTCCAAGTCATTAGTCATCTATATTGCATTTTTATCACTCATTCATGCATATGTAAATAAAATTCACATTTTATCACACTTATTTGCATTAAATAAGAAGCCCAAAAACCTTATACATTATCATTTTTATATTACTGTAATTTCTGTGAATTTTAATTATTTATCACTTACTCTAAATAAAGTAAAATCAACTTTATGGTGTACATAGTACTAACCTTAATAAAGGAAAAATATCAAAAAAATACTAACTTTTATATTTACCCAATAAAATCCAAACCCGAGTTCTGACATAAGAAGTCATAAACATGAATATCTCTTTCATACAATCTCCTATGTAATCCTAATTACTTTTGAATTAATGTAGGTTAGATTATCTACAAAAACAAGACTAAATTCAAAAGAATCGGAGTTCATATACAAAACTTGGGTTTGAGAGCTAATTATATATTATATATATTGACTGATTTGATCTTATTATTTTATGTACAGATAGCTCTTTTTGATTTATTACTCTTTCATTTATTTTCTTTGATTTATGATTTAATAAATATGCAAAAATCCAGATCAAAATTGAAGCAAAAATCAAAGAAAATAAATCACTCTAAGTCTGTGTACATAGTATGTATATATGTCCGTTTAATTTTATTTGTTTATTTTCTTGATTATTAAAAATAACGAAATATTAAGTTGTAAAGATGTATTTTCTATTTTATGTTTTATTTTGATTTTTATCTTATTTAAAAATTAAAAAAAATGAAATACAAAAATACATGTATTTTATATCTGTAAAGTACCACTAAAAATACGATTTGTTCAGATGATTTCTTTTGAATTTGGTTCCTTCACGAGAAGTTATAAATCTCATCGAGACAAACAACGTTAATGAAGACCATTTTTTTTGACCTCATTTTAAATTTTTTATTGAATTTTTTATTTCTTTTCGATTTTTTCTAGGAGAAACCCTATGGCCGCTCTTGGAGTCGCCACATTGCCATCTTTGCCCCTTAATTTTTATTTTTTATTTTTATTTTTATTTTTATTTTATTTTACCTTTTCTTTTGTCGTGTGGTACTACCACTGTTATCGATCTCGATTGATTGAACGACCGAGGACTTGTCATCTTCCTCTTGCCCCTCCACCCACGATCCTTCCACCTTCCGCGACCCATTGCCAACCCCTTGCGCAATTGTCGCCTACTTCCTCTTCCCTCACCTCTCCATCTCCTCTGTGCTCATCCCCAACCGCCTCTGCCCTGCTCGCGTGCCCTCACCATCCACAAACTCCACGCACCGCATGATCCTCCGCCTTCTGCGCTCATCTCCAACCTCCCTTAAAACGACTGTCGACCCGACTTTTGCCCCTCCCCCATCCGCCATTTCCCCCGGAGAGAGCTCGAGCTCCCAACCACATTGGTGAAAATGATTATGGCCCAATGATAGAACTATGACTAGTGTCTATCCTTGGCGTGATCCAGCGAAGTCCTTCTCTGCCATAGCTCCTTCTCAAGCAAGATGTTGAACTTGAAATCCTACCTCGCATGCTTTTTAAGGGGACGATTTGGAGTGGCATAGCAGCTCTGTCATCCTGGCAAGGAAACCATCCAGTAAAGTATTCCTCTCCTTCCTATTATTACTCTCGTCTTCTTTATTCTTCTCCTTTACTTTCCTTCTTCCTATGCTTCTTCCTTCTCCTTTCATCCATGAATCGAGTCGGCTATGGAGCATCACTGTTGTCTCCACCTCATGCACCGTAACTCCGCTTTCGGGCCTTATGGTTGCCTCACGTTTTGTTCGCCACCTCACCGGCAACTGCTCAATCACCATTCACTAAGTTCCATCTCCCATCATCTCTGTCGTGATCTATCACCTCCGCTCCATCAATTGAGCCCGCTCACCACCCCCAATTCCTCGCCTTTGCCACCAGGTAGAGCCATATCTCCTCCCTCTACTCCCAACACCCTCGTCGGTCAGTGCCACTACCACAATAGCGACAACCTCTGCCTCGTCGAGCACCACACGCCTCCGCCCATCAGCATGTCTTCACGCTTACGATTGTCGTCTCCATCAGCCACTGATGCCGCCCGAGCTTCTGCCACACGATAGGCATTAGACAACAACGCATCTACCGCATCTCCAAGCCCGAGCCTCGTCATTGAACCTCCACCAAAGCCTACAGCCTCGAGTTGACATGAAGCTAAGTTTCGCACCCACGTCGAGCCTCGGAGCCCGTACCTCTGGCCTGAGGTTTGGGTCAGCTCAAGTCTCCCTCAACCCACCACGTAGGGCCTGTTTGGTTGCAGGGTTGGGAGGGTTGGGTTGGGCTGGGTTGGACTGGGTGAATAGTAATCTGTGAGGAGGAAGTACCCTTGTGAATAGTAACCAGGGTTGGGCCAACCCTGCCCAACCCTGCAACCAAACAGGCCCGTATTGTTTTGGCGCACCCAAAGCTTGGCTCAGGGCCTAAGCCTCCATACCCCACACGAGATGCACAGGAGGGTGGGGGAAATTACAACAAGGCCCTCGTACTTCAAAACAATTGCAAAGAAGACCCCTCACCGGCACCTCACATGAGATGCATACATATGTGGGGGACAATTGCAGCTGACCCCCCAGCAAGTTTGGATAATTTCACTTTAGTCCTCATCATCATTTTTTATTCATATTATTTTCTTATATATTGCATTTATACCCATGTGTTTGAGTCTCATTTTGAACCATAATTTGCTATCAAAGTATAATTTTGAAAATTTCACAATGTAGAACAATTAATTATCTATCTTATGGATGATTGATTTATTTTTTTACTGTTTATCTATTTTTTGGGATTTTAAATAAAAGAGAAAATTAATAAAATATTAGTGATAAATATACAATAATTAGGGTTAGTATTAATGGTTAATTACAAGGAGGAGGATTGATGCTGTAGATGCAGAATTAATGAGTATTTGAAATGAAGTTCTTATTATTCGAGGATAAAAAAGGAATATAGTGATGATCAAGCAAAGATTCATCATTGTCTCAAGAGAAAAAATATCCTTATGTAAATGTATATGCATATAGTATTCAAAAAAAGCAAAATAAAAAACTTCAAAAAGAATAGACGAGCAAAAATCAAAGAAAATCAATCTCCATCAGAGTGTGTATCCAATAAGCAACCCTATGCTTCAAAATTAAGGTATTCATGTGAGCTTGCAACTAGATGACTAGGCTACACTGATCAAGCATCCCAAGATAGGTAGCTATACTACCTAGCATACATTCTCTTATCCACCTCCTCTTCTTGAGCCAGTTGCACTTGAACTTAGAAGGGAATAGCATACTTCCCGAGGAAAGAATTGTTGAATTGGAGAACTAAGGTTACCATGTTGGAGAAGACTATCTATTTAGCTCTTCAGATGAGAGGATCTACATACCACTAACACTGTACAAGAAAGATTCATAGTCATAAGAGTTTACGTATGAAAAGGCTTATTCTGATTTGGCTATCGAGGAGAACTGAACAGAAGATTGTGGTTCTTAAGGGCTATTAAGTTTTAAATCATATTACCATTAAGGTTTCGACACACTAATAATCCAAAGGTCTAACTAAATTCCAAACTTTGATTTTATGAAGATAAGTTTGAGAATCATTATCATTCTAAGTTCTTTATTTTTCTTTTCTTTTCCTTTTCTTTTCTTTCATACACTTATTATCATAAGTGTTTCTAGGGACTAGCAAAGTCAAGTATATGTGAGTGATGAATTGCTATTCAAGCAACATTTTAGGCTTTAATCCCTAGATAAATGCATGTAAATATCAATAACACTCCTGAACTAATACTTGCACATTCATCTATATATTGTATTTAAATACATGTATTTGAACCCTAAAATGAAGGAATAAATAAAAGAAAAGAAAAATAAATGAGGTAGCATAGACACTGACTAGCCCTGACCCCCAAGACTAAGTCGAACCATGACTTGGTCGACAAGGAATAAAGTATGTGGAGATAGGGTAGAGAAACCACATAAAAATCAGACTTAAAATCCTAATTATTTTTATCAATATATACATTTTGGGACTTATTTTATTTTTATATTTTTACACCTCAAATTAATAAATTTTGAACATGAACATTATACATAAAAATGCAAAGAAAAATACAAAATTTATTTCATTTAAAAATAGTGCACAGTATACCCGGGACACACAGAATAAAAGTCACAAACAAAACTTCTCAAACATGTATCTTCTCCATACATACTCAAAATTTATCAAACTTACTTTTATTATTTATAAAATTAATTTATCTATTTAATAAAAGTAGTTTCATTTAATTTGGAGATAAGATGCAAAAGTTGACTTTTGGGCCCTTATTGTGCAAGTTACATGTATATAATATTCAATATATTTTTCTTTTATATTTTCATATTTTTTTGTAAATTTGTAAATATTACTTAAAATATTTATAAGTAATAAAACTAAAATAAAATAATTAAAATTTCATCAAATAAATAGTTTACTTTACTACAGAGGTAAATATACCTTTAAAGTACATATAATAACATGTAAATATGTTTATTTAAGCACATAAATAACTTCATAAAAATGTGTATGTGATTAAATATAATGTAAATATAGAAATTGTATATATAAACTAATAAAATAGAAATCACAAAATAAAAATAAAACAGGATATATATATATACGGATATTTATACCTATAATATTCATGTAAAAATAAAAACCTAACAAATAACATGATAAAATAAACAAAAATCACAAAAAAAATAGTTTACTAAATATATAATACATTTCTTATTTTAAGTTTATTTAAATAAAATTATTTTCTATTTTTATTTGATTTTTTATCTTAATTTCTATATTTGTCATCTTGTGTTAGCATGGCGCTAACGTGGCCTAATCACTGACCTTCGAGTGTTGACCCCAAGTCAACACCCCCTCCTCCTCTACGGCTTGTCAGACCTGGTCGGGCAGTCGCCTTCACTATTTTTTTACGTGTGCCTCATTGTCCATTTGGACCTGATTTATTTTTGAAAAGTGAAGATCGGGTCACCCTTCTTCCCGCGGATCACTTTGATCTGATTCTTATCGAGCGTGCATGCCAAAACCCTAATCTCCTCTTCCACTTTTCCAGTCATTATAAATAAGACTCTGACTTCCTCCTTTTCCCATTGATTGTCCACTGCCCTCTCTAACACCCTTGAGCCCTCTGGAAGCTCTGCCTTGTGATAAGAAGGTCAGACACTGGCTCTTGGGGCGATGACAAAGGAGGAGGAGACGCATCCACCCTTCGATCGAGCTTTCCCAGTGAAGCTCTGCACCCTATTCTCCCACCGTGGTGTGCTACTATTTTTTGCTTGCTTTTCATTTTTTAGGTTAGCCATAACTTAGATTTCTTTCTTGCTTACATTTATTTTGTTTAAATCGGTCGAAAATACCAAAAAAGCACTTCGTCGGAGCTTCCGGCTCCGACATTTATCTCTGATCAACCATTTCCCAGATCAGCTCCTTCACCCCGGTCTTGCAACAATCGGGTCTGTCTGGTCTCCCTTCGCTTCCTCACCAGAGACCCTCTGACCCACTTCATCCATTGAACCCCTCTGCCTTCCATGATCTTTTGCTAACTGTGCATGTATTGGCTCGAAAGGACCCCATATGAGGGGTCCCTAGTTCAGACAAAGGCTGCTCCAGATCCGGTTCCTTCTACGACCTTCAGGTATTTGTCTTTTGTTAATGAGGTCTTCTGAGGGATGTGACTTTTGTCTTTGATTATGTTAGGTTACTCGATGAATGATATCCATTTATTTGAAGTATCTTAAGTGCTTCCTATTGCTTGCCTTTTTCGATCGTCTTCTAAATTGTGGATTTGATATGCATGCATAACCTCAGATCTGATTTGGTATGATGTTTTATTATGCTTATGCTGGTCACATGGATTCGAGTCTTTACAATTGCCTCTCTAGGACTCTTATCTTTCCTTTGCACAATCTCTTTAAGTTTTTAATATGGCTCCTCGTTAAATGTAAGACTTAAGCCTTAAAAAGTAATGATACAAACCCACGTAGAAGAGTAGTGTACTTGTTATATTGTGGAGTCTTATCCCCCACTCACAATTTATCTGTTTAATAAATTTTAATCAAAGGACTTTAAATATTAAAATTATGGGCATAATTTGATATAAGATAGTATTAATCCCACAGAACCCATGCCATTATTTATACCACTTCTTATCAAAAGAAATATTTTTTGTTGTCTTTTAACCACAAATATTTTTTTATTTTAAAATTTCACTTGATGATTTAACCTTTAGGGAAGGACTTAGAAAAGTATAAGTTATAAGATATATTAAAATTTAAGAGTCGTCATCAAAAACTAATACGGCCTGTCTGAAAATCCAACCTTTGTAATAGATCTAAATAATATTTTAGATTAAGTTTATCGACATTGAAAATTATCATTTGAAAAGCTAACTTTATTTAAAATACATTATTTGAAAATACAATACTTTTTCCATTTTTAAACATACATGATAGCAGTGTACTTGATCTCTCCTTCATAAAACTACTAATTCCGGACTTAACGTGTATATATCTTGATTCATTATTATTATCTATAGCACAAGAAAAGAAACTTTAAACTCTCGCCAAACAGTCCCATCAATTTGGACTCACATCTCTCCAAAAATCCCTTCTTAAAGGTCATTCCTCCCATCTTTCACTACTAATCGAAGGGTGGATTCATTTTGATTAATTATTTCTATTATCTCCATATTTAATCAAATCAAAGATGACCTAATTTCATTCTTTAAAGAAAAACTAATAAATAAATAAATAAATAAAACTTCTGAAAACCTCGGTTGGAATTAGACGTGAACCAGAAGATCATTGTCATGACCGCCTGAGGGGGAGATCTGTCATTGAGCTGTATAGAATAGAGCTCTCTCAAGATGAACAAGTGGGGATCGTCTTACTATTACTATTACAGATTGATTTTCTTGACAATAGTATCTCCCTCCCTCCTTTACAGGTACAAGTATAGTCAACTCTCCTCTCTTACAACAGTATCTCGCTCGCTTGACATTATCATGTCACCTCTCTTCTTGTTTCTCTTATGTGTCTCTCGCACAATTCATCGCTTCATATACTCATAACCAATGTGATGTATATTCGTCCTCATTATCATAGTAACTAGCATGTGCATTAAATTACCTTTGCTCCTTATAATTCCATCCCACCAAAAACACTGAATCGGACGTGTTGATCTGGATCCAGACCGATATTAATTTGGCTATTGGCCGACTGTAACAAAAAAAATCGTCGATCTCAATTCGACCCACAACCCACTAAATTGGACGGGCTTTGGGCTAGGTCACCTTTGACCTGTAAGGGGCATCGACCGATGCTCATTCCTAGATACAGATTTAGATTCTGTACAAAATGATTTACAGCAGATCTAACGAGCATGTATCTATATTCGTTTCCATCCCTATATAGCAGCAATAGCTACTAAAAAGGAGTGTATAATTTAAAAAATATGATAAAAATGTTGAAATTCCAGTTTATTTAACGCGGTTTCTAGAAAGCCAAGGAAAACAATGAGAAAAAATTAATTAAGAAACTAAAAGCTTTTAGCGGCACATGCTCCCATATGTCTATAATTTCCATACATAAAATTAAGAAACTGGAATTTAATGACACATGCTCCCATATGTCTACAATTTCCATACATAAATAGTCGTACATGCACATATTAATTCAAGCGCATATATAAATATATACCTTTGTTTACACACATCAATAAAATAATTTGTAGCGACACGTCGTTATATGATCTGTTGTTAAATATATAGCAAAAATATTATTCATTACAAAGTTATTTTTATACTTGAAATTAACAACGAATGGTATACACGTTGTTATATCAATAGCGATGATGTATATAGCAACGGTTTTCTATTGCTATTTTTCAAAATTCTAGCTAACTGTTGCTAATACTTTAGTTAAGAATTTAACGACAATTAGTGGAGATTTCAAAGATAGCAATGAATTAGCATTGATATATGGAATGTCAGATATGACAATCGTGCTAATTTCAAGTACAAAAATAATTTAGCGATGAATAATATTGTGATTATCTTTTTAACAATGGGAAATACCATGATTGATTCTAAAAAGCATCACTATAAATCCATTTTGTTGTAAAGACATATTCATGCGTGCACACATGCACATTCGTATACACATGTACATTTTCATAGTGCACAAACACAAACATGTTCACACACATTCACGAACATGCACATACATTCAAATATGCATATTGTACAAGCACGCTCTCTCTCACACACACACCTACACTTTTCTCTATCAAATAAGTGTTGCATGGTATCTCTTTCTGTTGTTCCTCAAACATTTCTTTCTTATTCTCCTTTATTTCTTATTCTTTGCACAGTTCTCCTCTCGGTCTCTCAATATCATACTGCGATTCAAGTTTTCTTTTGTTTCTAAATCAATTTGTGGTATTATCAGCAACACCATAGCAATGAACATGACTATGATGCTCTTTAGGATAAACAGGACTGAGAAGATCCTCAAGTGTCACCCATGAAGCTGATGGCACCAGACTATCATCATCAGATTGTGTGGGTTAAAATCACTTAATCATTTACCTTGAAAGTCTTGAGTTGAATGTGTTAAACATGTACACTTAAGTTTGATAAATATGTAATATAATCTTACATGATCATGTTCATAGCTCTCTAATGAACATGCGATTCAACTACATTATACTCATATTTTAGCCTTATTTCCCAAGAAAATGCACACACAAAAACAAATAAAATAACAAAGAAATGCAAAACACTAAACCAGCCAAAATAGGCTAAATGTGTAGGGTCATGAAAGAAAACAAGGAAAATTTAGAAAAAAAATGGATTCTCGCTTGTATATACTCAGTGTACAATCTTCATTGTTTTTAATAAGTTCTATATAATATTAGAAATAAACGCAACCCCTAGGATGAGTAAACCTGAGATTAAAAAATGGTTTTCTAACTCATGCAAAATCCACGTGACACTTTGCTCACCTCTGAGATATTGCATTCTCAATTATCTACTATGTAATTCTAATTTCTTATGAATTAAAATTCATTTGTGAAACTTGGATTTAAGCCATATTTGTACATTATTCAACTTTACATTCTTGCGCATATCATTTCATATACATATTTTTTTATTTATTTCTTTTCTTTTTATTTCTTTATTTGTAACTTAACTAACTACATAAAAATTAAAACCTAAAAAATCGGGAAAAAACTTTTGAAAATGATAAAAAAGAGTCATGTTTGCATAGTTATATTCATATGTAAATAACACCTTCATCTATTTTATTCGATATTTTCCTCCATTTTTAAAAATCCAAAAAATTATGTAAATAACATCGTATTATTTTCTAAAATATCAAATATACAAAACAATGAAATTCATGTGTTTGACCTCTTTTGATTTTTAGATCTTAATAAATGTAATAGTCATTGAGCTCTACAGTTTTTATTTAGATCGTTTTTTATTTTAAGCTTGTCTTTTATTTTTATTTCTCTGGATATTTTTCTTGAAATAACACTTGCTGGTCCCCACCTACGTGGTCATCCAATATATTGACCACCCCCCTTCTTTTCCCACATCAAAGCTCTCCACAATTTTCATTGGTCCACGCCAGCAGTGGAGGTGACCCCTTAGTCAACTGACTCAAGGCGCGGATTGTCTGCTACAGGGTGGGTTGCAGCAGAATCTGCTGCACCCTTTGGAGCCGCTCGATCGTTTCCACTCCAACTCTGTGGGCCCGGATCGAGGTATTTCGTGGGAACCGCTCGATCGCGATCGAGCGGACCCAAAAGGTGCAGCAGAGTCTGCTTCTGGAAGTGTGCCCCTCCACCGAGGCGAATATACATAAGGCGGAGCTTGACGCTTCTTCCACCGCATGTTGCTAATGTTCCACGCGGGGTATAATTTATATTTTATGATATAAATTGATGACTAAAAAGAGTGTTGAACCAAGAATAACGAAATTATAAACTACACCATTACATGATCAAATTAATGTACGGTAAAAGCTAATCAACAATAAATAATGGGAAAAAGTTGGGTATGATTTATTCGACTTGGGCGAGACCAAACACGGATAGAGAGATGGATGCACCACCTTGCACACAACGACTTGTCGCGTAAACACCAGAGCAATGTTTTTAAAATAGAAGACTGAAGCGGAGATTGAACTGGAATTCTAATAAAAAAAGGTTGGATCGGATTGGATCATGGAATCGAATCGGTTCAACTGAACGATGATATGATCATTTTTTTAATCGGATTAAATCAATCGGGTAGGGAGAAAATAGTTGAACATAGATATAAAATAAATAAATAACAAAAATAACTTACTTTATACATAAATATTTTCTTGGATATGCAACATTAAATTTTATTCATATAGATATAAATAATATTTGAACTAAATACTTCATAATATTAATAGCTTAATAATATTTATTATTCAATCCTTTTAGAAAGTTGAGGTGGAGTAGAGTTTAGTACTTTACGATAGGTAATCAAAGTCACAAGTTCAACACTCCTAGCATTATTTGCTTTAATATAAATTCAAATTTGAAATGTGGAATGGGGTTCCAAATAGTCAATTTCATCGGTAATTAAGCCAAAATTGCACTAGTCTGGTTAACCGAACATGTCTAAGTCGATTCATCAGTCCAATCGCTCAAACCGACCGGTCTGGTCCAGTTTCAATAACATTTCACTAGAGTGATGAGACATTGCCACATTGGAGCAAAGGGAGGTTGCGCTCCAAGCTACGAGGCTGGGATGAAATTTGGTGGTCAAGCGATGATGGGCCCAAGGGGTTAGTGTTCATGATTCACATGTGAAAAGAGAAGACAGAAGGCTATTGTCGAACAAAAAGCCCTTAGAACAATAAGATGACTCCGATACTTATTTTGATCCCACCAGTTGATTTTTTTACAAATGCAAACCTTAGTCAGTTGAATAGTTGATTGAATATCTCGAATATTTAGATCGACTATTTGGTTTGGGCGAATAGTAACCGAATAGACCTTACCCTAAAAAATCCCCCCACCACAAGTACCTCATATTTGATCAGAATATTCGATCCTATTCGGCAGACTAACATATATTGTATTTCTATTATTATCTGTCTCTAAAAGATATGGTACAATTTTTTTCATAAAAACATCAATATCTCTATATGCACAAATTCATATATATAAAGGAAAAAATGTGTTAGCACATATATCACTATATCGTATGTATATAACCGCTTACCCTCATATTTCGGTACGTAGCAAATTTCGACAATTATTTTTAAAAAATTCTATCTTCTATATATTTTAAAAATTCCGGTGAATCAAAATAATATCTTATGGTGTTTAGCTTGCATATTGCAAGTCCATCATGTAAAGTTCTCGATATTTTTTTTGATATTGTATGAACATCGAGAATATTAAGATCCCTCCAACCGATCAGAAATGAGATATAAATCCTATTATTTTTTATCCATCATTACCCATAATCCCTCTGCCGATCAGGTATTAGGGATGAAAACGGATCGAATACGGATCGGATATGCCTATTTCCATATCTATATTCACTTCATCTCTATTGAATACGAATATGGATACGGATATGAGTCGGATATGCGTTAAGGAAACCATATCCTTAAAATTACGGATACGAATCCGAATTAGATATTTATTGAATACGAATATGGATCGAATAAAGAGCGGGTCTGAATACGGATCGAATGAAGAGATAATCCAAATATGACGTGAATAAAGAATGAAAGCCAAATATGGATTCAGTAAATATTGAATCCGAATCCGAATCGAAAAAAGACTACATACAAATACGAAATGAAATTTTTTAATGAAAGTTCATAACGATTTTTAAAAAATAGTAATGAAACTAAGTTACGTCATGACATAAGGGAGCATCAAAATGACCTGTATTCTTGACCGGAAGAAAAAAAAGGATAGAATATTGTAACTTTTATTCTTGTCCATCCCCAAACAAATGACATTTTATTCATATCATCAATATATTATATTTTATAATACATAATGCTAATATAATAACACAAGATTGTGGCTAATATTACATTAACTAATATATAAAATAATATTAAATATTATATTCGGATATCCGAATCCGGATATTCAAACCATTACTATATCTGTATCCATATTCGAAAAATTTTTACAATCCATATCCATATTCGAATATAGATATCCATATTCGATAATTTTTTAAGTATGATAAGTAGATATTCGGATATATCCATATTCATTTTCATCTATATCAGGTAGGCCTAAAAATAAAACATGGCTACATATCCACTCCTACTACTATTATTTGAATTTTGAACAAAGGATTACAAAGGTCCAATCCTATTTGCACAAGGATCACACAAACTGGTCCGTCCTATAAGAAGAAGCGGGGATGGCCGGTCCCACCCACCTTTCTCGTCACTATCGTTCCTCGGCTAAGAACTCTCGCGCCTACATCTCGCTCGTTTAGGTCAGACGAAAGTCCCCTCTCTCTCTTTCTCGTCGAGGCCTTTCCCGGCCCTCGATCGATCAGCATCTCCGATCGTTCCCTATTCCGATTCAAAAATGGGCTACGACGACAACCCGTACCGATCGAAACCCTAGTCTTCGTCTTCATATCGCCACTTTTTAGGGTTTTTTGTCCAATTTTCGCGTCGATTTGCAGGTACTTGGACGAGGACGGCGAGCCCCTGATGGATCCTGACGCGATGTTCGATCGCGAGCAGTCCCCGGCGGCCGCTAGGTACGACGACGATGACGACGGCGATGATTGGAGACGGGAGAGGTCCGCGACTCCGATGGCGGAATCGGCCGGCGAAGGGAAGGGGTCGAGGCCAAGGAAGCGGATCTTGAAGAAGGGGAAGGGCGATGAGGGATCGGAGGAGGAGGAGGCGGCGTTTGGAGGGGAGGAGCTGGAGGATTGGGAGGAGGAGCCGTCGAGTCAGAAAAAGCGGAAGGCGCTGTCGAAGTCGCCCTTCGGCGAGGGGAAGAAGGAGAAGAAGAAGAAGACGAAGGTCGATTATGACAAGGTCGGGAGGAGCTCCAGGGGTGGGTCGAGGGGGTACGAGGGGCCGGGGGATAATGACGGGGAATCGGAGATACAAGAGCTTTGGGACACCATCGCTGGTGGCGATTCCGAGGTATTCCAGATGCTCTGTTGTGCTCCGCAACTTTCAATGAGTTAGTTATGATTATGGTATTAATATGTGTAATAAGTGATTTTTTTCTAAGTGCTTGATCTTTTGATGCAACTTAAATTTTGTACTGATGAATTGGCACATTATACAGTATTGAGGTAAATATTATGTGATTTTTTAATTTAGTTTGGCTTTGTTACTCATACAAAATGGTTTAGATTTTGCTGGCAACTGCATCTCAATACACATCCTCTCTCCTGGAATTTTTGTCTGAACTTTGTAGTGTGCTATCTGCATACAAGCGACCAGCTTGGAAATTCGAAAAAAAAAATCTTTACATATATAAATGTAGGAGAAGAGGAACATATGAAATGATATTTTAAATAATGGTGATTGCAAGGTCTAAACTCGGTATATTAGGTGGGAGCCTACATGCTTAACCATAACAAAATCCAACAGTCCCTATGAAATGATTTAATTTGATCAGTTTCTGATATTTGACATAGCCTGATTTTCCACTGGATGTTATTCACAGACTACGACTTTTCTCGATTTTGCTTATGAATAGCAGTAGCTTCCTTAGATTTTAAGTACTTTTTGTTGCAGGAAGATTGTAGAAAGATTAGCTTGCAAGTCTGTGTAGCATCCACATTAGGAGGGAGTTGGTAGTGTAGGCAATATAAATATGAGCTATATCATCATCATCAGGGGGCTTGCGTTGAGAAATCTGGAACTTGGTTACAAATGGCTGTTATGATATCTTCAGTGTTTAGAGTCTCCTTTGTATAACTAGCACAATTCTTTTGAAATTACAATTATAAATATTTGCTCTTGAAAAAGTATTTGTATGGTTACAAGCCATGCATCGGTATTTATAGTACTCAGAGAAGTTCACTGGTGCATATTTTTTTTCTATGCATTGGTTTTACTGCATCTTAGAACTGTTTATTAGAGCTGTTAAACATATTCGGTCAGTATCTCTGTTTTACAAATTGAACCAACCTTCGTAACAAAATTCAAGTCCAGTTCAGTGGTTTCATATCAAAATTATATTGTGAGTAGCTTTACATTTGGGACTCTTGAGGTTTTACCATTTTGTTAATGCCCTACAACCATTTGTAATGTGTCAACATTTGGGTAATTAAAATGATCGCAGAAGCATGTGCATGTCAGAATTTTTCCTCATACAATTATATCTTCACTAAGTTGTTTTTCTGTGTATTTTTTATTTTAATCATGGTTTGTGTTGTGGTTTGTTATGCATTATGACTACCTCCTTGTTCTAAAGTACTGTCATTTTCTCTTATTATCAGGATGACCAGGATGGTGTTCGGACTGCCGCTGATGATGCTTTTATTGATGACAGTGGTGTTGATCCTTCTGATCGCTATGGCAGTGACAATGAAGGTGGTAGATTTGCGTATGACGCTCCTCAGGTCTGTGTTTTTTTAAATAATTTCCATTTCATCTGCGTTTTCCATTTTTGATCCAAATAATTGATAAGTTCAGTCAGTGTAACCCCTGTGACTTTGGGTCTTACTAGTTGGAAACTGAACTAGAACTATCATTTGATGGTAGAAGTTAATTTTCTTCAACCAATACATGCCAGTTGTGCTGATAACTTAATAGCTTCTTTTATTTAACGATGATCGTATAGGATCAATATTCGAACTTGGCAAGTTCTGTTTCTTACCTGGTATAAATTGGCTATTGGTTGATTTGTGAACATTCGGTTATTTATATTTCTTGGCGTATATGAACAGGCGGAAGAAGGTGAAGAGGATGAGGAAATTAATCAGATGTTTAAGGGGGGCAAGAAAAGGAAGAAAACTGAGAAATCACCTGCAGAGATTGCTTTAGTTGTGGAGCACCTTATGGCAGAGCTAGAAGTTACCGCTGAAGAAGATGCTGAACTGAACAGGCAATCTAAACCTGCTATTAATAAACTCAAGAAGCTGCCACTGTTAACTAATGTTTTATCAAAGTATGTATGTGCACATTAAAAAGCCAATGCTTATGGTATTCAAAAAAACAGATATGTTAGATTGGCTTCCTAATTGTTTCAATATATGTTTTCGCAGGAAGAGTCTGCAGCAGGAGTTTTTAGATCATGGAGTGCTCACATTATTGAAAAATTGGCTTGAACCCCTGCCTGATGGTAGCTTACCTAACATGAATGTTCGAACAGCTATACTGAAGATATTGACTGATGTATGCAGAGCTGCTTTCTTCTTGATTTTCTTTGATTATATATACAGAGAGAGAGAGAGAGACCCAGTATGCTTTAGTTCTAAATGGAACCATGTCAGGCATTTCTCTTACCTGTTTTTTGTATATGCAGTTTCCAATTGATCTAGAGCAGAATGATCGGAGAGAGCAGCTAAAAAAAAGTGGTCTAGGAAAGGTAAGATCTGTGGATGTGTCACCTTGTCTTGTGTTTAATAGGTTGCTTGTAGATGTTGTCTTATATGTAATTGGTTTCTTGTAGTCTCTATTTTGACCAAATTCTCCATCTACAGGTTATAATGTTCTTATCAAAATCTGATGAAGAGACCACAGGCAACCGGAAACTTGCCAAGGACTTGGTTGATAAATGGGTAATTTCGGGCTTCATCTCAACCAGTTTGTTTCAGATGAATATCCTAAAAAAGAAAACATTGGCTTTCTGATGAATAAGTTTTTTTTGCCGGATGCATAGAAGTGTTAACTAATTTTCTGATATTTTCTTTCCAAATTTGCTTCTTTTTGTGCTATCTATTTGTTTTTTAATGCTCACTTTAAAAAATGCCTTCTATTTCCTGATTGTTATAACTGGAGGGAAATATTACTAACTGTGAAAATTGAATTTTGCAGAGTCGACCTATATTTAACAAGAGCACCCGATTTGAAGACATGAGAAGCTATGATGACGATAGAGCTCCATACAGAAGACCTCCCGTAAAAAGGTATTATTTTCTTTTATGTTTGTAGTGGCATGAAAATTAAAAGATCCGTGTTGCCTTCATGTTTACTCGTATGTTTTGTATTGTCTATTCACAGGCCTGTAGCCAAATCCTCAGGACTGGACGCGAGAGATGATGATCTTGACGAGTTCTCACAGTAAGAAATATGTTCCTTGTCACGATCGCGTGGTTTCGTTTCTGTGTTTTTTCTAAATCTCTCCGCTGTTAGCTATGCTGATGGATTGATTTCTGTACTGTAGGGGCCCTAAGTCTGGCCAAGCAGCCTCTAGACAACACGCTTCTATACCTGAAGCGCTACCATTGGATTTTGTTGTACGTCCAAGATCAAAGATTGACCCGGATGAAGTCAGGGCCAGGGCCAGGGCCAAGCAGCAGGGTCAGGACCAACGCAGGCTCAAGGTTTGTCCTATTTTCTTGACACTTTCTTCTTCTTTTTAACACTTTTTCGACTCGTTCAGCCAATTTCATCCCTCGATAGTCAACAACTCAAACGCTATGAGTTTCCCTTCAGCTTTCGACTTTTAGTATACACTACTCCCAAATTTGTACCATCATCAGGCGTAGCTTGGCGATATGAGCGGAGGTTTTCTGTCGAACCTCTGTCTAATATGGCATAGTGGGCTGATGCGACAAAAATGTACGAGCGGGAATGGAAAAAAAACACAACTTTACCAAGAAATAGTAGTCAACAGAGTAGGAAACCTTTGCTGGCTTGTATAGTGGCATATAGGACTAGGCTTTGATAACCTGGTCCATTGAGAGTTCATTTTTTCTTGCAACAAAAGCCCCTCATCTTCCTACTACTAATTTCTTTGTGCTCACCTGGTCTTGGAGGTTGTAGTACCTTCTTTCTGGAGTATGGTTCTTTTGTGTGTGGAATTTTTGTTTCCCTTTTTCTTGTCAATTCCCTTTCTTGGATTGCAATTCTCTTCGAAAGTGGTGTGCATCTACATTGGTCTTTAATATGTCTTGAGCATTTAAAAAACTCTATAGTAGGATTGCGTGTTCGATCATTCTCGAGAATTTTACTGTTAAAAAAGATGCATTATGTTCAGATCAGAATACCTGGGCAACGTTGCTTCTTTTGATTTGTCCATAGATCGCATTCGGAGCAATTGCCTAAGTTAGCTATTTGATTGGGACGAATTAAGATCTCGAACTTGAATGCGGTTTAGCTATTATTTATCTAGAACACCGACAAAAGTAATTAACGCAGTCGATTTGTGATATGCAGATGAACAAGAAATTGCAGCTGCTGAAGGCACCAAAGAAGAAACAGCTTCAGGCTACAAAGCTGAGCGTCGAAGGTCGAAACATGATTAAGTATTTGTGATCGCCATCTTCTGCGGAAATAAAGCTACTGTATGCTGGGTCAAGGATGGACCTCGCGAAAGATGTCAATAGGATGGATCCTATTATATGCCCTGTTATTGATGGCAACTCTTAACTTGTATTGGCATTATATTTTGTTTGAACCCTGGAAATTATTCTCTATATTTTAATGCAGACAGGCAAAAGAAATTGATTGAAGTGTACATGTCTGACTATCATAATAGGTTGGCGAAGATGTTGATCAAAGTGTACATGTACGATTATCATAATATGTTCAAGAATATATGATTTTGGATAGCCATGAGTTTTCTTCTTTCGATCCATGTTTTGGTTTAAGTGCCGATAACCTAGACTTATATTTGAATCTCTGAAGATTGAACAGGTGGTGCCATAATTTGTACATGTTCCTCTATACGGCCTGACTCAAAAAATGCAGAGATTTTAACATTAATCTGAATGTTTGCAACTGGTCTTTTTACAAAGTAGATACTAATATAACATGCGTGTAAGTGACAAGGTTGGGTCCTGTCAGCTGCCAAGCGTATAAGATGGTTTATTCCGTGGGGTTTTGGTGTTCCAGCACTTGTCACGAAAGGGCTTCGACTTGAGCTTTAGGGCATGTTTGGTTGCTGGGTTGGATTGCACCGGATTGGGGTACACTGGTGTACCCCTCCTTCCTACCCTTTCAATCCTCCTCACAGTTTACTATTCACAAGATACAGTTTACTATTCACAGGGATACCCCAATCCAACCGAACTCAGTCCAACCCAGCAACCAAACAAACCCTAGAATGCTAGTAGGTATACCCGCGCTTTGCAGTGGAATGGGAAAGAAAGCTAATGAGTTTTGTGAACTCTGGTTATATACAATTACAATAAATAGATGGACTTTTATCGGTTGTGCCTTAGATATATGCCTTTCCTTTTTTTCAATTTCAGATGAGTCTTTGACTTTTGGTCTGTTATCACTTTTGTTCTTCTGTCAAACTATCCATCAAAAGGTTTAACTAAACGAACCATGATATGGTTAAAAGGGGTATAATGGTCAAACTTCCCTTTCAACTTCCTCCTTGATCGCCTCACACCCTCCTCATCCCTTGGTGATGCAACCTTGATTCTCAAATTGACTTTCGACTTCACTCGCTCCATTTGCCAGAACCTTTTGCCCCGACTCCTTCTTCCTGGCACATGGAAGATTAGATTTGATCCACCTTCACTCGATAGGACCACATACCACTCGTGCTCTATCTTTATTTCACAATCGAGTCGAGCCTTGGCTCAAGCTCCACCATCACCATTCGCATGTAAGCGATTTGACTTCTAAAAGCAGTTGCACAACCAATTGCAGTTTGACTTCTAAAAGACGTTGCACGATCAATTGCTGCCTTGAAGCCGAAGCTCTGCACAATATCAACATCTTCGAGGTTGGATCCATGCATTGGACCCTCAAGAATAGCAACCTCGAAGCCGTGCTTCAGGACATCTTCCCCTTCATTTGAGAGGCTTGACCAACAAAGAGCTTCCTCAAGAGCCCTCAGGGAGGTAGAGGAGAGGAAGTTTGGCTGCTGAACTACTCAGAGGTAGATCTCGCGAAGGCTAGGACTGATGGAAGACATTATAAGTCCTCTTCTTTGACTTCCAGAGAACGACAGAGCCCTTCATTCAAGATTCTCCAAAGTGGACTAGTCCGAGGCATGGGAAGTGCGGCTCTCTTTTCCTATGGATTGGTCTGGTATTCTCCACGGTGGGTGGAGAATGACGTGCAGGGTAGAGGAGGCATGGGCAGAGGTGAAGGAGGAGGGGCTGGAGGGACGGGGTTGGGGAGGAGGCGTAGGAGGAAGGAGGAAGAGTGAAGAGTGAAGAAGAAAAGGATAAAAAAGACGTGTCTACCCTTAATTTTCACGAGAGCTAATATCTGGAGGGAGATGGATGCGAATGTACTCTGAGGGTACAAATGATCATTGTGGAAGAAGTCAGGGGCACATATGATATAGCAAAAAAGGGCGAGGTATAATTGATATTGTAATATCCAAGGATAGCACAACTGATAAAATCCCTAAATATAATGTGTTTCTTTAGTTGATGTCATGCAATTTCACCCAATATCTAACAATGTAATACAAATATTGAAAATTTTACAAATATTAAAAAATATAATACTGACGACCAACTAAAACTATTGGTGAAAAAATAGATAGTTACATTCAATATTTTATATGCAACATTGTGCTGCTTTTTAAAGCAAATATTGAATTCTCATTGTCAATATCTAAGAGAAATAAACTTACCATATATAACAAATGATTAGTTATTTATTACTCTGTATCTTCATAATATTTAAATATACCTTAAAAACTATAAAAATATACGATAAAAACCATAAAACATATGATGTTCATAGTGACATACAAACTCATGCATAAATTTCATTCATAAAAACACACTATTATAATTCTTAAAACTAAATTTATTATTTTCTATTTATAAAAATATACTATAAAAATACTTTTATCTTTATGATTCATGAAATTACACTACAAATTTATTATAAAGTGTTTTTTATAGTGTATTACGATTATATAAATAATAGTCTTCAAGATAATACATGCTACATGTGTATAGTATTATGAATTATTTAAAAAAATACATCTAATATTATGAACCGTAATTATGCATGTAAATATGTGAATCATAAAATTCACGTGTTTTAATAAGTGATTAACAATGCATGTATTCATAAAAATACATGTATTATTATAAAGATTGTAGTATTATTAGTCATAATACAACATGTTTTATTATGAATCAAAATAATAAACGTATAGGTAATATTACACTTACTAACATGAATCATATATTAGTTAAATTCATTTATTACGATGTGATCATGTATTATTACGAATTATTATTATTTTACTACATTTGCTATTATGAATCGTGAAATACAATTATCAATTTAAATTCTAGACGTATATCATTATTTATATATCTTATTATATATATGAATATGTTTAATCTCATGTGTTCATATTTTTATAGTGTGCTTGCATTCGTAATACTTAAAATCTTGAAAAATTAATTATAATTATCAATCATAAAACACTATTGAAATATTTTTATAATCCATAAATGCATGCATTTGTAGTATTTTTCATAATACATATATTTTTATGAACACATGTATTACAATGAATCATTATAATCCATGTATTATCATGATTTATAGTGATAAGTTTAGGTTATGATTAACGATAATATATGTATTCATAAAAAGTATGTATTATTACAAATACTTATATTATTATGATTAACAAAAATAAATATATTTTTATGATTCATAATCATTCATATTCAAATACATGTGTCCATAATAATACGTGTATTGTAAATCATAATAGTACCATTTTATGAAATATTTAAAAATCGATTTATTATTATGATTGATAATAATTATTGTATTTTTAAATACATATATTAGTAGAAAATAACTCATAATAATGCATTTATTACTATGATTTAAAATAATACATTTAAATTTAGAATACATTTATAATCTACATGTATTGTTATAAAAATGGCTCAAATACATGTATTATTATGAATCATAATATTACATTTTTATGATTTTTAAAATGACATGTATTATTATGTATCAATAAATGCATATGATTCACAAAAATACATCTACTATTTTGAGCCATAAAAATACTCTAACATATTTGCACAAATGTTCATAGTAAGAAACTATGCAATATCATTGTGGTAGTATATATATTATGAGCACATGCTATATCATAGAATTAAGTCACAATATTTTTAGATTATTAAATATTATGATAACATGTTAATAATACGTATGATTATCTTAATCATTAGAAAATATTATGATTTAGTAAAATATCAATCGCAGAATGAATCATAATATTTGAGTGCCCAAATATTCTTCCTTATTTATCTTATTACTGATCATGGAATGAATATTTAAATTTTACATCGTACACATATAAAATCTGTCTTCATGATAAATCTAAATATAGAAATAGGGAGGGGAGAAAGGAAAAGAGAGAGAAGGTGAATGGGACCGAGGAGGGGAAAATAGAGAATGCAAATTGGGGGAGCGAGCTTCTCAGTGTAGGGCATTCACACGGAGACATGTGGCTAGGTTAGGGTGGAGCATTGGGCTCGATCCGGTCCAACTCTGGAAAGCTTGATCCGAGCCTGTCAATTTTCCGTGAGTTTTGGATCGGGTTGAGGCCTGCTTTTTTTAGCAAATTGAGGGTCCGGGCCTGACCCAAGGCCCACATCATCGGGCTCGGGTTCGGGTCGGGCTCGGGTTCTGGCCGGGTTCAGCCTATACCCATTTTGATTCCATTAAGTTGCACTTTGATTCCAATTTGTTGTTCTGGATATAATTCATCCATAACACATGAATATTGGATGTATTGTTATAATATAATATCACTATTCATGATTGAAGGAAATATTAGATGTATTGGGGCTATAAATCTATGTCCCCTGATTTAGTTTTAACATGATATTTTGAAATATGAGGGCCCAGGCCCGGCCAGGCCCGATCTTAATATTTTTGAAATATGAGGGCCCGAGCCCGAGCTATTTATACATCGGGTTCAGGTCGGGTCCGAGCTTTTACGAGTCAGCTCACGGTCGGGTCCGGACCGACCCGACCCAATGCTCCACCCTACATGTGGCGCATTGAGAAGAGGGAGGGGTGACAGCAGGCCGCCAGATGTCAAAAAAAGGGGAGGGCATGGTGAAAGGAGACGAGGGTAACTAAGTTTTAATTATTTAGATAGGATAGCACATGAATGATCATTTGATTTCCGTCAAGAAAGATCAAATTTCATTCATCTAAAACAACATAGCACCATAGTTGTCCCGATATGAGTGGACAAGTTAAGGTTCCCTACATGGTTGTCCTCAAGAAGCTTAGAACCAGAGAATTTCATATTTTTCCAAATCCATATAGATGGGAGGTAAAAAGTCCCAATGACCCAATTTTTAGGGTCATCACCGCACTACATTCCATTTCATTTAGGCATCTCTGCTGGATGGGGTTGTCAAACAATTTTCAGGTTCGACATTCGCTCAGATTCAGCTCGCTAAAAGTTCGATTCAGATTCGATTCAAAAATAAACGAACCGAACATGAACACGAGTTTGGGCTCGATCAAATAAATGAAATGAATCTCAAAAACATAGGTTCGCTCAAGTTTGGTTCGTTAAAAGTTCGATTATATGCGCACATACATACATAAAGTATATATACATACATAAAGTATATATACATGCATATTGTGTATATAAAAGGAAAAAATTACATTCTATAGTAACATAAGGGCTATTCACTTATTTTCTCAAACCCATCCGCCATCCACTCCCTAGGTCCCTATTCCCGAAACCCCACAAAACCCTTCCCCGCAGATGCGATTTTTCCCTTTGAATAGAAACGTCTGCACAACATTTATTCTTAAACGAACCTTTAACAAGCTGAACCGAACCTTTACGAACCTTACCCGAACTGAACCAAACCTAATTACCGTTTTCATTTTATCGAGCCGAACCGAACCCAAGCCTGAAAGTATGCTGAACAAACCGAACCGAGCTTGGGTTGGTTCGCTCAAGTTCGGCTCATTTACACCCCTATTGCTGGAGAAGGACGACCGATGCTCGCTTCTTGTTTTGGGAAGTGTCGACCAAGGATCTGAAGCCACGAGGGGTTTACAAACCTAAAATGAGTAGAATTCAAGTAATAGAAGAAAATTAGTGTGCACTCACAGTTAGCCAAAGAAAGTGGTCTAGTTCTCAAAGTAACATGTGAGTATGATTTGTAAGAATGTCGAGGTACGCTGCGAGGTACGCTGCCTTGTTCTTCAAGCTCGAGAGAGTATGAGAGAGATATAGAGAGATGAAGGGATAGAGTCAGAAGGGGGGCTCCCGTTGGCGAGGTACCGATCGATGATCATTCTCCTCCTCGACGAGGTGTATATATAGGCGTGAAAACTCTCGTTTAATCCGCCCCTCTTCCCCCACGCCGACGATTGCGATCTTCCTTAAGATCCGGCCTCGTCGCAACTGTCGCCCTCCGGATCGGCCGGTGCCGGTTCTTGACCACTTGGTCACAAGATCGTCTACATCTCCCACTTGACCAAAGTGGTCAAAACATATATACTCCCACTATTCGTGTGGTATATACATGGAGATTTATCATGTGAGGATCATTATCTATGAAACCTCTTCCTTGACTCAAACATTCTTGAGTCCCGTTAAACCAACGTGTTTAATGTATGTTCTTGCTGTTATTCTCTTGGTAAGGGAATCAGCCAACATGTCAGTGGTGGGTATGTAGGTTACCGTGATTTCTTGCTTCACCACTATATCTTGTATATAGTAGTATTGGATATCAATGTGTTTTCCTTTAGAACTATTAGCCCCACTATTAATCAAGCTTATCGCAGCTTGATTGTCACAATACATTTCAATTGTCCCTTTGACCAATTCGAGGCTTAGATTCTCTGGAAAACACATGCTCCATACAACATGAGTGGTGGTCATGCAACATGCAATATACTTAGCCTCATGTGTATGCCGAGATACACATCCTTGTTTCTTGCTACCCCAAGAAATAGCCGCACCACCAAATATGAACAGTTAACCTGATGTGGATTTTCTATCATCCACATCCCCTCTGAAATCGGCATTGGAGTAGCCTACCACTTCAAGCAATTATGCTTGATACACAAGTTTCAGATGCACTGTTCCTTTCAGATATCGAAGAATCCTCTTTACATCTTCTCAATGTGCTGGATTGGGATTGCTTTGATATCTACTGACTAAGCTTACTGGATAGGCTAAGTCAGGTCGAGTACACATCATTGCATACATTAAACCTCCCACCGCTTGTGCATATGGTACATCTAAAGGTTTCTTTCCCTTTTCGGGACACTGACTCTTACTGAGTCTCTTTCCCATCACAAGTGGTGTTGGAGCTGGAGTGTTGTTCTGCATTCCAAATCTCCTTAATACAGTATGCAAATATCTTTCTTGACTAAAGCTCAATGTCCTTGAATCCCTATCTCTTGTTATTTGAATTCCAAGAACATACTTCACCCATGTCCTTTATCTCAAATTCATTGCTCAATTTTTGTTTAATTTCATTGAGCATTTATATGCCATTACCTACAAGCAGAATATCATCCACATACAATGACATGATTGCAAACCTACTCCCGCTTTTCATGACATACATACATTTATCCAATTTATTTGAAGCAATCTAAATTGGATAACTTTCTCATGAAATTTGAGATACCATTGCCGTAAAGACTACTTCAAGTTATATAATGACTTTCTTAACTTGTAAATCTTTTTCTCCTTACCTTCAACATGAGATCCCTCAGGTTGTCGCATATAAATCTCTTCCTTTAATTCTCCATTAAGGAAGGTCGTCTTCACATCCATTTGGAACAAATCCAAATCCATAATTGCGACCATGGCTAAGATTATCCGAATGGATGCCAACTTAGCCACTAGAGAGTAGGTTTCCTGGAAATCTATTCCAGCTTGCTGAGTATAACTCTTGGCAACTAATCTGACTTTGTATTTGTCAACAGTACCATCAACTTGGTACTTCTTCTTGAATACACACTTACATCCTATGGATTGCCTACCTTCTGGCAAATCACATAACTCCCATACACTATTTCGCTTGATTGATTCCAATTCCTCCCTCATGACGGCCAAGCATGATTCCGACTCAGACGAAGCCATAACATCATCAAAGGGTATAGGATATGTACAATCCGCGACATCCTCATCCACAGTGTAACACGATACCTCGCATCCATAGAAATGGTAATCTTCCATCCATACGGGCTGTATTTGGGTCTTTTATTGCTGATTATACTCATGGGTTGTGTGGGTCCACCCATTTCCTCTAAAAGATCATCATGTTCCTTAGGTTCATTCTCTACATTTGGATGATCGATATCATCCTCAAGTTTTTGTCTAACGCTCAAGTCATCTTCATTGTCATGTAGGACAATCAGAGGATCCGATCCCTCTACTTCATGCTCTTTTTCTTGATGAATTTCAAGGAAAGTAGCATCACGACTTTCGATCAGACCTTTAGTTTCATGAAAGAACCTATATCCTTTAGAATTCTCACTATATCCAATAAACTTGCACTTTAATGTCCTGAAGTATAGCTTGTCTCTAAGCTGACTCAGTACCAGAACATGTGTTATACATCTCTATTTTCGGAGATGGCTCAACTCGGACTTTCTGCCATTTCATATTTCATATGGCATTGATTATACGGACTTGGTGGGAATCCTATTATGTATATAGTTTGTAGTCAACACTGCCTCTTCCCAGAATTTCTTGGAGAGTCCTGGGTATGAAAACATACACCTTACTGCATTCATCAAAGTTCGATTCTTTCCATCTGCTACACCATTCTGCTGTGGTGTATAGAGCATTGTAGTATGCCTACGAATGCCTGTCTGAATACAGTAATCCTCAAACTTCTTTGAGGTATATTCCCCACCTCTGTCTGTCCTACGAGTCTTGATTGGTTTTCCCAATCTTGTCTCCACTTATGTCATTTATCTCTTAAATATTTCAAGTGCTTCCGACTTTCTTTCAAAGATATAGACATAAGAGAACTTCGAGTAGTCATTTTTTAATGTTATAAAGTGTTCCTTATTTCTATGTGTGCGAACGCTCAGTGGTCTACATATGTCTGAATGGATCGAACCTAGTAACTCTGTTGATGGAGTTCCGGTTGAAAAAGGTCTTCTCGTCATTTTACCGGTCAGACAATGTTCGCAGGGTAATGTCCTTGCTCCCGTGATCTTAGGCAACAGATTTACCTTCATTATTTGATCTATTTTAGAATTTCCTGGATGACCCAGTCATATGTGACACAAGTCATAATAAGACAAACAACACAAGGAATAATCAAATGCGATATTCATTGATTCACTAGATTTTATTACAGGAAGACAGAATAGGTCATGCTTGGGCACAAACTTTTCCATCGCATAGACCTTCTTATTCTTGCCTATAGATACACGTTTATTATAAAAGCGGACTTCGAAATCCTTCTTGAGTAGCACTGGGACAGACATCAGGTTCTGGCGTATCCCTGGGGCATACAGTACATCATTCAGTACCATAATGTTATCCCCCAGGTCAAGTCTGTATGTCCCAACACCTTCTACGTCCATGTAGGTGTTGTTCCCCATGAATATCCTATGTTTGCCTTTTCTCAGCTCCTTGAAGTCCATCAAGCCCTCCTTCGTCTTTGCGATGTGTCTGGTTGCTCCAGAGTCGATCCATCATCCGTCACTGTCTGTGATGACGGAGTTGCATTCAACAACAGCCACGAATTCCATTTTCTTCTTGCATTTGTTTTTAGGCAATTTAGAATATCATGGCTTCTTCTTGTTGGGGCAATTGACCTTGAAATGGCCATATTTGTCGCAACCATAGCAAGAGCCATGTGGGTATTTCGTACTCTTTCCTTTGAAATTCACCTTGGAAGGGCCTAGTCTTTTCTTCGCATGCATGACATTTGCTTCTTCCTCGACCTCAAAGATCTCAGTTTTTGATCTTTATTTAGAGAGGTCTTTCTCAACTGCTAACTGTACAAGTAGGTCCGTCAAAGACTTAATATTGTCATTCATCAGCAGAGATGTGGCAACCATGTCGAATGACAGTGGGAGACTTCCTAGTACGGCTACAATCTGCATCCTCTCCGGAATCGCGCAATCAGCAGTGATGAATCCACATTTCATCATCTTTATTCTATCATTTTGGCACCAAAAACCCTAGCAAATGCCTGTAAATAGCATTAAAACCATCATCTTAGCATCCATGCATGTGCATTCAGATTGTGTATAAATCACTGTAATTAAGGCCAAAATTATAGAATAAATAAAGGAAAGAAAAAGAATAAAATATTGTAAATATTTTATGACCCAAAACCCCCGAGACCTAGGCATCTTGATGAATAGGTCGACAAGGAATCAAGTAGGGGGAGATAAGGTCAGAAAATACAGTGTAAATACCTATACACTCTATTCATTCTTTATTCATTTTTGGGACCTATTTTTGATTCCACTTTTTAAACACCAAATAAAGAAACTCTGTACATGAAAGTTGTAGATAAATTAATAAAGAAAAATACAAAATTGATTTCACAGAAAAATAATGTACAGATAAAAAGTTATGGTCTGAATAAAATTCCAGAATGCCAACTTCCCAGACCCGTATCTCACAAATAAAATCTCCAAATGCAGCATACTCACCTTTAATTGTATATAGAAGAAAATAATCTATCTAATGGTGGTGGTTTCGCATTTGGCGGAGCTACGGTTTGAAAGTTGACTTTTGGACCCACATTGTACACTTGTACTGAATAAAATATTCAATTTATTATTTATTCATTATTTATTCAATTTTATATTTTTATAATGTTGTAAATAATACTTATAATAATTATGTACATTAAAATAAGTATAAAAACCTAAATCAAAACAAAAATAAAAATACTTGTATAAATCCAATACATAGGTACTTCACCTATATACATACCTATATAAAACATACTTGTATTTTATTAAATGTACAAAACATCTCATAAAAATAAAATAAAAATATATTTGTGTATATAGGAGTATCCTATAATTTTAGAAAATAATAAACACAAATAAATAAATTAAAAATACAAAATAAAAATAAAAGTATTAAAATACATAGGTAATATACCTATATAAGGCTAAAAAGTGAACTTGTAGAAATATGTATCATAAAAATAAATAAAAATCATAATAAAATACTACATAAAATAACAAATAATTTTCATTTTATAACTTTAATTTAATTCGATTTATTTCTATTAATAAAACTATTTTTTATTCTCTTTTTCCTGGTTGGTCCACGTGGACCAACCAGGAGCCAGCGACTGTTGACCAGCGGGTCAACAGTCTGTCTTCTTCTTCTCAGCCCGTGGCGCGCGTCTTTTTCCCCTTGTCTTCGCGCCTTTTTCGAGGGTGCGCCGCTCATCCTCTGCGGCCGCTTCCTTCACGAAACCTCTTCCTCGATCAATCACCTCCATCGCCGACTCCTCAGATCTCCCCAGATCTGCTCGATTCGCTCGTGATCTTCCCTCGAAGTCACGCACTCCACCATCTACTTAACCAGACCCCCCTCTTCCTCCCTCCGGTTGAACACCTTCGGTCCACCCTTCCTCGCTCCGCTAGTGCTCCAAGTCTTCCTGGAGGTGACAGCTCCAGCAGCATCCACTCAGCCATAGCAGAGGAAGTCGGAGGCGTCTCCAGTATCTCCCCCAAACCAGGCGGTCGAGGTAACCTTCCCTCCGATTTATATCGTTGAGGATGCCATCTCCCCTGTTTATTTTGCTTTAGTTAGCTTAGGTTTAGTCTAAGGATCAAAAACCCCAAAAAAATCTCGAGTTTCCTCGCTTCAATCACCGATTCACCCATTTGGCCGGAACGCATCTCCGGCCGACCATCGTCCCGACACTCCACACACCCCCGCTTCCATCCAGAGGTCCAGGCAGTTTGCCCTGGACCTCCTAATCGTTTTTGCAGGTCAAAGTTCTTCGATTCGCGCCTGGAGGCAGTTTTGGAACCTCGCCGGAGCTCGCGAAGCCCCCCCCAGCTCCGCCGACCGCCAGCGAGTACCTCGGCCTTCGCCGAGGTGTTTTGAAGCCACCAGGAGACAGAGACAGACCTCAGGAGGTCGCAGCCCCATTTTGAAGCTTCCAGATCGTCGGAGGCCCGAGAACGAGCTCGGGGAAGTTCGCCCTCGCCGGCGCTCTTCCCTGTTCTTCCTCCGAGCTTCCCCGCCGTCCGATTGGGGCACCCCTCCAGATCAACCAGCCACCGTCCGATCTCCATCTGCCTCAGCCGTCCGATCTTCATCGCAGCATCTAATCTGGACCACTGAATCGAAGCGGTATCGGCTGATCAGGAGCGTCCACGTGTTTAAGTGAAGCTACATTCGCCGTTGGATCGCGCCAAGCGTGGGTATTTTGCAGCATCACCCCCGCACCTTCTTGCATTTTCATTCAGTACTTAAAATTGCAGATGTAGTTTAAAAACTTCGGGACTTATTGCATGTCAACCCTCAGTATTTTGTAATATTACAGGGACACCCCTGCCAGGTCACGTGTGCTCACGCACGTGTCTTGGCAATTTTGCAGGGAACCCCCTCCGGGTTTGAACATTTATCTTCAGTTTCTTAAATTTATAATATTTCTTGGACATCTTGCATACTGAGCCCCCTAGCTTCTGAGATTTGCAAAAATACCCTTCCCAGGCGCGTGCAAGTCATGCGCCCTGGTGGGTTAATTGCTCAAACACCCTTGCGGGTTTTGGTATTTAGACTTGATCCATTAAATGCAAGATACTGTTATATATTTTGTGGAAACTTTGCATGTTTGCCCCTGGATGTTGTGATATTTACACTTATACCCCTGCCAGGCCTTATTAATATTTGGAAGCTTGTTCTAATTATTTAAAACACCATTTAGCCTCCTAAAAATCCACAAAAATAGGCTTAAGTTCCTGGATAGGTGTACTTTAACGCTATCTAATTAGTTTTTGATTTTATTTTATTTTCCTATTTATAAAAAAAATCAAAAACAGCCTTTTTGTGTACTGTCTACCTTAGAAAATACCAAAAAAATAGCAAAACACCTCTAAAAATTCCAAAAAAATCACCTAGTGTCTATTTTATCCTATTTTAGTGTCAGTCCAAAAACCACTAAAAATATCAAAAGAAAAACACTAAAAAAATTAAAAACACTCAAAAACTTCAAAAAAATATATAAAATAGTAGAAAAACCCAAAAATAGCAAACTCAGCTTCTGTTTCTTCCTTATTTTGTTACTTTTATTAGAAAAATAGTGTGAAATATTTTTGCTACTGGTTGCTATTTTTAAATTACATTTTACTCACAGCCAGCCTTGTTTGCACTGTTTTCTCTTATTTCAGACTTTAAAAATACCAAAAACATCTTGAAAAATCCCCAAAAATCACAAAAACAGTAAAAAACCTTAAAAATACCAAAAACATTTATTTTCTGAATTTTTGAGTATTTTTGCACATTTTTATAAATATCTTAGCTTGCCTTGTATTATATCCCCTTGTTTTCCAATATTTGAAAAAGAAAAAAAAATATATAAAATATAAAATATAAAAATCAGAAAATTAAAAATCAAAATACAAAATTAAAAATTAAATAAAAAGAAAAAAAATTAAAAAAATTAAAAACCCACAAAAACATTTCTTTGTTTGATTGCTTAGTGTAGACACATCACACACTCACTCACTTGTGCATTCATTTGCTTGGCCTACACTGTTTGCTCCCTGTGTTCGAACTCTCTGCATACTTGCCCTTTACATCTTTTGTGCAGAGTTAAAAATAAATTTGACTCCACACCTGTTTTTCATTGATTGATATTTGATTGTGGGTTCATTGTTGACTTTAGTTCGAGATTTATCGTGAGTCGCCACAGCGACGGTCGTCTCCGCCTTGTGTGAGACACCACTTTTAGACCACGTGAATTTCGGCTAAATCAAATGGCGCCGTTGCCGGGGAGCAACAGCGAGTAGTTCATTTCTTTATTGATTGTGTGTTGATTGTTTACCATAGCTGCATTTACCTCTCTTACACTCTTAGTATATTTTGATTGAGCTTTCTGACCATTCTCTTCTTTGTCTTCTTGCGAGGGACCGCGGAGCGAGGCGGATCGCCTAGGCGACCGACGCAACCTTGGGACGTGGAGCCGGCTTTTCTTTAGCCAAGCCGGCAGGAGAGAGCAGGAGGAGTGAGATTGAGTGGTAGTTTAGCTTGCATTTATTTTTGTGAGAGAGAGAGACTATTAATTTGTAATAATACAGGTACCTTGGACTTGGACACTTAGACATCCGGGCCTAATTTCCAAGTGTTTGTTCACTTGGGGGCTCACCGCAGTTTTGCCGCGTTTTTACCGATTGTCATTTTCCGGTTTTGATTTCCTTTTTCACTTTATTTTGTGGATTGAGCTCTTAGATCTAGGTCCTGCTTGACTCGAGTAGAATAGGTCCAAACACTTAATTATCTTTGCATGCTCCTATAGTACGTTTTGGACTTAGACTAATTAAACAGTTAGCGAGTAGCTTCCAAATCCACGCGCCGCGAGCTCATACCCGAACAAGCGCTTTCTCCTACTCCAAATGTGTTGGGCAGAGGAGGGGTGAGCCAAGACCGGACACTCGGATTAGAAGTTATTAGCTAGCTTGTGGTTCTTCACGCTAGCAGTTGCCTAATCTAGGACGATTTCCGTGTGCATATCGGCATATAGTATAGGTTTAAAAATTTCTGCTTTGCATCCCGCATGGAGAGAGCTGGGATTCGCTGTAAGTCTTCTAACTTTGCACGCATCATTTAGGCACAAAGGTGAGATTTCCATCTTTGTGCCGACTTGCACGGCTTTTCCGACTCTTTTCTCCCTCTGTTTTTGGACAAAGTAGGACCAAAAAGAAAATACAAAACCGTTAGGCGCTTGTTTGAATTTACTCAAAAGAAGCGATAACACCAAAAAAACTAAAAAAGGGACTGCTAAGAAAACTTGACCAAAATAAAAAAGGTAATTGGATTCATTGCTTGGGGTGAGTAATACCCTCACTTGTATTCAGGTTGCATGGGAAGGTCTCCTTCCAAGTGAGGTGAGCGCTTCGTAAGGATTAGAGCCAAAAACCCAGCTTGTGGCTGCCTTGTGTATCGCCTGGATTACCGAAGTATTGGCGCTTCTATCGTACGTAGTCGAGTAGGGCTTGGTCACCATTGGTGACTCACTATTGTGTGAGCATCGACCTCGTCCGAAGTATCGAGCATAGGCCACGCCTTCACGGGGGTGTCTGTCTCACCGGCTGCGTCCGAGTAGATTCTTGCACGCTCACGGGTGATTCCGTTGCGAGCGAGTTCTGAAGTATTGGTTTCGCCTATTGGCTTCCTCTCTTATTCTTTGGCTGAGTAGGGATCCAGGAAGGGTTACAAGGACCTCAACTGCACAAGCTACAGGTTACACAGGAGGAGGACAAGTACGGGATACTTTTCCGGCAGTACTCTCTCTCCTATAGGCGTAGCGTTCTAAGGACTCGTTAAAAGATAAATTCCTGAATCAAGCTAAAACTGAAAAGATAAAAGCCGAACCTTCACGGCTTCATGTGTTGAGTTGGTGAACTTACCCTTGCCTTGTGTTTGATTGCTAGATTTGTTTAGGTCAAGATCAAAAACACAGCACAATTGTGCGCAATTTTGTTGCATCTTATTCTTCTTCTTCTCTTGCCTTTCCTCTACTCTTCTCAATAATCAAGATGATGGGACGGAGATCTCTTAGGCCGACCCTGTCGGCACCGCTATCCCGCACTCCCCCTTATTCATCTAGGACTACCTCGGAGAGTCCGCTCTCCGAGCCTGAGTATACATCCGCCCTGTTCCCCCTCGACCATTCTTCCCACTCTCCTTCTATCAGTCCAATTGTTTCAGAATTCAGTGCATCACAGAGTTCAGATCATTCTACAGCACCTGAGATGGCCTCTTTTGCTTTTACAGAAGATCCAGTCATGTCGGACAGAGGCGAGCATGAAGATGATCATGAGCACCCTCCATTCGTATTTGATCAGGCAGCCATCAACAATTCGTTGTTAGCATCCCTGGAAACCATGCAGAGACAGATCCGAGACTAGGGGACATTTATGGGTGATCTCATGCGAGAGATAGCGCAGATGAGAGAAGACCGTGCTGGCGGAGAAGGTGGAGGAGGAGGACCCGATGCAGGAGGAGACAATCCAGGCGGCGAGCGACCGCCACAGACCATCATGAGGGAATTGCATAACCCAGCTTCATCCCTCACTCACCGATGGATTCGACTCCCACCTATCCATGGAGACTTCGAGCTTCGGCACAACACAATTCAGATGCTACCCAAGTTCCATGGGTTGCCGACCGAAGAGCCGCACCTCCACCTCCAAGAATTCGAGATGATTTGCAGCACCATCCATGATCGGTTGATAACCGAGGACACAATCAAGATGATCGCCTTTCCATTCTCTTTGGTTGACAGAGCCGCCTATTGGCTCAAACACCTTGGGCGTTTCGTCGACACATGGGCAGATCTCCGGGCCGCATTCCTGAAGAAGTACTATCCTCTCGGCCGGACCAACGCAGCAAGAGCAATGATAAGCAACTTCGTCATGATCCCAAACGAACAATTCCATGAAGCCTGGGATCGATTCAGAGAGCTCATCGACCGGTGTCCCCACCATGATATCTCCAAGCCCAATCTCGTTCAGAGTTTCTTTTGCGGGCTGACACCGGAGCTGCAGGGGCTAGTGAACGCCTCTTGCGGTGGGTCTTATTTCTCCAAGGGAGAAGACGACGTCTGGGCCATCTACGAAGGCATGGCAGAAAACTCCACAGTGATGACCCAGGCCCGAGTCTATACACAGCAGAAGCCCCCGCAAGGAGCGGGATCATTTCAGAGGATCGCCCGCATCGATGCAGGTCCCAACACAGTGTCGGTAGCCGCAGCCCAAGCTGAATCAGCCGCAGCCGACATGGGCATCATCAGTGAAAAGCTGGACCGCATGGAGATCCTTGAGAAGAAACAAAATCAAGGCATGGCCCAGATGGACCAAATTGCCAAGACAATGAGTGACCTGAAAACTCAGATTCTCTGCATTCAGGAGGCACAGACCCATTCACAACAGCCTCCCAGGTCACAGGTTGCTTCCAGCAGCAACAATTCCAACCAGGCCTCTGCCTCATACCGTCAGGTAAACCATATCCAGGCGGAGCCGGTTCCCTTGTTGCAGTACCATACAGAGCAACCGCCATCTCAGGAGACTCGGATGGTGGTTTATCAGCCGGAGCAACCACTGGCAGTTCTTCCTCCACCCTCCTTCGAGCAGGAACCGTTGATGGAAGTCAATGGGATTTGGTACGACCGGTACCCTCAGCCCGCAATCCGCCGGGATCACCCCGGATTCCGTTGGGGCAACGGTGGATCCTCTTCCCAACAGCAGAACCCTGCCCAAGGATACCAGAACAGCCAGCCACAGCAACAACACCAGCAGCCCCAGTATGCCCAACCGCAGCAATATCACAGTGGTCCTCGTCCCAACTATCAGGGACAGCAGTGGAGGCAGCGCGAGCAGCCTCAGCGTTTTCAGAACCAGCCTCCCCAGTACCAGCAGCAGCAGCCTCATGTCCAGCAGGGACAATCATCCGGTTCTCATGGCCCATCTTTTGAGAACCCAGCTCTCGATGATCTTGCCCGCTTGCTATCTGAACAGCGAGCATCTTTCAGGCAAGAAATGGATGAGTTCCGGCAGGAGATGCGGGAGATCATGAAAGGCAAGGCCGCCATACCAGCTCAGATCGAACCAAACCCTAATAATTTCAAAAGGAAGCCTGAGCAGGTAGAGTTTTCAGAGGATACCCCTCCTAGTGACTATGAGAATGATGTGAATAATATCTATTATGATGCTGATTTTGTTACTACTAGGAGCGGTAGGATACCCGCCGGCGGCGTCTCTTCTGAGCGACAACCGGATGGAGAACCAGGAGCGCCAGAAGAGCAGAGCAGCGGTACTGATGCCGCTAATGATGATGTAGAAGAAGGTGGTGCTGAAGCCACCAATGATGGAGTCCAGGACGACGGTGCTGATGCCGTCGTGATACCAGATGAAGACGGTGGTGCTGATGCCACCATTTTTGGTGCAGAACCAGAGAGCGGTGCTGATGCCGCAGAGACAGGTGCCAGTGGTGGTACTGAGGCCACCACATCTCCTTTTGTTGAAACTCCAGCTGTGGTGTCACCACGTTTTGTATCTTTGGACTGTGATCAAAACAAAAACAACAAAAATATGAATAAAGAAAAGGTTTCTGTTCAAATTACGGATCCATATGTATTGAATGATGATGTTGGTATGGATTCCCCTTCTTCACAGGCACAGGAACCTATTTCTAGTCCTCCATCTGAGGAGGCCCCTACCATCCCCTTTCCAGAGGCACTCCGCCGAGCGAAGGGGAATAAAAAAGAAAATCCCAAAAAGAACCAAGAGGTAGAGTTCGGCAATCAGATGATTGACAGGTTTCACGTTCAGCTGACTCTACGAGAAGCATTTGAGCATATCCCTTTCTTCAAAAAGAATCTGAGAGAGACAACCACTGTCAGAAGAAAGCGGAGGCACAGAGATCAGATCCATATGCTCACACATGACACTTGCTGCACCATTCAGAACAAGTTGCCAGCCAAGAGACCAGATGCAGGAGCTCCCTATGTCAGATGCGAGATTCAAGAGCAACAGTTTGATCGTACTCTATTAGACAGCGGCTCTTCAATCAACCTCCTTCCGGCAGCCTTACTCAAGCAATTTGAGTTCGGCACTCTTCATCGAAGCAGAACAGTCCTTCAGTTCGCTGATAGGTCGATAAAGAGGCCGAAGGGGTTGTTGAAAGACGTGGTCGTTACCATTCAGGGCCTGAAATTCCCCGTGGACTTCGTTGTGTTGGACATGGAGATCCCTGAGTCGGTAACTGATGCCCCCATCATCCTCGGACGCCCATTCCTGGCCACAGCCAAGGCGGTGACCGACCATGATTGCGGGAAGGTATGTTTTCGCGTAGAGGGCGAGACCATACAAATAGAGACGATCGAGGAAACCAGAGCCAGAGAGTTAGAATGCTCCGAGCAGTCCAGCGAAGCCGCGCAGATGACAGAGGAAGAGCTAGACGTCCACCAGGTTCGTGATTTTGAAATGACTGATGATGAATCTAACTGGAAAGACCCTGTAGCACCGACTCTCGCCTTGCCTACCGATTCTTTGTATCTCAAGCTCATGGCGATCGAGAGTCGGGAGAGCACATTCCAGGATGAGGATACACCTGAGGCTGACAGCATCGTGACGAATGGTGCCGATGATTTCAATTCATGTTCTTCTATCTCCGATCCCTCGTATTCAGACATTGATTGGGCCTATTTTGATGATCCGTTGTCTTGTCTGATTCATTCTGAACCAGCAACCATGACAGAGTGCGAGCCCGTACAGTACATTGATAATTCAGTCAGCCGCCTTTCGTCAGAAATTCAGGCCGAGCGAGAGTTCTCCCATGCAGACCTGGTAGCTTTCACACAGACATATCAGAAGCCAGATCTGCCACCTCCCAGTTGTCCTGAAAGAAAACCTCTGCCGCAGTCAATGAAGTACAGATTCCTTGCAGGAGAGCCAGAAATGCACCCAGTCATCATCTCCGCAGATTTGACTGGAGAACAAGAATCTCGTCTGATGGAGGTTCTTGAAAGAAATCGCAAGGCAATCGGATGGAATATAGCTGACCTCAAAGGGCTGAGCCCGAAGCTGTGCTCCCACCACATCTATCTCGAGGATGACGCTAAGCCATCGCGCGAATTCCAGCGACGGCTGAACCCGAATCTTCGAGAGGTTGTCATGAAAGAAATTTCGAAGTGGTGGAGTGCTGATTTCATCTATCCCATCTCCGACTCAAAATGGGTAAGTCCGTTGCATGTGGTACCCAAGAAGACGGGTATCACAACAGTTGTCAACGAGTTCGGAGAAGAGGTCGCTACCAGAGTACCAACTTCTTGGAGGGTCTGTGTGGACTACAGACGATTAAATGAGGCCACCAAGAAGGATCACTTCCCGCTGCCCTTCCTTGATCAGATTATCGAGCGGTTAGCCGGGAAGAGCCATTACTGTTTTCTTGATGGGTACTCTGGATATAATCAAGTGGCCATTGCGCCCGAAGACCAGGAGAAGACGACTTTCACCTGTCCGTTTGGGACTTATGCTTTCAGACGGATGCCCTTTGGTCTATGCAACGCTCCTGCGACATTCCAAAGGTGCATGTTGTCCATTTTCTCGGACATGGTGGGAAACTGTTTAGAGGTCTTCATGGATGACTTCTCGGTCTATGGCGATGGGTTTGATGCTTGTCTTGACTGCCTAGATCGTGTGCTGAAGCGCTGCATAGAGGTCAATCTAGTCTTATCCTGGGAGAAGAGTCATTTCATGATGACTCAAGGGACGGTCCTTGGGCATATCGTCTCCAACAGGGGCATGGAGGTCGACCCTGCCAAGGGGATATCATCAGAAAACTCAATCCGCCGTCCAATTTGCGTCAGTTACGGTCTTTTCTGGGGCATGTCGGTTTCTACCGACGGTTTATTCAGGACTTCAGTCGAATTGCCCGACCGCTTACTGACTTGCTGACCAAAGACACCGAGTTTATTGTTAATGATAAGTGTCTTGAATCATTTGAGACTCTCAAAAATATGGTTGTTTCAGCTCCTGTCCTTCAGCCACCCGATTGGTCTCTCCCATTCGAGATCATGACGGATGCTTCAGATTTTGCCGTTGGGGCTGTGCTTGGACAGAGGAGGGATGGATTACCGTTTGCCATTCACTACGCCAGCCGAACCTTAGATGCCGCTCAAAGGAATTACACTGTGACTGAGAAAGAGATGCTGGCCGTAGTCTTCGCTCTTGATAAGTATCGATCTTACATTCTCGGATCTAGAGTAACTATTTACACCGATCATACCGCCATCCGGTACTTAATGGCTAAGAAGGATGCCAAAGCACGTCTGACCAGATGGATCCTTCTACTCCAGGAATTTGATATTGAGATTAAGGACAAACCTGGAGTCAAGAATGTGGTGGCGGATCATCTCTCCAGATTGGAGAATCTTGAGGAATCTGAGCCCAGCGCACCTATCACAGAGACGTTTCCAGATGAGGCGATCTTAGCTGTCACCTCACTCCCGTGGTATGCCGACTTTGTAAACTATCTTGTTGCCAAGACAGTCCCTCAGGGTTGGCCCAGGCAGAAACTTGAGACCTTCCTAGCTAAGGCCAAGTTTTACCATTGGGAGGATCCCGTCCTTTATCATGAAGGAGGGGATAGCATCTGGAGAAGGTGCATTCCTCAGGAAGAGCAGCATAGCGTCCTCACATACTGCCACAAGCTTGAGGCAGGAGGACATCATTCAGGAAAAAGGACAGCACAGAAGGTGCTTCAATCCGGCCTATGGTGGCCTACTCTCTTCAAGGATTCTGATGAGTTCGTGAAGGGATGTACTGACTGTCAGAAAATGGGAACCTGCGGACAGAGAGACATGATGCCCATGCAACCTATTCACTTCTGTGAAGTTTTTGATGCATGGGGGATTGATTTCATGGGCCCATTTCCTAAGAGTCAGGGATTCGAGCATATTTTGCTCGCTGTAGATTATGTCAGTCGATGGGTTGAGGCCATCCCCGCCCGAGCCGCAGATGCTAAAACCGTTTGCAAATTCTTGAGGAAAAATATCATTTCACGGTTCGGGGTACCTAGAGTTTTGATTTCTGACGGGGGGTCTCATTTCATCAATGACAAAGTTAGGGCCCTTGCTGACGAGTTCGGTATTGACCATCGGGTTGCCACTCCTTATCACCCTCAGACTAATGGTCTTGCTGAAGTATCGAATCGGGAGGTAAAGACTATCTTGCAGAAAGTTGTCCGCCCAGACCGAAAGGATTGGTCACAACTTTTGGACTCGGTCCTATGGGCCTATCGGACTTCTTTCAAACATCCATTGGGGACATCTCCTTTTCGTCTCGTCTATGGCAAGCCGTGCCATTTGCCAGTGGAAATCAAGCACAAATCTTTATGGGCAGTTACTGAGTTACTTTTGGATCCTGAGAGTATAGGAGATCAGAGACGAGCAGAATTGGCAGCCCTGGAGGAACTGAGAGACACAGCCTTTTCCAACAGCCTACAGTACAAAGAAAAAGTGAAGACATGGCACGATTCGCATATCAGCCATAAACAGTTTGAGCCAGATCAGAAAGTATGGTTGTTTGATTCCAGGCTGAAATTATTCCCAGGGAAGTTGCAGAGCAAGTGGAAAGGTCCGTATGTGGTTAGGAAGGTACATGACAATGGCAGTATTGATATATCCGAACCGTCATCTTCTTCTACCTTCCGCGTCAATGGTCAACGCCTAAAGCTATATCGCGATCATGATCCGCCGACCATGGACGTTGCCCCCATTCTTCTGGTATGAGATGTGTTCTTTGACTCATATAAATCTGCATCTCATACATGGTGATCATTTCTATCTTCCACTGTACAGATCAGCTGTTCATATCACTCTTTCGTCTGACGATTTATTTTCTTCTTTTCTTCTTTTCCTCTTCTATTTGCTTTATCTATCAATGAGGTGCCGCCCTTGTAGACAGTATCCATACTTAGGACGTACTTTGTCCTAAGTATAGGGGGGTGTGCACCCCGAGTTGTTCTATTCTTTTCGATCCTCTCCATTGTCTCCTCTTCTTATCTATACTTAGGGATATCTTACCCTAAGTATAGGGGGAGACAATCTGAGTAAGATCTGTTCATTCCCACCCTTGACCCTCCCTGCTTTGTGTACAGTCTGCTATACTTAGGATTAATTGATCCTAAGTATAGGGGGGACGGTCAACTTCTGATTCATTGATTCATCTATTTATTCCTTTATTCTTTAGACTTGTCTATACTTAGTACGAGTTATGTCTTCTCTTTTCTCTCCGATCTATGAGGACATAGCTCAAGCTAAGTATAGGGGGGTCGTATATACTGTGTATATACTTTAGCCATAACTCGTACTTTCGTATTTTCCTAATAAATATGGCTAAAAATTCTTTAAAGTTCATTAAAAATCCTTAATAAAAAGATGTGGTTATTCCTCAAATTCTTTTTGTATATACTGATTAATAAATCAGGTGAAAATGTTTTCTACAAAAATATTTGAAAAAAAAATAGTTTGAAAATCTTTGTGAACATCTATTGAACACTATTTTGAAAATGTTTTCAACCTTTGTAAAAATGTGTGGTTTGTAAAAATTTCTTTTCTTGTGTGAAATAAAATGTTTGAAAAATGATTTGCAAATGGTTTGAAAAATGGTTGCAAAAATGATTTGAAAAACCTATATATACTGTTTGAAGAGCCTTTGCAAAATGATTTTCAAATATGTGCAAAATGTTTGTAAAAATTATTTTGGACTATAGTTTCCAAAAATTGTGTGAAAAGCTTGTGTCAAATAAGTTTGAGGAATACTAACATCACACCAAAATCCACTAACTATATATAGATGTATAAAATTGATCACTTACCCTTGTAAATTCTTAAAATCCACTTCTTGTAAATATAAGAAGCACTCCCGTGTACATATTTTAACCTAGTTTTCAGCCAAAACTTTTTTGTTTTCAAAAATCCCAAAAACATTTGCAAAACTAAAATCCAAAAACATTTGAAAAATCTTTTTGAAAAATACAAAAAAAAAAATTGCATCTGCATCTGCATGCATCATCTTCAAAAAAAATCCATAAAAAGTTCAAAATCCTTGAAAATTGCATCACAAAGATATTTTCTGCATTGCATTGCATAGCATTCGCATTTTTCGGATTGAGTTTGATAGTTGAACAAGTCTAAGTAAAATCCGGAGATTGGAGCTTGATTGGACCTTAAAATCTACCTAATAACAGGAACCTTATAGGAACTGAGTTTGAGGTACTTCAGGTCTAGTTGACTTAATTCTTTGAGGATCACGAGACTTAGTTCAATGGATTCTTGACTGCCTAAGTAGAGTATTTCGGAGCACACGCACGACTCTTGTTGATAATGACCTAACTTGGACACCTGCACCTTTCACATAGCTCTCCACGGATGAGGTGGTGAGGAGGCAGTTTCCTTTGGCTTGGGGTAGCATATGAGGGTAGTACTTCTAGGCGGAACCTCTCTTCTTCTTATAGTGAAGGAAGTGCACCTCAACTTGGTCTAGTGGTGATGAAGTCTAAAGACAGAAGCCGTGGGTTGCAATAAAGCTTCAAAAGAGGGATAGTCTACTGGCTCAAGAGGAAAATTTCTTGTATATATGCTGCACCATGTAGATATGTTGTACAAATGCAATTGAAAAAAAAAATGCAAAAAGAACTCCAAAAAAGTGGTGGGTCGGATTGAAAATTTAATAATCCCACCGGAGTATGTATATAGAGTCCAATAAAGCAAGAGCTTATGTTATCCATGTTACATCTCATGAAGCTTGCAGCGGGAGACTCAGCTACACTGGCTGAGCTTCCAAAAGTCTATACTTCTTCCCCCTCTTCTTGAGCCGGTTGCACTTGAACTTAGAAGGGAATACCCCGCTTCTCGAGGAAAGAGTTGCTAGACCGAGGCATTAGAGTTACCAGGTTGGGGGAGGTTGTTTCTTTGCTACTTCTGAGGTGGAGAGCTACATATCACTTACACTGTACGAGTCAGATTCATAGTCGTAAGAGTTTGCGTATGAGTTGATGTACTTCTGATCTGGCTATTGAGGAGACTTGGACAGAGTTTTGAGATACTCAAGGACTGTTGGATTTCAAACTTGGTTCTCATTAAGGTTCCGACCGCACTAAAATTCCAAAGGTCCGACTTAAGCTCCAAACTTTGATTTTACGAAGACACGTTTGATAATCAAATAAAATCCAAGTTCTTCTTTTTCTTTTCTTTCTTTTCTTTTTGCACTTATTGCATACGTGTTTGCTAGGGACTAGCAAAGGTAAAGTATAGGGGGATGATGAATCCACATTTCATCATCTTTATTCTATCATTTTGGCACCAAAAACCCTAGCAAATGCCTGTAAATAGCATTAAAACCATCATCTTAGCATCCATGCATGTGCATTCAGATTGTGTATAAATCACTGTAATTAAGGCCAAAATTATAGAATAAATAAAGGAAAGAAAAAGAATAAAATATTGTAAATATTTTATGACCCAAAACCCCCGAGACCTAGGCATCTTGATGAATAGGTCGACAAGGAATCAAGTAGGGGGAGATAAGGTCAGAAAATACAGTGTAAATACCTATACACTCTATTCATTCTTTATTCATTTTTGGGACCTATTTTTGATTCCACTTTTTAAACACCAAATAAAGAAACTCTGTACATGAAAGTTGTAGATAAATTAATAAAGAAAAATACAAAATTGATTTCACAGAAAAATAATGTACAGATAAAAAGTTATGGTCTGAATAAAATTCCAGAATGCCAACTTCCCAGACCCGTATCTCACAAATAAAATCTCCAAATGCAGCATACTCACCTTTAATTGTATATAGAAGAAAATAATCTATCTAATGGTGGTGGTTTCGCATTTGGCGGAGCTACGGTTTGAAAGTTGACTTTTGGACCCACATTGTACACTTGTACTGAATAAAATATTCAATTTATTATTTATTCATTATTTATTCAATTTTATATTTTTATAATGTTGTAAATAATACTTATAATAATTATGTACATTAAAATAAGTATAAAAACCTAAATCAAAACAAAAATAAAAATACTTGTATAAATCCAATACATAGGTACTTCACCTATATACATACCTATATAAAACATACTTGTATTTTATTAAATGTACAAAACATCTCATAAAAATAAAATAAAAATATATTTGTGTATATAGGAGTATCCTATAATTTTAGAAAATAATAAACACAAATAAATAAATTAAAAATACAAAATAAAAATAAAAGTATTAAAATACATAGGTAATATACCTATATAAGGCTAAAAAGTGAACTTGTAGAAATATGTATCATAAAAATAAATAAAAATCATAATAAAATACTACATAAAATAACAAATAATTTTCATTTTATAACTTTAATTTAATTCGATTTATTTCTATTAATAAAACTATTTTTTATTCTCTTTTTCCTGGTTGGTCCACGTGGACCAACCAGGAGCCAGCGACTGTTGACCAGCGGGTCAACAGTCTGTCTTCTTCTTCTCAGCCCGTGGCGCGCGTCTTTTTCCCCTTGTCTTCGCGCCTTTTTCGAGGGTGCGCCGCTCATCCTCTGCGGCCGCTTCCTTCACGAAACCTCTTCCTCGATCAATCACCTCCATCGCCGACTCCTCAGATCTCCCCAGATCTGCTCGATTCGCTCGTGATCTTCCCTCGAAGTCACGCACTCCACCATCTACTTAACCAGACCCCCCTCTTCCTCCCTCCGGTTGAACACCTTCGGTCCACCCTTCCTCGCTCCGCTAGTGCTCCAAGTCTTCCTGGAGGTGACAGCTCCAGCAGCATCCACTCAGCCATAGCAGAGGAAGTCGGAGGCGTCTCCAGTATCTCCCCCAAACCAGGCGGTCGAGGTAACCTTCCCTCCGATTTATATCGTTGAGGATGCCATCTCCCCTGTTTATTTTGCTTTAGTTAGCTTAGGTTTAGTCTAAGGATCAAAAACCCCAAAAAAATCTCGAGTTTCCTCGCTTCAATCACCGATTCACCCATTTGGCCGGAACGCATCTCCGGCCGACCATCGTCCCGACACTCCACACACCCCCGCTTCCATCCAGAGGTCCAGGCAGTTTGCCCTGGACCTCCTAATCGTTTTTGCAGGTCAAAGTTCTTCGATTCGCGCCTGGAGGCAGTTTTGGAACCTCGCCGGAGCTCGCGAAGCCCCCCCCAGCTCCGCCGACCGCCAGCGAGTACCTCGGCCTTCGCCGAGGTGTTTTGAAGCCACCAGGAGACAGAGACAGACCTCAGGAGGTCGCAGCCCCATTTTGAAGCTTCCAGATCGTCGGAGGCCCGAGAACGAGCTCGGGGAAGTTCGCCCTCGCCGGCGCTCTTCCCTGTTCTTCCTCCGAGCTTCCCCGCCGTCCGATTGGGGCACCCCTCCAGATCAACCAGCCACCGTCCGATCTCCATCTGCCTCAGCCGTCCGATCTTCATCGCAGCATCTAATCTGGACCACTGAATCGAAGCGGTATCGGCTGATCAGGAGCGTCCACGTGTTTAAGTGAAGCTACATTCGCCGTTGGATCGCGCCAAGCGTGGGTATTTTGCAGCATCACCCCCGCACCTTCTTGCATTTTCATTCAGTACTTAAAATTGCAGATGTAGTTTAAAAACTTCAGGACTTATTGCATGTCAACCCTCAGTATTTTGTAATATTACAGGGACACCCCTGCCAGGTCACGTGTGCTCACGCACGTGTCTTGGCAATTTTGCAGGGAACCCCCTCCGGGTTTGAACATTTATCTTCAGTACCTTAAATTTCATGTTTAGTATAATATTTCTTGGACATCTTGCATACTGAGCCCCTTAGCTTCTGAGATTTGCAAAAATACCCTTCCCAGGCGCGTGCAAGTCACGCGCCCTGGTGGGTTAATTGCTCAAACACCCTTGCGGGTTTTGGTATTTAGACTTGATCCATTAAATGCAAGATACTGTTATATATTTTGTGGAAACTTTGCATGTTTGCCCCTGGATGTTGTGATATTTACACTTATACCCCTGCCAGGCCTTATTAATATTTGGAAGCTTGTTCTAATTATTTAAAACACCATTTAGCCTCCTAAAAATCCACAAAAATAGGCTTAAGTTCCTGGATAGGTGTACTTTAACGCTATCTAATTAGTTTTTGATTTTATTTTATTTTCCTATTTATAAAAAAATCAAAAACAGCCTTTTTGTGTACTGTCTACCTTAGAAAATACCAAAAAAATAGCAAAACACCTCTAAAAATTCCAAAAAAATCACCTAGTGTCTATTTTATCCTATTTTAGTGTCAGTCTAAAAACCACTAAAAATATCAAAAGAAAAACACTAAAAAAATTAAAAACACTCAAAAACTTCAAAAAAATATATAAAATAGTAGAAAAACCCAAAAATAGCAAACTCAGCTTCTGTTTCTTCCTTATTTTGTTACTTTTATTAGAAAAATAGTGTGAAATATTTTTGCTACTGGTTGCTATTTTTAAATTACATTTTACTCACAGCCAGCCTTGTTTGCACTGTTTTCTCTTATTTCAGACTTTAAAAATACCAAAAACATCTTGAAAAATCCCCAAAAATCACAAAAACAGTAAAAAACCTTAAAAATACCAAAAACATTTATTTTCTGAATTTTTGAGTATTTTTGCACATTTTTATAAATATCTTAGCTTGCCTTGTATTATATCCCCTTGTTTTCCAATATTTGAAAAAGAAAAAAAAATATATAAAATATAAAATATAAAAATCAGAAAATTAAAAATCAAAATACAAAATTAAAAATTAAATAAAAAGAAAAAAAATTAAAAAAATTAAAAACCCACAAAAACATTTCTTTGTTTGATTGCTTAGTGTAGACACATCACACACTCACTCACTTGTGCATTCATTTGCTTGGCCTACACTGTTTGCTCCCTGTGTTCGAACTCTCTGCATACTTGCCCTTTACATCTTTTGTGCAGAGTTAAAAATAAATTTGACTCCACACCTGTTTTTCATTGATTGATATTTAATTGTGGGTTCATTGTTGACTTTAGTTCGAGATTTATCGTGAGTCGCCACAGCGACGGTCGTCTCCGCCTTGTGTGAGACACCACTTTTAGACCACGTGAATTTCGGCTAAATCAAGCAGCCGCAAGATCCTTGACCATCACGATCATCTTGTCCACGCACTCGAGGATGCTTTCAGATTCCTTCATTTTATACGAGTTGTACTTGTGTAGAAGAAGTCGGACGCTCACTTCCGATTTGGAGTGATATTTCTCCTTAACCGCAGTCTAGAGCTCGTAAGCTGATTCGCATGCCACAAAGACCCGAATCAGGTTCAAATCTATGTGGGTCAGCATAAAGCTCCTACCCCTATTATCTGTTTTCTCCCACTGTTCGCGGGACCTAATTTCTTGCATAGTTGGATTTTCAAATAAGGTTAGACCGGATTTGTCGATGATGGAGTGTATGCTATCATGTAAGAGGCCATAGTAGATCTTTCTACTCCACAATTCATAATTAATACCGTCAAGATACTCAATTTTTTCCACCTCAGTGGCAATTGTCTTGCTTGTTATTTTTGGATCTAGTTGGACAAATATAAGATTTATATGAGATTGAATAATTTTACTTGAACGATAACAAAGGTTTAGGAAGTAGGCTATTTTACTAAAGGTAATCAATTAAGACAAAACAAAAAAATAAGATCCCAACAGAGACGCCTTTAAAGAGTATAGAAGCAATGACTAAGCAGGTTTTTTTATAAAGAGCAGATTAAAAAAAACTTCAGAGTTTATTGGTTCCTTAAAAAAGATCCTTGTGATTATACTAGTTTTATCTCCCTTGTTAAGCAATCAATTTAAAAGATCATTACAAAGATATGTACGGTTTGGCAAAACTTTTTACTTTTGATTCAACTTATACACCAAGAGATATATAGATCCAATATGCAAACAAACAAATCAATCCCTTAAAAAAACGTGATTCAAAAGGAAACATGAAACATGAAACGGTAAAACAAATACCCATCTTTTAATCTTAACGCAAGACTATTATTGAATGCGAAAAAAACTTAAAGTATTGCCTACAATTAACAGGTAAAAGAAGACGTGGTTAAAAAAAACTCAATAAAGTTAATCGACCACTTCCCTTTTTAATAAAGTTTGAATAATAAAAATGCTATATTCATAACCCACTTACAAACAAAAAAACACACATGTTACATTAGAGAACACCAAGCTCAAGATAACAAAAAAAAAAGAACTAAATCTTGAGAACACCCGCGTTCTATTCTGTCTTGTTAGGGTTTCAGAAGAGGCAAAGGCAAGAGATCTTTCTCAGCGGTGGGCCAAGAAAAAATGATGATCCGATGCGTGGCGGAGGCGATGGTGACAACGGAGGGGCTTGTCGGCGGAGGAGCGCGACGAAGGCTACTAGCTCTGAAACCAGTGTAAGAATGTCGAGGTATGCTTCCTTATTCTTCAAGCTCGAGAGAGCACGAGAGAGATATAGAGAGATGAAGGGATAAAGTCGGAAGGGTGGCTCACGTTGGCGGGATATCGATCGATGATCATTCTCCTCCTCGTCGAGGTGTATATATAGGCGTGAAAATCCTCGCTTAGTCTATCCCCCTTCCCCCTGATAACGAGGATTTTCCACGAGGGTCACCATGAATAATATAAATAAGTTGTCGCCGAGGCGACCGCTCGCAGAATACCCAAGTTATACAGCAATTAACCCACAATGAAAGAATGTATCAATCAAGCTCAAAAAGAAATGTGAATTAATCTTTTATCACTCTACCATAAAATGTATAGAGAACAAGCATGGAGAGGTCGAACCACAGAGAGCAATACAAAAATGCATAAGCCTATATGTACCACAGAGTCATCCATGTGTGAAGCCTATTTTTGTGAGTTTTTTTTGGATTTTATATTTTTTTACTTTTTTTTAAATTTTAATTTTGTATTTTGATTTTTGATTTTCTGATTTTTATATTTATATTTTTCTATTTTCTTTTTCAATATGGGAAAATAAGGACAATGTAATAAAAGACAAGATAAAGTATTTATAAAAATGTGCAAAAATAACCAAAAAGTCAGAAATAAAATGTTTTTGATATTTTTAGGATTTTTTACTGTTTTCTGTGATTTTTGGGTATTTTTCAAACTGTTTTTGGTATTTTTAAATACTGAAATAAAGCAAAACAGTGGGAAAGCTACTGGCTGGAGATAAAATTGGGAATTAAAAATAGCAAACAGCCTCAAAATTTTTCCACACTATTTTTCTAATAAAGGTAATAAAATATATCAGAAATAGGAACTGAGTTCATATTTTTCTGATTTTTCTTTGATTTAATACATTTTTTTGAAGTTTTTGTGTATTTTTGAATTTTTAAGGTTTTCCTTTTGAGATTTTTAGGGGTTTTTGGACCGACACTGAAATACGTTAAAATACACACTAGGGATTTTTTTGGAATTTTTAGAGGTCTTTTGATATTTTTTGGTATTTTATAAGCTAGACAGTAAATAAAAGACATGTTTTTTATTTTTAATAAATGCAAAAATACAACAAAATTAAGATCCAAAAATATGGCGTGTGAGAGCATGTTAACAGATGCTTATATCCATTTTTACAAAATTTTTCAAGGAAATATGAAGCACAAGATAAATGGACAAAGCATACAAGAAATACATGGCCTGACAGGGGTATTTTTGCAAATAAAATAATTGACAGGGACATCCATGCAAAAATCACAGTAAAAATGAACGTGTATTCTTATTTTCAGGGCCATTCTATATTTACAAAAACACGGCGGGGTTTAAGTGCAAATTTCACGCGCCTCACGTGGGGATTGCACGTGAGGCGCAGAGGGACTAAAACGCAAATATAGAAACATTAAGGGTCCTTCTGCAATTTGTACAACTTATTTACAACTTAACCTTTTATTTTTGGCATTAAACTATAAATACAAAAAGCGGGGGGTTAGGTATGAAATTTACCCCCTAAGGCGCATCATCCTGCGGTGCTGGGCGCGCCACTTATCCACGCGTCGAGCATCCGATGGTGGAAACCGGTTCATCGATGAAGGGCTTGGATTAGATGATCCTGGCTGATCTGACGGTTGGCACGTGTCTTCATCGGACGGCTCCTGAGCGAACTGGGCCTTGCCTCCTGATCCAACGGCGCTGAAGCTCCCTGGAAGAATAGGGAAGAAGCTCGCGCCTGGCGAGCTTCGATCGAGAAGCTTGGGCTCTTTCAGGGCTCTCCGGCGCGTCTGAAGTGGTCTGCACATAGCTGGAGGCCTCCCGCGTCGACTGATGGGTCTCTCATGGCTCCTGGAGGTCCGAGTCGTTCGGACGAGGTCGGTGAAGCACCGGACCTCCAGGAACCTCTTCCTGGTTCGATTCGAGCCCAGATGGACTCTATTCTTCGTTTGACCTGCAGAGGAAGAACCGGGGGCGAGAGGGCTACCTCCTCGACCCGGGGTTTTGAAGCTTCGCGGCAAAATGGAGTGAGGCGGAGGGTCTCCGACGAACGGCGGAGGTGGAACCCCGATTCGCCAAGACCAGGGGTCCTGGGTTGGTCAAAGGTGATGGAACGATGGAGAATGCGATGGGGATCGAGATGGGTGCTCGTGGCGGTCGGAAACAGTCGGGTTTACGGTGAAGAAGTCGCCGGAGTGGAGCTCCGGCGAACTTTGAATTTTTGGATTTTACGCTAAGGGAATTAACTAAAGACTAATCTAACTACTGGAATCAAGAACTGACATTAAAAACTAACTAAAATGCATAAAAGGACAGCTCTTATACCTGAGGGCCACCAGGGAGCAGGGCGGACGCCGGAGCTCCGCCGTGTCAAAATTCTCCTTCCTCCGGCCGAATCAAGATGCTGGAGCACTCCCCCTGTCACGAGGAATAATCCAGGAACAAGATTAAGGCTTTAGGTTGGAATGAAATTGGCCAAATTCGAGGAAGGAGGAGGAGCTACTTATTTATAGACAATGGCGTGGTGCCTTATTGACCGTCGATTATCACATGATCCAATGAGTATCATATTGATCCAAAGAATCGGCGGGCATCCGTGATGATTACAGTTCATCTCTTGTGAAGGAAGAATCTTCGATTGATGGATGGTGTGCCCGGGAAAAATGGGAGAAGACGGGCGATACGACAGGCTACGTCACATCGGGCGGCTGGGGGAGCAGTTGACTAGGGAGTCAACGAAGGCCGGCGCCCCATTGGTCCACGTCAGCCGCTAAAAGACAAAACAGGAAATTTGAGTCTAAATTGATTTATTTACCATAGTAAATGATTTTATTAGAAATTTCTTAAAAATAAAAAATGTGTATTTTTTCATGTAGTATTTATTTGTGATTTTTGTTGAATTTTTCGGAGTGTTTTATTATGGTTTTAATTTGATAATGTGTATATGTATGTATTTGCATGTATTTTTGTGTATTTTATTTTTAATTTGTTTATTTTCTTTTATTATTTTATTGGCTTATTTTATAAATTTATAGTTTATTTTTGTGAGTATAAAGGTATTTTTATTTAATTTTTAGGAGTTTATTTATATTTTTAAATAAATAGGTATATGCATATGTAAGTATACTTATAGGTATTTTACCTAAATATTACATACATTTTATTTATTTAATGAATTTTACTTATTTTTATTTTGAATTTGTATTCTTAATAAGTTATATATAACATATACATTATTATAAAAATATAGAGGAATAAAGAATTAAAAGAATAAAGTCTCTTTTTATTTATACACATGTAGGTAGCATAGGTATTTTGTCTATGAATTTTATAGACTTATTTTATTTTACAAATTCTTTTTGGTTTTCTTGTAATTTCAACATGTACATGTATTGTATACATTATTTACAAGATTCTAAAAATATAAATTTGTAGAAATAATAGGTATTGAATAAACTGAATATTTTAATCAGGTATTATGTATAAGGAGGGCCAAAAACCTAACTTCCACAGATGGACTCCAAAAATTATGAACCCAATTTTATTAAATAGTTCATGGAAAGGTATATACAATTAAAGATGAGTTTGGGTGATTTGGAGTTTTTATTTGCAAGATATGGGTCTGTGAAGTTGAGATTTTGGCTTTTTATTCTGTGTGTAAGATGTACACTGAGTATTTTTTTTACACAAACTCAATTTTGTATTTTTATTTACATTATTTTCTACAACATTCATGAACAAAGTTTCTTTATTTGATGAATAAATAATTATGTTCAAAATAGGTGTCAAAAATGCATAAATAAATGCATGAATAAATGAGGTATTATTGTACACTGGCCCTTATCTCCCCCTGCTTTATTCCTTGTCGACCAATACCATACTGGCCTTGGTCTCGGGGTCTGGTTCATAAAATATTTGCAATATTTTATTCCTTTTTCTTTTCTTCCCTTTATTCTATAATTTTGGCATTAAACACCTTATTTAATGTGTAATTAATACAATGAATCATGAATGCTATTATGCTCAATTTGATGCTATTTACATGCATTTCTTGGGGTTTTTGAGGCCAAAATGATAGAATAAAGGTGATGAAATGGAAATTCATCACCCCCCTATACTTGCCTTTGCTAGTCCCTAGCAAACACTTATGCAATAAGTACAAAAGAATGAAGAAAAGAAAAAGGAAAATTAAAGAAGGATAGAGTGAATAAGGGTGCTTTCAGTGCAATGCATGTCTTTACAAAATCAGAATTTGGAGCTCCTGCTAGACCTTGAGTGTAGATGTGTGTGGAACCTAGTCGGGAACCAGCTCTAAAACACAGCAGCCTTCAAGAGTCACAGAACTTGGTTCAAATCACCTCAACAGCCAGGTCAGAACTAGCCTACGTCGTACACAAACCCTTATGACTATGAAGCTGACTTGTACAGTGTAAGTGAGAGTGGCTCTTCCCAACTGAAATGTCAAAGGGACTGACTTCTCCAGAATGACAACCCAATGATTCCCAATTCCAGCCCTCTACCGTCTAGGAGCGGGGTATTCCCTTCTAAGTTCAAGTGCAACCGGCTCAAGAAGAGGGGGAATAAGAGGTAGAATTTTGGGAGCTCAACCAATGTAGCTAAGTCTCCCGCTGCAAGCTTCATGAGATGTAACATGGATACCATAAGCTTTTGCTTTATTGGACTATATACACTCCGGTGGGGTTATTAAATTTTCAATCCGACCCACCACTTTTTTTGGAGTTCTTTTTGCATTTTTTTTCAAGTGCATCTGTACAACATATCTACATGGTGCAACATATATACAAGAAATTTTCCTCTTGAGCCAGTAGACTATCCCTCTTTTGAAGCTTTATTGCAACCCACACTCTCCCGTCATTCGTCTTCATTGAAACTGGACCAGGTTGGGGTGCACTTCCCTCCCTAGACGAGGATGAATGTTTCCACCCGTGTGCGTCTCAGACTGGCAAATACAACCCCCTCACCACTCCAACTGAGTTGAGCCAAGTGAAAGGTGCAAGTGTCCAAGTTAGGTCACGACCGACAAGAGTCATGCGTGTGTTTCGAAAAGTTCTAGTTAGTCCACTGAGGTGACTTGAACCCAGCCCTGCTTTCTCAAAGAATTAAGTCTGAATAGACCTGAAGTACCTTAAACCTAGTTCCCATAAGGTTCCAGTGCAATTAGGTGCGGGAAGGTCTAACCAAGCTCCAATTTGAGACTTTCTTAGACTGATTCAATCATCAAGCTCACTCAAAAAGAATATGAATGGTATGCTTATGCTATGCACAATGAATGATGCAAATTTTCACAGAGAATTTAAAAAGAATCAAAGAATGTTTTTACACAAAGAAATTTTTGCAAATAAAAACTTGACATATAGAAAAAGGTACATACAATTATTTACACGGGCGTACCGCCTTATTTACATACTGTATGGACTTCTAAAGACTCTACCAGTTTTCATGAAGTAGTTTATTTCGGTTGTTGGAGAAGAATTTCATGTATTTTATTTCTGATTTACAAGTATTTGTAATAGTGATCTTATTTTTCAGGTTTAGTTTTGCAAACTATAGTACACGATAATTTTTGCAATCATTTACACACGTTTGAAAACTATTTTTGCAAAGATCTTTCACACTATATATACATTTTTCTCAATAATCTTGACAAACATTTTTCAAAACATTTGCACATAGGTTTTTCCAATCATTTTCTTCACACAAAGAAAAATTTTGCAATCCAAATAGTTTCACACAGGTTGAAATAATTTCACATCAAAATTTTCAAAGCTGGTCACACTCTTTTTCAAATCATACTGTACAGGTATCTCACCTGATTTAATAATCAGAATATACAAAAGAAGAAAACTGTATTTGATGTATAATAAGGTTTTGGCTCTTATAAGCTTTATTTGGGATTATGCTTATTTTTGTATAAGAGATTTTTGTGCAGACTCCTCAGACCTAATTAGAGAATCCTTTTTAAAAGAATTTTGAGAACTCTAGTCCAAAATAATTTTGCAAATATGTACACGTCTTTGAAAATGATTTTACCGAGGTTTTACACAGCATAGATAGGTTTTTCAAAACAACTTTGACGATCAGATTTTTACAATCATTTGCACACTGATTTTCACACATTTTGCTTTCACGCAAAGGAAATAAATTTTACACGCAAAAATGATTTTTCAAAGGTTGAATACTTGTACACACTATTTTCAAACAATTTTCACAAGGTTTTTCACAAAAAACTTTCTTTCACAAAACATTTTTCTGACTTAATAATCAGTATAAGTACAAAGAGCCTGAGGAGCTCACAATCATCTTTTATTATTATAAGATTACTTATTGCTCTTTAGATTGAATTGGTGTTTTATTTTTCAGTATGAGTTATGGCTTATAGTATATACATGGTATATACGACCCCCTATACTTAGCTTGAGCTATGTCCTCATAGACCGAAGGAAAAGCAAAGACATAACTCGTACTGAGTATAGACAGATCTAAAGAATAAATATGAATGGAATGAATGAATGAGAAATTGACCGTCCCCCCAATACTTAGGAGCAAATAATCCTAAGTATAGCAGTCTGTACATAAAGCAGGGAGGATCAAGGGTGGGAATACACAGATCGTACTCAGATTGTCTCCCCCTATACTTAGGGTAAGATACTCCTAAGTATAGACAATAAGAGGAGACAATGGAGAGGATCGGAATGAACTGAAGACTCGGGGTGCACATCCCCCCTATACTTAGGATAAAGTACGTCCTAAGTATAGAAAATTGTCTACAAGGGCGTGATGAATCTCCATTTCATCACCTTTATTCTATCATTTTGGCCTTAAAAACCCCAGCAAATGCATGTAAATAGCATCAATTTGTATATAATAGCATTCTTGATTCATTGTGTCAAGTGTACAGAGAATAAGGTTTTTAATGCCAAAATTATAGAATAAAGGGAAGAAAAGAAAAAAGAATAAAATATTGCAAATATTTTATGACCCGGACCCCGAGACCAAGGCCAGCATGGAATTGGTCGACAAGGAATAAAGTAGGGGGAGATAAGGGCCAATAATAAAATAAATACCTCATTTATTTATTCGTTCATTTATGCATTTTTGACACCTATTTTGTATATAATTATTTATTCATCAAATAAAGAAATTTTGTTCATGAAAGTTGTAGATAATAATGTAAATAAAAATACAAAATTGAGTTTGTATAAAAATAATACTCAGTGAACATTTTATACACAGAATAAAAAGCCAAAATCTCAACTTCACAGACCCATATCTTGCAAATAAAAACTCCAAATCAGCCAAACTAACCTTTAATTGTATATAGCATTCCAAGAGCTATTTTATAAAATTGGTTTCATGATTTTTGGAGTTCATCTGTAGAAGTTAGGTTTTTGGCCCTCCTTGTACATAATACCTGATTAAAATATTCATTTTATTCAATACCTATTATTTCTACAAATTTATATTTTTAGAATTTTGTAAATAATGTTTATAATACATGTACAGATTGAGATTAAAAGAAAACTAAAAAGAATTTGTGAAATAAAATAAGTCTATGTATCACATAGGCAAAATACCTATGCTACTTATATATACATAAATAAAAGGGATTCTTATTCTTTTATTCATTTATATTTTTATAACAATGTATATATTATATATATCTTATTAAAAATACAAATCCAAAATAAAAACAAGAAAAATTCATTAAATAAATAAAATATATATAATATATAGGTAAAATACCCATAAGTATACTTACATATGCATATACCTATTTATTTAAAAATGAAAATAAACTCTTAAAAATTAAATAAAAAATATATTTATACTCATAAAAATAATTTATAAATTTATAAAATAAGCCAATAAAATAATAAAAGAAAATAAACAAATTAAAAATAAAATACACAAAAATACATGTAAATACATACAAAAATATATTATTTTAATAAAACCGTAATAAAATACTTCAAAAAAAATAAATAAAAATCATAAATAAATACTACATCCATTTATAAACATTTTTATTTTATAAATTAAACCAAATTAATTCATTTAATATGTTAAATAAATTAGTCAATTTCTTGTTGACGTGGACCAATCAGGTCTTGGCGTTTGTTGACCGCTCGGTCAACTGCGCCCCCATGCGTCTGACTTGACGTGGACTATCTTGTCCCCCGATTTCAGCCATTTTTCCCGCTTGGCTCACTGACCCATCACCCTCGAATCCTTCACGGATTTTGTTCTCTGATCATCCACGAATCTCGCCGAGATTTGGATCCATTGTACATACCACAGATTCTTTAATAATCGCCGGTCACTGGGGGTCCCCTGGAATGTGTATAAATAAAAGCTTCCTCCTCCTCGGCCGAATTTGGCCAATTTCATCCCCCTCTTTGAGCTTGAATGAGCTCCTGGTGGAGCCCTCGTGACAGGAGGCGCTTCCCAGCACCTCGCTTCGGCCGGAGATGGAGGAAAATTTTGTCGCGGCTGCGCTCCGGCGGTCGCCCTGCTCCCTGGAGGCCCCCAGGTATAAGAGCTTTCCTTCTATGCATTTTAGTTAGCTTTTAATGTTAGTTTTGAATTCCAGTAGTTAGATTAGTCTTTAGTTAATTCCTGTAGCGTAAAAATCAAAATTTGAAGTTCGCCGGAGCGGACCTGTTCCCGACCGTTTTCTGATGCCATTTCGCCTCCATTTCCTTCCCCTAAGCCTTCTCCACCTTACAGCCACCTTTGTCCAACCAGATCTGCTCCAGATCTGCGAACCGAAGTCTCGACTCCACCCATCGCTGGAGACTTCACCACCTCGCCCATTTTGACGCTGACAGCTTCAAACCCCAGGTCGAGGGTGACGACCTCGAGCCTAGTTTTCTTCCTGTGCAGGTTAGGTGCGCAATAAAGCACCATGAGTCGAGTTACAAGCAGGCGGAGGTACCTGGAGTTGCCCTCCTTCTCTGAGCTCGTGGCGACGTTCCAGGGTACCTCGGGCCGATCTAAGACCTCCAGCAAGAAGAAGACCCTGCCAGGAAGCTTTTTGGACCTTCAGGAGCGGCGAAGACCGGCGGAGGCGCGAGATTTGGTCGGAAGAAGCTCGCCCCGGCGAGCCTTCTTCCCTGTTCTTCCACGTGTGTTCTCCGCCGTTGGATGAAGACGAAGGCCCCAGTTCAAACCACAGCCGTCCGATGGAGCGATGCCACGACCGTAGATCTCAGCCCAGAGATCTAATCCTAGCGCTCCATCGGCGAACCGGTGTCCGCCGTTGGATGTGCGACGCGCGCACAAGTAAAGCCTTCATCGCCGTCCATCCGCGCGCGTTTAGGGGTAAATTGCATATCAAGCCCCTGCCTTTTTGTATATTTAATGTTTAATATTGTAAATAAAATATAACGTTGTAAATAATGTGGAAATTTTGCATGTGACCCCCTGTATCTCTGCTATATTACACTTGGGTCCAGTCCACGTCACCTCACGTGTCGTCCCACGTGAGGTAAAATTGCACAAGTCCCCCTGTGTATTTGCATATTTATCTTTAGTCCATTAAATAAAATATAAAGTGTATTACTTTTGTGAAAAATTGCAACCAGGACCCTAGATTCTCTAAAATTGTGTTTTGGTCCCTGTGGGTGCGGATCACGTGTAGTCCCACGTGATGGTTAAATTGCAAGGGGGCTCTGGCGGGTTTGCTTAATTGATTTTAGTCCTTAAAATTGCAGAACACATTATTATATTTTGGTATTTTTGCACTGACGCCCCTGAAATTATTTTATTTGCAAAAAATAACCCTGCCAGGCTGTTTGAATTTTGTTGCTTTTATCTATTTATTAAAAATAGCTATGAGGCTTATAAAAATAAAGAAAAATTAGAATAAATGTTTCATGTGATGCTCTTACACGCCGATATTTTATTTCACAATTTTGGCATTTTTCCTAATTATTAAAAATGAAAAAGAAGCCCATTTTGTACTGTTTAAATTAAAAAATACAAAAAATTAGAAAATATTTTTGAAAAATTCCAAAAAAATTATATATGGTATATTTATATCTATATTGAGTCCAGAAAATGAAAAAACCCTAAAAATAGAAAAAGAAAAATATAAAAATTTCAAGAAGCTCCAAAATCCTAAAAAAATAGAAAAACCCTTAAAAATCAAAAAAAATATATCTTTTTCTTCTGTAATTATATATATATTATTATTAATGTATTAAAATTAATTTGGGTAATTTTGGAGTTTAATTTGTATTTTTAAAACCCAAAGTATATTCGGCTATTTAATTAGTCCTATATTGTGGACATTTTTGAATTAAAAACACATAAAAATTAGTAAAATTCCAGAAAAATAACATAAAAATTAGAAAAATGTAAAAAGCCCAAAAATATTATATCCAATAATTTTTGAGTATTCATGTATATATATATATAGATCCATATAATACTCCTCTCTCTCTTCTTATATATATATATCTTCATATATACTATGTGTATACATATCTATATATTCTATAACTAAGAATAAAAAATATATAAATATATAAAATATAAAAACCAAATAAAAATCATAAAAACAAAAAGACAAAAAAAATATAAAATTCAAAACCCACAAAAATAATAAAAGGACATGAACAATGGATTGAATAATTACACATACACACATACATTCCCTTCGCCTCCCAGTGTTCGACCTCTACCTGTACTTACACCTATACACATTTGCATGTAGAGTTATAATAAATTTTAACTCCACATTTTTGGATATTCATTGCATATATTTATTGTGGGTTAATTGTTGATTGATTTGGGGATTTCGTCTGAGGTCAACTCAGCGACTGTCTCTCCGCCTTGTGGAAAGATGAGACCTTGGCAAATCCCCTGTCATCAAATGGCGCCGTTGCCGGGGAGGCAACGGATTTTGTATGATTTTGTGAGCTTAGTTGTTCATTTATTCAATTATTTGCTCATGTCCATGATTCAGTTAGTTGTTTGGTTTTAGCTCCTATTTGATATTATTTGATTGACTGCTCTGACCATTTCTTCCCTTTGTCTTTGATGCGAGGGACCGCCAAGCGAAGGAGGACCTCCTAGGAGGACCTATGCACCCAAGCACGGTGGAGTTGGCTCTTCTATGCCAAGCCAACAGGAGAGAGAGCATCAAAGGGAGAAGAAAGAGAATTTTTTGAAGACGGTCTCTATTTTTATGTATATTATTTTATTATGTATATTCATGTGAGAGAGTGACACTTGGAATTTTGTAATAATACAGGACTCTCACAGGTACACTCCGACTCCGGAGGTCCATTGCCCGAGGGATTGTTCCCTTGGGGGCCTCGACGGTTTTGACGCTTTTTCTTTTCTATTTTTATTTTTGTTATTTTGTGTGAATGAGCCCTAGCTTAGGAGTGGCTTGCCAATAGATTAGGTCCAATCACCCTAAATATATTTGCATGTACCTATAGTGCGTTTTGGATCTAGTCAAATTCAAACAGTCTGTTCATTTATCTCTTAACCCTTGTGCCGTGAGCGAGCCCCATCAAGCGCTACTCCTGAACTCGAGTGTGTCGAGAAGAGGAGGGGTGAGCCAAGACCGGACTCTTCGGTTAAGGATAAGTGACCGACTTGTGGTGCTTCACGATAATAGCAGTTACTATCTTAGGGCGATTTCTTCGGCTTGCATTTGCATTTAGCATAGGTTTCAATTCTGTTCTGCATCCCGCATGGAGAGAGCTGGGAAGCACTGTAAGTCTTCTTACTTAGCATGCATCATCGATTTCCGACTTGCATGGCTTTTCCGACCTTCTCCCTCTGTTTTTACCACTTAGGATGCTTAAGGGAAATTGGAACCTCGATAGGCACATGCATTGAAAATACCCAAAAAAGTGATAACTAAAATAAAATCGGGACTGCTAACTCTATTGGACCTAAAAATAAAATGTAATGGATTCCGTGTCTTGGGGAGAGCAACCCCCTCATTGTATGTGTTTTAAGTGCTCACATACACGCTAAGGAGTAGAGCCCAAATCCTATCAAGCCTCCTAAATGTTTGTACAACTTTGTGAATCTCACCTAACTCTAAAAACCGAAAAGATAAATGATCGTCACCTGACGGTCTTCACTGTGTCGAGTAGGTGAATTGGGGGTTTTGCCTTGTGTATTGATTGTGACTTGGAGTCCGTTATGTATCTCATCCTTTATTAAGAGTAGTCGGTCCCATCGTGTGAGTCATGCATTTTTCATCTTTGAGTCTCTCTACCTCTCTTATATATATATCTCCTCATCTGCATTGAGTCGTGATATTGGCGCTTGAGCTCAATCATTCTTCGCCAAGTACTTTGTTTGTCTCTTCTTCATCACTTCCCTCGTATTCTATGTATCATCCCCATCTTCTTCGGTTCGAGGAGAGCCTGCTCTTCGGACCACCATTTTGACGGTGTTCCCGCCTTGTGCGGAATACCCAATTTTGTATATGTCTCGATCTTCTCGCCCACCCTCCTCGTCCCCTCTGTTTCACTCTTCTACCACCGTGATATTGGCACGTAGCCTCAATCAGCTTCTCCACCCCCATTATGTGCCCTTCTTATCCATCTTCGTCGTGTACCCCGTATCACCTCTCCCTGTTACCCGGGATGCTGTGCATATTGATGAGGCCCGCATCGAGGATTATGTATACAGATTATTTGAGTAAGTGGGGCCAATGAGGTTGAGGATGCTGAGATTGATATGTTGGATTTGACTTTGGATACATGCATACGACTGTATTGAGGATTTTTTGTGATGCATGATCATTAAGGTGTGATTCTTTATTGGGGATTTAGATCTCGCACATCGGATTGAGGATGTGATATAAAGCAATGATTTGGTGATGATTTCATGAGTATCGACTGATCGATCTATTTTGAGGATTAGGCCCGTCTTGATTTGGATTTTGGATGGACTATCTTGATATGTGCTTCATGATGACGGTTCCCCGAACCCCCATGATTTCTCATCTTCCTGATTGACCCATCCTTGATCTCCTGACACTTTGATCCACCCTGGCACTTAGAGGATTCCTGACTATTTGTGGTGCCATCTCAGCCAGATTTGATTGACCTGAGGGACATCTTGTGAATGACCTGATTCTTCGCTCCATCACCTGATCTTATGCCCTCCTGTTGATTGATAGATTCACAGTATTTCGAGGACCTGAGATTTTATGCCAGCATTCCCGCACTCGTCCTTGCTATAGCTCGCATTCCTCCCCAAGGACTATCTGCGGGAGAAGGCGACAATTTCTGGGACTACGGTTTCATTCAAGACTTTGGTCGCCATTGTGATGGGACCCGAAACCGAGTCAGATGATATGCTTGATTGGCCTCTCCCTGTGACTGTGTGCCCTATCTGTCGGCACATCAGGCCAACTGTCAGATTGCTCTCCTTGACGGTCCTTGCAAGGCAGAGCTCCACTTTTTTGATTATTCCATGCCTAGTCCATAGCTCTATGAGGGTTATCTGCGAGAGGCTATGACACATTATTGCTATGATGGTCTCTTCTGCTGGTAGATATCTGCCGACTATCGAGACTACGTTTTCTGTGGATCCGTCTGAGGGGTCCCGCTCCTTTGAGCCTCTTTCTCTCCTTGAAGACCCTCGCAAGGATGAGATGTACTCTGATTATTCACTGCATAGCTTACATCACTTACCGAGGACTATCTGCGGAAGGATGTGACACCGTCGTTACGATCGGCTTCACTCACCTCTGGTGCCGCCACCTTGTTGGGGCACGAAGCCGATTCGTCTGATTTGAGTGCTCGGTCTCCCTTTCTATGCGCCCGAGTTGTTGGGGCATGAGACTGACTGGCTCATACTCCTTTGAGTCTACTCTCCTTGACGGTCCTCGCAAGGATGAGCTCTTATTATTCATTTGATTAGCTCGTAGCTCCCCAAGGGTTATCTGCGGGAGACTACGACATATTTCAGATCTGATTGGTCTCTTCTGATGGTATCCGATTTGTCGACCACCGAGACCACTATGTGGGTCCGTCTGATGGACCTGGCTCCTTTGAGCTTCCTCTCTCTCCTTGACAACCCTCGCAAGGTAGAGACACATTCTGATTATTCCCTGCTTAGTTTGCATCACTCCCCGAGGACTATCTGCGGGAGAATGCAACACTCTCTTTACGCTCGATTTCCCCTGCTGACTATGTCTCCGATCTGTGGAGCACGGAATCGAGTCGTTTGATATATGTGATTTTGGTCCCATCTTGAGATGCCTATCCGATCTGCGGATCATGGGACCCATCTGATTAGACTCCTTTGAGTCTTCTCGCCTTGACGGTCCTCGCAAGGTCGAGCTTCTGATATCTGCTATTTTCATGCCTAGCTGGCAGCATGTTCCCCGAGGGTTGTCTGCGGGACGCTGCCACATTCTTTAGACTTTCTGGTCTCTTCTGCTGGTAGCCGATATGTCGCCTACCGAGACCATACCTGATGATCCGTCTGATGGATCACTGACGCCTTTGCGTCCGCTCGCCTTGACGACCCTTGCAAGGTCGAGTCTTCTTCTGATTATTCGACGATTAGCATGTACCACTCTCCGAGGGTTATCTGCGAGAGGGTACATCATTTTCTAGGTACTTGGTTTCACTTATGGTGTCTCCTGTCTGATTGGAGCACGAAGCCGAGTCTTCTGAGTTGTGTACTTGGTCTCCTCTCTGATGTGTATCCGATCTGCGGATCTCGGGACCAAGTCTTCTGATTAGTCTGATTCTGCTCCTTGGAGCTGCTCACCTTGACGACCCTTGCAGGGTTGAGCCATGTCTTGCGGCATTAAGTGTGTGTCTCCTACGATCTTCCGACCTCATGATCACTGAATGCCACGATGTCTCCTATTCTCTATCTTCCATATCTTATCGAGACTCTGATTGACCGGAGGGCTCTGTCCTGCTCTTTCTTCCTCTCGGTCTTATAGTATCGGCTCCGTTCCCTCATGCTGACCCTATGAGTTGATTGTCTACTTCACGCTACCGGTCTCCGCTTTACTTTCTGATCTATTTACCACCGATAGCCGACACCCACCTGCCTGCATATCCGGGTGTCTTTTCACCTTCTGACCGCGTCCTCGTTCTCACAGGGAGACGACGACGAGAGCACGGTATCTGCTTACCAGATACCGTCCTGTACCAGTTTCTTCACCGATTGTATATGTGTTTGTATATTCTGCTTCCCCGCATGTATGTGTGCCCTAGATCTATCGCCATATCTTTGACTATACTTAGGACGTACTTTGTCCTAAGTATAGGGGGGCACACACCGCGTTGTTCTTTCGTTGTTCAGTTTTGTCACTCCTGTTGTTGCCTATACTTAGGGATATCTCACCCGAAGTATAGGGGGAGTGATGCGTATATTTTCCATGATCTTTTCGTCTATCTGTATATGTCTCTCTTTTCTTCTTTTCTTCTTTTCCGTTTCTATCTTCTGTATCTAAATAAAAGGTGCCGCCCCTTATAGACAGTCTTCTATACTTAGGACGTACTTTGTCCTAAGTATAGGGGGTGCACCCCTGATTTGTTAATTCATTGAACTATTTATTCCCACCCATGGCCCTCCCTGCCTTGTGTACAGTCTGCTATACTTAGGATTAGTTGATCCTAAGTATAGGGGGGATGGTCATTTTCTTATTCATTTATCTCGTTATTCTTTCATTTATTCTTTTAGTCGTTGTAGTATAGACTTTTCTATACTCAGTACGAGTTATGTCTTCTCTTTCTTCTTTCCGATCTATGAGGACATAGCTCAAGCTAAGTATAGGGGGGTCGTATATACTATGTATATACTTCATCCATTACTCGTACTTTCGTATACAATTCATTAAGTAATAATGCTTCTTATTCCTCAGATTCTTTTTGTACATAATGATTAATAAATCCGGATAAAAATATTTTTTTGCAAAAATGATTTGAAAAATGGTGTGAACTGTTTGGAAAACTTTTTGTGAAATATTTTCAACCTTTGTAAAAATATGTTGATTGCAAAAAATTCTTTTCTTTGTGTGAAGGATTTGAAAACCTATTTGCAAATGATTCTGAAAATGATTGTAAAAATATTTTGAAAAACAAAGTGTATATAGTGTTTGCAAAATCTTTGCAAAACGGATTTCAAATGATTGTAAATATTTGCAAAAATTATCTTGTACTATAGTTTTCAAAAGGATTTTTCAAAGAAAAATGAGGGATAAAAGCATCAGAATAATAATAATAAACCCTAAATAAAATACATTAAATTTTTTATCAAGTGTATATACACCTCAATAAAACCACTCTTGTTAAAACTAGTAAATTCTTTAAATCTTGCGGCACGCCCGTGTAAATAGTTGTATATATTTTATTCTTTGAGTGCCAAAATTCTTTTATTTGTAAATTCTTTGTGTAAAAATTATTTCTCTTGATTTTCAAATTCTTCTTTGCATATTTGTAAATAGCATGTGCATAGCATTCATATTCTTTAATTGAGCTTGATGATTGAACTAGTCCAATAAAGTCGAAGATTGGAGCTTGGTTGGACCTTACCGCACCTAACTGCACTGGAACCTTATGGGAACTAGGTTTAAGGTACTTCAGGTCTAGTCAGACTTAATTCTTTGAGAAAGCAGGGCTGGGTTCAAGTCACCTTAGTGGACTAACTAGAACTTTTCGAGACGCACGCATGACTCTTGTCGGCCGTGACCTAACTTGGACACTTGCACCTTTCACTTGGCTCAACTCAGTTGGAGTGGTGAGGGGGTTGGATTTGCCAGTCCGAGACGCACACGGGTGGAAACATTCGTCCTCGATTAGGGAGGGAAGTGCACCCAACCTGGTCCAGTTTCAATGAAGTCGAATGACGGGAGAGTGTGGGTTGCGATAAAGCTTCAAAAGAGGGATAGTCTACTGGCTCAAGAGGAAATTTCTTGTATATATGTTGCACCATGTAGATATGCTGTACAGAGGCACTTGAAAAAAGAAGAGAGAACTCCAAAAAAGTGGTGGGTCGGTTGAAAATTTAATAACCCTACCGGGGTGTATATAGTTCAATAAAGCAAAAGCTTATGGTATCCATGTTACATCTCATGAAGCTTGCAGCGGGAGACTTAGCTACACTGGTTGAGCTTCCAAAATTCTATACCTCTTATTCCCCCTCTTCTTGAGCCGGTTGCCACTTGAACTTAGAAGGGAATACCCCGCTCCTCGACGGTAGAGGGCTGGATTGGGGAATCATTGGGTTGTCATTCTGGAGAAGCTAGTCTCTTTGTCATTTCAGTTGGGGAGAGCCACTATCACTTACACTGTACAAGTCAGCTTTATAGACATAAGGGTTTGCGTATGATGTAGGCTAGTCCTAACCTGGCTATTGAGGTGATTTGAACCGAGTTCTGTGACTATCAAAGGCTGTTGTGTTTTAAATTTGGTTCCCGACTAGGTTCCACACACATTCTCACATCAAGCTCTAACCTGAGCTCCAAACTTTGATTTTGTACAGATGAGTTTAATAACCATGATCAATTCAATTTATTCTTTACATTATTTATTTTTGCTTTTTCTTTTCTTCTTATTCTTTATTCTTTTTGTACTTATTGCATAAGCATTTGGTAGGGACTAGCAAAGGCAAGTATAGGGGGGTGATGAATCTCCATTTCATCACCTTTATTCTATCATTTTGGCCTTAAAAACCCCAGCAAATGCATGTAAATAGCATCAATTTGTATATAATAGCATTCTTGATTCATTGTGTCAAGTGTACAGAGAATAAGGTTTTTAATGCCAGAATTATAGAATAAAGGGAAGAAAAGAAAAAGGAATAAAATATTGCAAATATTTTATGACCCGGACCCCGAGACCAAGGCCAGCATGGAATTGGTCGACAAGGAATAAAGTAGGGGGAGATAAGGGCCAATAATAAAATAAATACCTCATTTATTTATTCATTCATTTATGCATTTTTGACACCTATTTTGTATATAACTATTTATTCATCAAATAAAGAAACTTTGTTCATGAAAGTTGTAGATAATAATGTAAATAAAAATACAAAATTGAGTTTGTGTAAAAATAATACTCAGTGTACATTTTATACACAGAATAAAAAGCCAAAATCTCAACTTCACAGACCCATATCTTGAAAATAAAAAACCCAAATCACCCAAACTCACCTTTAATTGTATATAGCATTCCAAGAACTATTTTATAAAATTAATTTCATGATTTTTGGAGTTCATCTGTAGAAGTTAGACTTTTGGCCCTCCTTGTACATAATACCTGATTAAAATATTCATTTTATTCAATACCTATTATTTCTACAAATTTATATTTTTAGAATTTTGTAAATAATGTTTATAATACATGTACAGATTGAGATTAAAAGAAAACTAAAAAGAATTTGTGAAATAAAATAAGTCTATGTATCACATAGGCAAAATACCTATGCTACTTATATATACATAAATAAAGGGATTGTTATTCTTTTATTCATTTATATTTTTATAACAATGTATATATTATATATATCTTATTAAAAATACAAATCCAAAATAAAAACAAGAAAAATTCATTAAATAAATAAAATATATATAATATATAGGTAAAATACCCATAAGTATACTTACATATGCATATACCTATTTATTTAAAAATGACAATAAACTCTTAAAAATTAAATAAAAAATATATTTATACTCATAAAAAATAAGTTATAAATTTATAAAATAAGCCAATAAAATAATAAAAGAAAATAAACAAATTAAAAATAAAATACACAAAAATACATGTAAATACATACAAAAATACATTATTTTAATAAAACCGTAATAAAATACTTCAAAAAAATAAATAAAAATCATAAATAAATACTACATCCATTTATAAACATTTTTTATTTTATAAATTAAACCTAATTAATTCGTTTAATACGTTAAATAAATCAGTCAATTTCTTGTTGACGTTGACCAATCAGGTCCTGGCATTTGTTGACCGCTCAGTCAACTGCGCCCCCAGGCGTCTGACTTGACGTGGACTATCTTGTCCCCCGATTTCAGCCATTTTTCCCGCTTGGCTCAGTGACCCATCACCCTCGAATCCTTCACGGATTTTGTTCTCTGATCATCCACGAATCTCGTCGAGATCTTTGATCCATTGTACATACCATAGATTCTTTAATAATCGCCGGTCACTGGGGGTCCCCTGGAATGTGTATAAATAAAAGCTTCCTCTCCTCAGCCGAATTTGGCCAATTTCATCCCCCTCTTTGAGCTTGAATGAGCTCCTGGTGGAGCCCTCGTGACAGGAGGCGCTTCCCAGCACCTCGCTTCGGCCGGAGATGGAGGAAAATTTTGTCGCGGCGGCGCTCCGGCGGTCGCCCTGCTCCCTGGAGGCCCCCAGGTATAAGAGCTGTCCTTCTATGCATTTTAGTTAGCTTTTAATGTTAGTTTTGAATTCCAGTAGTTAGATTAGTCTTTAGTTAATTCCTGTAGCGTAAAAATCAAAATTCGAAGTTCGCCGGAGCTCCGCTCCGGCGACTTCTTCACCCTGTTCCCGACCGTTTTCTGATGCCATTTCGCCTCCATTTCCTTCCCCTACGCCTTCTCCACCTTACAGCCACCTTTGTCCAACCAGATCTGCTCCAGATCTGCGAACCGAAGTCTCGACTCCACCCATCGCCGGAGACTTCGCCACCTCGCCCATTTTGACGCTGACAGCTTCAAACCCCAGGTCGAGGGTGACGACCTCGAGCCTAGTTTTCTTCCTGTGTAGGTTAGGTGCGCAATAAAGCACCAGGAGTCGAGTTACAAGCAGGCGGAGGTACCTGGAGATGCCCTCCTTCTCTAAGCTCGTGGCGGCGTTCCAAGGTACCTCCGGCCGATCTAAGACCTCCAGCAAGAAGAAGACCCTGCCAGGAAACTTTTTGGACCTTCAGGAGCGGCGAAGACCGGCGGAGGCGCGAGATTTGGTCGGAAGAAGCTCGCCCCGGCGAGCCTTCTTCCCTGTTCTTCCACGTGTGTTCTCCGCCGTTGGATGAAGACGAAGGCCCCAGTTCAAACCACAGCCGTCCGATGGAGCGATGCCACGACCGTAGATCTCAGCCCGGAGATCTAATCCTCGCGCTCCATCGGCGAACCGGTGTCCACCGTTGGATGTGCGACGCGCGTCCAAGTAAAGCCTTCATCGCCGTCCATCCGCGAGCGTTTAGGGGTAAATTGCATATCAAGCCCCTGCCTTTTTGTATATTTAATGTTTAATATTGTAAATAAAATATAACGTTGTAAATAATGTGGAAATTTTGCATGTGACCCCCAGTGTCTCTGCTATATTACAATTGGGTCCAGTCCACGTCACCTCACGTGTCGTCCCACGTGAGGTGGTAAAATTGCACAAGTCCCCCTGTGTATTTGCATATTTATCTTTAGTCCATTAAATAAAATATAAAGTGTATTATTTTTGTGAAAAATTGCAACCAGGACCCTAGATACTCTAAAATTGCGTTTTGGTCCCCGTGGGTGCGGATCACGTGTAGTCCCACGTGATGGTTAAATTGCAAGGGGGCCCTGGCGGGTTTGCTTAATTGATTTTAGTCCTTAAAATTGCAGAACACGTTATTATATTTTGGTATTTTTGCACTGACGCCCCTGGAAATTATTTTATTTGCAAAAATACCCCTGCCAGGCTGTTTGAATTTTGTTGCTTTTATCTATTTATTAAAAATAGCTATGAGGCTTCTAAAAATAAAGAAAAATTAGGATAAATGTTTCATGTGATGCTCTTACACGCCCATATTTTATTTCTCAATTTTGGCATTTTTCCTAATTATTAAAAATGAAAAAGAATCCCATTTTGTACTGTTTAAATTAAAAAATACAAAAAATTAGAAAATATTTTGAAAAATTCCAAAAAAATTATATATGGTATATTTATATCTATATTGAGTCCAGAAAATGAAAAAACCCTAAAAATAGAAAAAGAAAAATATAAAAATTTCAAGAAGCTCCAAAATCCTAAAAAAAATAGAAAAACCCTTAAAAATAAAAAAAATATCTTTCTCTTCTGTAATTATGTATATATTATTATTAATGTATTAAAATTAATTTGGGTAATTTTGGAGTTTAATTTGTATTTTTAAAACCCAAAGTATATTCGGCTATTTAATTAGTCCTATATTGTGGACATTTTTGAATTAAAAACACATAAAAATTAGTAAAATTCAAGAAAAATAACATAAAAATTAGAAAAATGTAAAAAGCCCAAAAAAAATTATATCCAATAAATTTTGAGTATTCATGTATATATATATAGATCCATATAATACTCCTCTCTCTCTCTTCCTATATATATATCTTCATATATATTATGTGTATACATATCTATATATTCTATAACTAAGAATAAAAAATATATAAATATATAAAATATAAAAACCAAATAAAAATCATAAAAACAAAAAGACAAAAAATATATAAAATTCAAAACCCACAAAAACAATAAAAGGACATGAACAATGGATTGAATAATTACACATACACACATACATTCCCTTCGCCTCCCAGTGTTCGACCTCTACCTGTACTTACACCTATACATATTTGCATGTAGAGTTATAATAAATTTTAACTCCACATTTTTGGATATTCATTGCATATATTTATTGTGGGTTAATTGTTGATCGATTTGGGGATTTCGTCTGAGGTCAACTCAGCGACTGTCTCTCCGCCTTGTGGAAAGATGAGACCTTGGCAAATCCCATGTCATCAAATGGCGCCGTTGCCGGGGAGGCAACGGATTTTGTATGATTTTGTGAGCTTAGTTGTTCATTTATTCAATTATTTGCTCATGTCCATGATTCAGTTAGTTGTTTGGTTTTAGCTCCTATTTGATATTATTTGATTGACTGCTCTGACCATTTCTTTCCTTTGTCTTTGATGCGAGGGACCGCCAAGCGAAGGAGGACCTCCTAGGAGGACCTATGCACCCAAGCACGGTGGAGTTGGCTCTTCTATGCCAAGCCAACAGGAGAGAGAGCATCAAAGGGAGAAGAAAGAGAATTTTTTGAAGACGGTCTCTATTTTATGTATATTATTTTATTATGTATATTCATGTGAGAGAGTGACACTTGGAATTTTGTAATAATACAGGACTCTCACAGGTACACTCCGACTCCGGAGGTCCATTGCCCGAGGGATTGTTCCCTTGGGGGCCTCGACGGTTTTGACGCTTTTTCTTTTCTATTTTTATTTTTATTATTTTGTGTGAATGAGCCCTAGCTTAGGAGTTGCTTGCCAATAGATTAGGTCCAATCACCCTAAATATATTTGCATGTACCTATAGTGTGTTTTGGATCTAGTCAAATTCAAACAGTCTGTTCATTTATCTCTTAACCCTTGTGCCGTGAGCGAGCCCCATCAAGCGCTACTCCTGAACTCGAGTGTGTCGAGAAGAGGAGGGGTGAGCCAAGACCGGACTCTTCGGTTAAGGATAAGTGACTGACTTGTGGTGCTTCACGATAATAGCAGTTACTATCTTAGGGCGATTTCTTCGGCTTGCATTTGCATTTAGCATAGGTTTCAATTCTGTTCTGCATCCCGCATGGAGAGAGCTGGGAAGCACTGTAAGTCTTCTTACTTAGCATGCATCATCGATTTCCGACTTGCATGGCTTTTCCGACCTTCTCCCTCTGTTTTTGCCACTTAGGATGCTTAAGGGAAATTGGAACCTCGATAGGCACGTGCATTGAAAATACCCAAAAAAGTGAAACCTAAAATAAAATCGGGACTGCTAACTCTATTGGACCTAAAAATAAAACGTAATGGATTCCTTGTCTTGGGGAGAGCAACCCCCTCATTGTATGCGTTTTAAGTGCTCACGTACACGCTAAGGAGTAGAGCCCAAATCCTATCAAGCCTCCTAAATGTTTGTACAACTTTGTGAATCTCACCTAACTCTAAAAACCGAAAAGATAAATGATCGTCACCTGACGGTCTTCACTGTGTCGAGTAGGTGAATTGGGGGTTTTGCCTTGTGTATTGATTGTGACTTGGAGTCTGTTATGTTTCTCATCCTTTATTAAGAGTAATCAGTCCCGTCGTGTGAGTCATGCATTTTTCATCTTTGAGTCTCTCTACCTCTCTTATATATATCTCTCCTCGTCTGCATTGAGTCGCGATATTGGCGCTTGAGCTCAATCATTCTTTGCCAAGTCCTTTGTTTGTCTCTTCTTCATCACTTCCCTTGTATTCTATGTATCATCCCCATCTTCTTCGGTTCGAGGAGAGCCTGCTCTTCAGACCACCATTTTGACGGTGTTCCCGCCTTGTGCGGAATACCCAATTTTGTATATGTCTCGATCTTCTCGCCCACCCTCCTCGTCCCCTCTGTTTCACTCTTCTACCACCGTGATATTGGCACGTAGCCTCAATCAGCTTCTCCACCCCCATTATGTGCCCTTCTTATCCATCTTCGTCATGTACCCCGTATCACCTCTCCCTGTTACCCGGGATGCTGTGCATATTGATGAGGCCCGCATCGAGGATTATGTATACAGATTATTTGAGTAAGTGGGGCCAATGAGGTTGAGGATGCTGAGATTGATATGTTGGATTTGACTTTGGATACATGCATACGACTGTATTGAGGATTTTTTGTGATGCATGATCATTAAGGTGTGATTCTTTATTGAGGATTTAGATCTCGCACACCGGATTGAGGATGTGATATAAAGCAATGATTTGGTGATGATTTCATGAGTATCGACTGATCGATCTATTTTGAGGATTAGGCCCGTCTTGATTTGGATTTTGGATGGACTATCCTGATATGTGCTTCATGATGACGGTGCCCCGAACCCCCATGATTTCTCATCTTCCTGATTGACCCATCCTTGATCTCCTGACACTTCGATCCACCCTGGCACTTAGAGGATTCCTGACTATTTGTGGTGCCATCTCAGCCAGATTTGATTGACCTGAGGTACATCTTGTGAATGACCTGATTCTTTGCTCCATCACCTGATCTTATGCCCTCCTGTTGATTGATAGATTCACAGTATTTCGAGGACATGAGAATTTATGCCAGCATTCCCGCACTCGTCCTTACTATAGCTCGCATTCCTCCCCAAGGACTATCTGCGGGAGAAGGCGACAATTTCTGGGACTACGGTTTCATTCAAGACTTTGGTCGCCATTGTGATGGGACCCGAAACCGAGTCAGATGATATGCTTGATTGGCCTCTCCCTGTGACTGTGTGCCCGATCTGTCGGCACATCAGGCCAACTATCAGATTGCTCTCCTTGACGGTCCTTGCAAGGCAGAGCTCCACTTTTCTGATTATTCCATGCCTAGTTCATAGCTCTCCGAGGGTTATCTGCGAGAGGCTATGACACATTATTGCTATGATGGTCTCTTCTGCTGGTAGATAGTCTGCCGACTATCGAGACTACGTTTTCTGTGGATCCGTCTGAGGGGTCCCGCTCCTTTGAGCCTCTTTCTCTCCTTGACGACCCTCGCAAGGATGAGATGTACTCTGATTATTCACTGCATAGCTCACATCGCTTCCCGAGGACTATCTGCGGAAGGATGTGACACTGTCGTTACGATCGGCTTCACTCACCTCTGGTGCCGCCACCTTGTTGGGGCATGAAGCCGATTCGTCTGATTTGAGTGCTCGGTCTCCCTTTCTATGCGCCCGAGTTGTTGGGGCATGAGACTGACTGGATCATACTCCTTTGAGTCTGCTCTCCTTGACGGTCCTCGCAAGGATGAGCTCTTATTATTCATTTGATTAGCTCGTAGCTCCCCGAGGGTTATCTGCGGGAGACTACGACATATTTCAGATCTGATTGGTCTCTTCTGATGGTATCCGATTTGTCGACCACCGAGACCACTATGTGGGTCCGTCTGATGGACCTGGCTCCTTTGAGCTTCCTCTCTCTCCTTGACGACCCTCGCAAGGTAGAGACACATTCTGATTTATCCCTGCTTAGTTTGCATCACTCCCCGAGGACTATCTGCGGGAGAATGCAACACTCTCTTTACGCTCGGTTTCCCCTGCTGACTATGTCTCCGATCTGTGGAGCACGGAATCGAGTCATTTGATATATGTGATTTTGGTCCCATCTTGAGATGCCTATCCGATCTGCGGATCATGGGACCCATCTGATTAGACTCCTTTGAGTCTTCTCGCCTTGACGGTCCTCGCAAGGTCGAGCTTCTGATATCTGCTATTTTCATGCCTAGCTGGCAGCACGTTCCCCGAGGGTTGTCTGCGGGATGCTGCCACAATCTTTAGACTTTCTGGTCTCTTCTGCTGGTAGCCGATATGTCGCCTACCGAGACCATACCTGATGATCCGTCTGATGGATCACTGACGCCTTTGCGTCCGCTCGCCTTGACGACCCTTGCAAGGTCGAGTCTTCTTCTGATTATTCGACGATTAGCATGTACCACTCTCCGAGGGTTATCTGCGAGAGGGTACATCATTTTCTAGGTACTCAGTTTCACTTCTGGTGTCTCCTGTCTGATTGGAGCACGAAGCCGAGTCTTCCGAGTTGTGTACTTGGTCTCCTCTCTGATTGTGTATCCGATCTGCGGATCTCGGGACCAAGTCTTCTGATTAGTCTGATTCCTTGCTCCTTGGAGCTGCTCACCTTGACGACCCTTGCAGGGTTGAGCCATGTCTTGCGGCATTAAGCGTGTATCTCCTACGATCTTCCGACCTCATGATCACTGAATGCCACGATGTCTCCTATTCTCTATCTTCCATATCTTATCGAGACTCTGATTGACCGGAGGGCTCTTTCCTGCTCTTTCTTCCTCCCGGTCTTATAGTATCGGCTCCGTTCCCTCATGCTGACCCTATGAGTCGATTGTCTACTTCACGCTACCGGTCTCCGCTTTACTTTCTGATCTATTTACCACCGATAGCCGACACCCACCTGCCTGCATATCCGGGTGTCTTTTCACCTTCTGACTGCGTCCTCGTTCTCACAGGGAGACGACGACGAGAGCACGGTATCCGCTTACCAGATACCGTCTTGTACCAGTTTCTTCATCGATTGTATATATGTGTTTGTATATTCTAATTCCCCGCATGTATGTGTGCCCTAGATCTATCGCCATATCTTTGACTATACTTAGGACGTACTTTATCCTAAGTATAGGGGGGCACACACCGCGTTGTTCTTTCGTTGTTCAGTTTTGTCACTCCTGTAGTTGCCTATACTTAGGGATATCTCACCCTAAGTATAGGGGGAGTGATGCGTATATTCTCCATGATCTTTTCGTCTATCTGTATATGTCTCTCTTTTCTTCTTTTCTTCTTTTCCTTTTCTATCTTCTGTATCTAAATAAAAGGTGCCGCCCCTTATAGACAATCTTCTATACTTAGGACGTACTTTGTCCTAAGTATGGGGGGGTGCACCCCTGATTTGTTAATTCTTTGAACTATTTATTCCCACCCATGGCCCTCCCTGCCTTGTGTACAGTCTGCTATACTTAGGATTAGTTGATCCTAAGTATAGGGGGGACGGTCATTTTCTTATTCATTTATCTCGTTATTCTTTCATTTATTCTTTTAGTCGTTGTAGTATAGACTTTTCTATACTCAGTACGAGTTATGTCTTCTCTTTCTTCTTTCCGATCTATGAGGACATAGCTCAAGCTAAGTATAGGTGGGGTCGTATATACTATGTATATACTTCATCCATAACTCGTACTTTTGTATACAATTCATTAAGTAATAATGCTTCTTATTCCTCAGATTCTTTTTGTACATACTGATTAATAAATCAGGATAAAAATATTTTTGCAAAAATGATTTGAAAAATGGTGTGAACTGTTTGGAAAACTTTTTGTGAAATATTTTCAACCTTTGTAAAAATATGTTGATTGCAAAAAATTCTTTTCTTTGTGTAAAGGATTTGAAAACCTATTTGCAAATGATTCTGAAAATGATTGTAAAAATATTTTGAAAAACAAAGTGTATATAGTGTTTGCAAAATCTTTGCAAAATGGATTTCAAATGATTGTAAATATTTGCAAAAATTATCTTGTACTATAGTTTTCAAAAGGATTTTTCAAATAAAAATGAGGGATAAAAGCATCAGAATAATAATAATAAACCCTAAATAAAATACATTAAATTTTTTATCAAGTGTATATACACCTCAATAAAACCACTCTTGTTAAAACTAGTAAATTCTTTAAATCTTGCGGCACGCCCGTGTAAATATTTGTATATATTTTATTCTTTGAGTGCCAAAATTCTTTTATTTGTAAATTCTTTGTGTAAAAAATATTTCTCTTGATTTTCAAATTCTTCTTTGCATATTTGTAAATAGCATGTGCATAGCATTCATATTCTTTGATTGAGCTTGATGATTGAACTAGTCCAATAAAGTCGAAGATTGGAGCTTGGTTGGACCTTACCGCACCTAACTGCACTGGAACCTTATGGGAACTAGGTTTAAGGTACTTCAGGTCTAGTCAGACTTAATTCTTTGAGAAAGCAGGGCTGGGTTCAAGTCACCTCAGTGGACTAACTAGAACTTTTCGAGACACACACATGACTCTTGTCGGCCGTGACCTAACTTGGACACTTGCACCTTTCACTTGGCTCAACTCAGTTGGAGTGGTGAGGGGGTTGGATTTGCCAGTCTGAGACGCACACGGGTGGAACATTCGTCCTCGTTTAGGGAGGGAAGTGCATCCCAACCTGGTCCAGTTTCAATGAAGTCGAATGACGGGAGAGTGTGGGTTGCAATAAAGCTTCAAAAGAGGGATAGTCTACTGGCTCAAGAGGAAATTTCTTGTATATATGCTGCACCATGTAGATATGCTGTACAGAGGCACTTGAAAAAAAAGAGAGAACTCCAAAAAAGTGGTGGGTCGGATTGAAAATTTAATAACCCCATCGGAGTGTATATAGTTCAATAAAGCAAAAGCTTATGGTATCCATGTTACATCTCATGAAGCTTGCAGCGGGAGACTTAGCTACACTGGTTGAGCTCCCAAAATTCTATACCTCTTATTCCCCCTCTTCTTGAGTCGGTTGCCACTTGAACTTAGAAGGGAATACCCCGCTCCTCGACGGTAGAGGGCTGGATTGGGGAATCATTGGGTTGTCATTCTGGAGAAGCTAGTCTCTTTGTCATTTCAGTTGGGGAGAGCCACTATCACTTACACTGTACAAGTCAGCTTCATAGTCATAAGGGTTTATGTATGATGTAGGCTAGTTCTAACCTTGCTATTGAGGTGATTTGAACCGAGTTCTGTGACTATCAAAGGCTGTTGTGTTTTAAATTTGGTTCCCGACTAGGTTCCACACACATTCTCACATCAAGCTCTAACCTGAGCTCCAAACTTTGATTTTGTACAGATGAGTTTAATAACCATGATCAATTCAATTTATTCTTTACATTCTTTATTTTTGCTTTTTCTTTTCTTCTTATTCTTTATTCTTTTTGTACTTATTGCATAAGCATTTGGTAGGGACTAGCAAAGGCAAGTATAGGGGGGTGATGAATCTCCATTTCATCACCTTTATTCTATCATTTTGGCCTTAAAAACCCCAGCAAATGCATGTAAATAGCATCAATTTGTATATAATAGCATTCTTGATTCATTGTGTCAAGTGTACAGAGAATAAGGTTTTTAATGCCAGAATTATAGAATAAAGGGAAGAAAAGAAAAAGGAATAAAATATTGCAAATATTTTATTACCCGGACCCCGAGACCAAGGCCAGCATGGAATTGGTCGACAAGGAATAAAGTAGGGGGAGATAAGGGCCAATAATAAAATAAATACCTCATTTATTTATTCGTTCATTTATGCATTTTTTGACACCTATTTTGTATATAATTATTTATTCATCAAATAAAGAAACTTTGTTCATGAAAGTTGTAGATAATAATGTAAATAAAAATACAAAATTGAGTTTGTGTAAAAATAATACTCAGTGTACATTCTATACACAGAATAAAAAGCCAAAATCTCAACTTCACAGACCCATATCTTGCAAATAAAAAATCCAAATCACCCAAACTCACCTTTAATTGTATATAGCATTCCAAGAACTATTTTATAAAATTGGTTTCATGATTTTTGGAGTTCATCTGTAGAAGTTAGGTTTTTGGCCCTCCTTGTACATAATACCTGATTAAAATATTCATTTTATTCAATACCTATTATTTCTACAAATTTATATTTTTAGAATTTTGTAAATAATGTTTATAATACATGTACAGATTGAGATTAAAAGAAAACTAAAAAGAATTTGTGAAATAAAATAAGTCTATGTATCACATAGGCAAAATACCTATGCTGCTTATATATACATAAATAAAGGGATTTTATTCTTTATTCATTTATATTTTTATAACAATGTATATATTATATATATATCTTATTAAAAATACAAATCCAAAATAAAAACAAGAAAAATTCATTAAATAAATAAAATATATATAATATATAGGTAAAATACCCATAAATATACTTACATATGCATATACCTATTTATTTAAAAATGAAAATAAACTCTTAAAAATTAAATAAAAAATATATTTATACTCATAAAAATAAGTTATAAATTTATAAAATAAGCCAATAAAATAATAAAAGAAAATAAACAAATTAAAAATAAAATACACAAAAATACATGTAAATACATACAAAAATACATTATTTTAATAAAACTGTAATAAAATACTTCAAAAAAATAAATAAAAATCATAAATAAATACTACATCCACATTTTTTATTTTATAAATTAAACATAATTAATTCATTTAATACGTTAAATAAATCAGTCAATTTCTTGTTGACGTGGACCAATCAGGTCCTGGCATTTGTTGACCGCTCGGTCAACTGCGCCCCCAGGCGTCTGACTTGACGTGGACTATCTTGTCCCCCGATTTCAGCCATTTTTCCTGCTTGGCTCAGTGACCCATCACCCTCGAATCCTTCACGGATTTTGTTCTCTGATCATCCACGAATCTCGCCGAGATCTTGGATCCATTGTACATACCACAGATTCTTTAATAATCGCCTGTCACTGGGGGGTCCCCTGGAATGTGTATAAATAAAAGCTTCCTCTCCTCGGCCGAATTTGGCCAATTTCATCCCCCTCTTTGAGCTTGAATGAGCTCCTGGTGGAGCCCTCGTGACAGGAGGCGCTTCCCAGCACCTCGCTTCCGCCGGAGATGGAGGAAAATTTTGTCGCGGCAGCGCTCCGGCGGTCGCCCTGCTCCCTGGAGGCCCCCAGGTATAAGAGCTGTCCTTCTATGCATTTTAGTTAGCTTTTAATGTTAGTTTTGAATTCCAGTATTTAGATTAGTCTTTAGTTAATTCCTGTAGCGTAAAAATCAAAATTAGACTTCTTCACCCTGTTCCCGACCATTTTCTGATGCCATTTCGCCTCCATTTCCTTCCCCTACGCCTCCTCCACCTTACAGCCACCTTTGTCCAACCAGATCTGCTCCAGATCTGCGAACCGAAGTCTCGACTCCACCCATCGCCGGAGACTTCGTCACCTCGCCCATTTTGACGCTGACAGCTTCAAACCCCAGGTCGAGGGTGACGACCTCGAGCCTAGTTTTCTTCCTGTGCAGGTTAGGTGCGCAATAAAGCACCAGGAGTCGAGTTACAAGCAGGCGGAGGTACCTAGAGCTGCCCTCCTTCTCTGAGCTCGTGGCGGCATTCCAGGGTACCTCCGGCCGATCTAAGACCTCCAGCAAGAAGAAGACCCTGCCAGGAAGCTTTTTGGACCTTCAGGAGCGGCGAAGACCGGCGGAGGCGCGAGATTTGGTCGGAAGAAGCTCGCCCCGGCGAGCCTTCTTCCCTGTTCTTCCACGTGTGTTCTCCGCCGTTGGATGAAGACGAAGGCCCCAGTTCAAACCACAGCCGTCCGATGGAGCGATACCACGACCGTAGATCTCAGCCCGGAGATCTAATCCTAGCGCTCCATCGGTGAACCGGTGTCCGCCGTTGGATGTGCGACGCGCGTCCAAGTAAAGCCTTCATCGCCGTCCATCCGCGCGCGTTTAGGGGTAAATTGCATATCAAGCCCCTGCCTTTTTGTATATTTAATGTTTAATATTGTAAATAAAATATAACGTTGTAAATAATGTGGAAATTTTGCATGTGACCCCCTGTATCTCTGCTATATTACACTTGGGTCCAGTCCACGTGACCTCACGTGTCGTCCCACATGAGGTGGTAAAATTGCACAAGTCCCCCTGTGTATTTGCATATTTATCTTTAGTCCATTAAATAAAATATAAAGTGTATTATTTTTGTGAAAAATTGCAACCAGGGCCCTAGATTCTCTAAAATTGCGTTTTGGTCCCTGTGGGTGCGGATCACTTGTAGTCCCACGTGATGGTTAAATTGCAAGGGGGCCCTGGCGGGTTTGCTTAATTGATTTTAGTCCTTAAAATTGCAGAACACATTATTATATTTTGGTATTTTTGCACTGACGCCCCTAGAAATTATTTTATTTGCAAAAAATACCCCTGCCAGGCTGTTTGAATTTTGTTTCTTTTATCTATTTATTAAAAATAGCTATGAGGCTTCTAAAAATAAAGAAAAATTAGGATAAATGTTTCATGTGATGCTCTTACACGCCCATATTTTATTTCACAATTTTTGCATTTTTCCTAATTATTAAAAATGAAAAAGAATCCCATTTTGTACTGTTTAAATTAAAAAATACAAAAAATTAGAAAATGTTTTTGAAAAATTCCAAAAAACATATATTTGGTATATTTATATCTATATTGAGTCCAGAAAATGAAAAAACCCTAAAAATAGAAAAAGGAAAATATAAAAATTTCAAGAAGCTCCAAAATCCTAAAAAAATAGAAAAACCCTTAAAAAATCAAAAAAATATATTTTTCTCGTCTGTAATTATATATATATATACTATTATTAATGTATTAAAATTAATTTGGGTAATTTTGGAGTTTAATTTGTATTTTTAAAACCCAAAGTATATTCAGCTATTTAATTAGTCCTATATTGTGGACATTTTTGAATTAAAAACACATAAAAATTAGTAAAATTCCAGAAAAATAACATAAAAACTAGAAAAATGTAAAAAGCCTAAAAAAATATTATATCCAATAAATTTTGAGTATTCATGTATATATATATATATAGATCCATATAATACTCCTCTCTCTCTTCTTATATATATATATATCTTCATATATATTATGTGTATACATATCTATATATTCTATAACTAAGAATAAAAATATATATATAATATAAAAACCAAATAAAAATCATAAAAACAAAAAGACAAAAAAAATATAAAATTCAAAACCCAGAAAAACAATAAAAGGACATGAACAATGGATTGAATAATTACACATACACACATACATTCCCTTCGCCTTCCTATGTTCGACCTCTACCTGTACTTACACCTATACACATTTGCATGTAGAGTTATAATAAATTTTAACTCCACATTTTTGGATATTCATTGCATATATTTATTGTTGGTTAACTGTTGATCGATTTGGGGATTTCGTCTGAGATCAACTCAGCGATTGTCTCTCCGCCGTGTGGAAAGATGAGACCTTGGCAAATCCCCTGTCATCAGGGCGGCACCTATTTGATACACAAAGAAGATAGAAAAGGGAAAGAAGAAGAAAATCAAATAAACAGTGGTTGGAGTACATCGTCTGAATCTGTTGATGCTGCAGCAGTTGTGGAAGTGTCATCATGTTGTACGAGCTGGATTGAGTCAACAACGGCCAAGAATGCATCTGGTTCTAAGTAAGGCTTCAGGAGTTGGCCGTTGACGATGAAGGGCTGTGCGTCAGGGGACAATTCTGATATGGCAATGCTTCCATTGTCACGCACTTCACAAACTCGAAATGGCCCTGTCCACTTACTCTTTAATTTGCCTGGGAATATTTGCAACTTTGCATCAAATAACCACACTTTCTGTCCAACGTCAAAGGTCTTTCGTCTGATGTGCCAGTCGTGCCAGCGTTTCACCTTCTCCTTGTACATCAAGGTGTTATCGTATGCATAGTCTCGGAATTACAAGAGCCTGTTCAGATCATCTTTTCTCTTCTGACCACTTTTGGTGAGTCCAAATTACAACTGTTGATAGCCCACAAAGACTTGTGAATTAATTCCACGGGCAGATGGCATGGTTTTCCATATATAGGACTAGGGCGACATGCCCAAGGGAGACTTGTAGGCGGTTCGGTAAGCCCATAGGACCGAGTCCAAGAGTTGAGACCAGTCCTTTCTGTTTGGCCTAACAAGTTTCTACAGGATAGTCTTGATTTCTCTGTTTGATAACTCCGCCATGCCATTGGTCTGAGGATGATAAGGAGATGCGACACGATGGTCGATGTCGTACTCCTTCGTTAACTTCTTGACCTCTTTGTTAATGAAGTGGCTACCCCCGTCTGATATGAGAATCTTCGGTATCCCGAACCGCGAGATGATGTTCTTCTTCAGAAACTGGCATACTGTTCGGCTGTCGGCGGCTCGAGCGGGGATAGCTTCAACCCAACGACTCACGTAATCGACGGCGAGAAGGGTGTGCTCAAATCCTTGACTGTTAGGGAAAGGTCCCATGAAGTCAATGCCCCATGCATCAAAAACGTCTGCTATCTGAATGATTTTCAGGGGCATTGAATCTTTGGCAGTGAGTGTACCTTTCATTCTCTAACAATCAGTGCATCGTTTAACAAATTCAGTTGCATCCTTGAATAAAGTGGGCCACCAGAAGCCATACTGAAGTACTTTGGCTGCCGTCCGATCTCCAGAGTGGTGTCCACCAGATTCGAGCGAGTGACAATGCTCGAGGACACTTGATTGCTCCGTCTGAGGGATGCACCTGCGCCAAATACAATCCGCTCCTTCTTTGAATAAAAGAGGATCTTCCCATTGGTAGAAGCGGATGGTCGACATGAATTTGTTCTTTTGGTTCTTCGTCCAATCCGAAGGTATTACCCCAGAGGCGAGGTAATTGACTATATCAGCATACCAAGGTAGAGAATCCACAGCTAAGATTGCTTCGTCAGGGAAGGTTTCTGTGATAGGTGCATTGCTCAGATGAGGTTCATGCTGCTCTATTCTGGAGAGATGATCTGCTACCACATTCTGAACTCCAGGCTTGTCCTTTATTTCCAAATCGAATTCCTGGAGGAGAAGGATCCAACGAATCAGTCTTGGCTTGGCATCCTTCTTCTGCTGTAAGTACCGGATAGCAGAGTGGTCTGTAAAGATGGTGACTTTTGATCCCAACAAATAGGATCTGAACTTCTCTAAGGCGAAAACCACAGCCAGCAGTTCTTTCTCTGTCACTGTATAATTTCTCTGTGCTTCATCTAATGTTCTGCTGGCATAGTGAATGGCATAGGGCGCTCTGTCTTTTCTCTGCCCAAGGACAGCTCCGACTGCAAAGTCTGACGCATCGGTCATTATTTCAAAAGGAAGAGTCCAGTCGGGCGGCTGTAAGATTGGAGCTTGAGTGATAAGCTCCTTCAACTGATTGAAAGCAAGGAGAACCGGCTGATCAACAATGAACTTAGTCTCCTTGCACAAGAGTTCTGTCAGAGGTCGGGCAATGCGGCTGAAATCCTTGATAAATCGCCTGTAGAATCCCACATGCCCCAGGAATGACCTCACGTTCTTTACTGACTGAGGTGGCTGAAGATTTGAAATGACATCCACTTTTGTCGGGTCGACTTCCATGCCATGTTTGGAAACGACGTGGCCCAGCACAATACCTTCAGTGACCATAAAATGGCTCTTTTCCCATGAGAGCACTAAATTGACTTCTCGACACTTCTGAAGCACCCTGTCTAGGTGCTCAAGACAAGAATCAAAACTGTTACCATAGACGGAGAAATCGTCCATGAACACCTCGAGAAAACTGCCTACCATCTCGACGAAGACTGCTAACATGCATCTTTGGAAGGTTGCAGGTGCATTGCACAAACCAAAGGGCATTCTCTTGAAGGCGTAGGTGTCGAACGGGCAAGTGAAGGTAGTCTTCTCTTGGTCTTCAGGGGCGATCGCCACTTGGTTGTACCCGGAGTACCCATCCAGAAAGCAAAAGAACTCCTTGCCTGCGAGTCTCTCCAAAACTTGATCAATGAACGGCAAGGGAAAGTGGTCCTTCTTAGTTGCTGCATTAAGACGGCGGTAGTCAACACACACCCGCCAGGAGGTTGGTACCCAAGTAGAAATTTCCTCTCCTTTATCATTTGTAACCACGGTAAGCCCGGATTTCTTTGGAACTACATGCAGTGGGCTTACCCATTTCGAGTCGGAGATGGGATAGATGAATCCTGCATCACACCATTTCGTTATCTCCTTCATTACGACATCCCAGAGGTTAGGATTCAACCTTCTCTAAAATTCACAGGACGGCTTGGCATCTTCTTCCAAATAGATGTGGTGTGAACACAAGGCTGGATTTATCTCTCGGAGGTCTGATACGCTCCAACCAAGTGCCTTGCGGTTCTTTTCTAGAACCTCGAGAAGTTGAGATTCCTGATCCGGATTCAGCCTGCTGATGATGATGACCGGATACATTTGTTCTTCACCCGCAAGGAAAGCATACTTCAGGCCTGCCGGAAGTGGCTTGAGTTCTGGTTTTGATCTGTCCACTTTATCTGTCACTTCAGATACCATGCTGGTGGTGGGATGTACTTCTTTGAGATGTTTACCATCCTCATACTCCTGTTGAGATCTAGTGATGCACCGAACGGTTCTGCGCTAAGCTGATCATGTTCGGTCTGGAATGACTGCTCAAGTAGATGCGCCTGCATCTGAGAATCTGTCTCCCAAGAATCGTCGGAGCTTAAGGTAACTGCGCCTTCCAAGTCCTCCTCAAGAGTGAGGATTTCTCGGGTCCATGGATCGTCCAATGATAAGGCTGAGTCTCTGATCTCCGCAATAAAATAACAGTCTGCTTCTGATACTGCCTGGCTCTCATCAGTTGCGGCATTTGGCTCTCTGTTCATGTTCATCGTAATCTGCTGGGTGTTCGAGCTGAAAGTGATCTTCCTAGACCTGTAATCAACCACGGCACCTGAAGTACGAAGGAATGGTCTGCCAAGGATGATAGGGGTCTGGAGCAGGGGTGTAGGTGAGTTCATATCAAGGACTACAAAGTCAGCTGGGAATTTCATTTCTTGCACCTTAACTACGACGTCTTCCAAAAGACCTCGGGGCCGCTTGACGGATCGGTCAGCAAACTAAAGGATCATGCGTGTCTTCTTGAGCGGTCCCAGTCTGAATTCTTGCATTATGGACGAGGGCAGAAGGTTGATGGAAGATCCACTATCCAAGAGAGTGCGCTCGAAGACCTGGTCAAAGATCTCACAACTGATCAGAGGTGCTCCTGTATCCTGTTTCTTCTGGGGGAGATTGTTGATGGCTGCTACTGTGGCCAAGGTGCGGACATGCCTCTCTACTTGCTGGCGTCTATTTTCTTGCGTTGGGCGATGCCTGTTAGTACATGCCTCTTTCAGTCCTTTCTTTACGGTTGGCATGTATTCCACGGCCTTCAACAAGGGAATCTCAACAGTCAATTTATCCAAAATATCCACAACACCTGGATCAGACAATGCCTTTTTTCGTTTTGCAATTTTTTTGAATTTTTGTATTGCACAAGGAAAAGGAATATTTACACCACTGGCAGAAAAATGAGAGTTCTTATTTACATCAAAATCATCGCCCACAGAATGTTGTACATCCGAACTACATCCGAACTACAAAAAGGAGTACAAACTGGATCTTGGCATGCTGGTGCTGTTGGGCGATCAAAAAGGGTAGCGTCTGCTCCATCGGCTGGCGAGGGATCGGCTGCTGCTGGCGGCTCCTCCAATGCCGGCGCGGCTTCGCTTCTGCTACAAGCTTCTTTTTGTTGTTTTTGTTTTTGCTGATTTTTTTGTATTTTCTGCTGAGGTTGCTGATGACATGGCACGACGGTTGGACTGGCTTCTCCTTCTTCTTCCTCCTCACCTGCCCCCGGAGCTGGCACGGCTGATGCGGAAGATGACGATCCACCTGTTTCTTTATTCACCCCAATCTTTGTAGCAGGCGGAGGCAAGGCCCTACCGCTCCTGAGAGTAACGGCATTAGAATACACAGTAATATCATTTTCTGACATGGACAAGACATTACTTTCTACCTACTCTTTTTTCTTGAAATTATTGGGGTTGGCTTCGACCTGAGCAGGAATGGTGGTTCGGGTGGCGGTCAGGTCATCAAGCCGCTTGGTCATCTCCGCTAGCCCTTTGATAAGCTGGGCTAGACAATCCATGGTGGGGTTCACTGGAGGTGCCTCGGTGGTGTCAGCGTGCAGACCACGCTGTTGTTGCATCTGCTGGTGCTGAGGTGGGGCAGGAAGCTGAAGTTGCTGATAAGAAGGAGGAGGATACTGCTGGTATTGCTGAGGCGGGGCAACCGCATACTGGTGAAACGGATGTGGATGACGGTACTGCGACTGTTGCTGGTGTGGAAAATTCTGCCTCCACTGGTTAACATACTGAGAAGGCTGATGATACTGTTGATGAAGCTGAGAGGACTGCCCAAAGCGACCACCCTGAGGTTGGTGGTATTGCCGGTTGGCAAATGACTGACCCTGGGGTTGTCCCGTAGGACGGGTCGGCTGTGCTTCATGAGTTCAAACCCCATTCACTTCCTGGACCAGGGGTGGTGGTGGGAATACTGAATCAGATCTTGAGATAAACTCTGGTTGATACACAACTATCTGCTGCTGCGGCTGGCTCTGATCGGTTGCCTGCACGTAGTACACGTGTTGGACTGCCGGTGGTTGCTGGCTCGGCTGAGGCTGATGTATCGGTGGTTGCTCGTCTTTCCTCTCGGCTGGAGCTTCGAGTGGTGCTGCCGCCTGAACAGAATTGATGGTGCCTACCAGCAGTTCCAACTGCTTGGTGATGTGATCCAGCTTGTCCAAATTCTGAGTCCTCTTCTCGATCACAGGGAGTTTTTCGAGATCCTGTGATCATTTCTTGATGATGTCAACTTTAGAGAGATGGCCCCCGATGATGCTGAGGTTGGAGATCTCATCTCTCTCTGTTTCCTTGGACGCTGCCATGTGCACTTGTTTTTGAAGGATCTGGGGCTGCTTCTGATATGCCTTGGATGAAGAGAGGGCGGCCTCTCCCTCGGCCATTTATTCAAATATCTTCCAGACTACGTCTTCATCCTTATTGAAGTGTGAGCCCCCACATGCTGCGTCTACGAGCCTTTGGCTTTCAATGTTCAGTCCCCCAAAGAAATGCTGGACCAAGCTGGTCTTCGGAATATCATGATGGGGACATTTCTCCTGCAGGTCAGTGAATCTCTCCCATGCTTCATGTATCGACTCATGGGGTCCTTGGGAGAAATTATTGATACAGGCTCGCATCTGGTTGAGCCGACCTAGAGGGTAATATTTGTGTAGAAAGGCAGACTTCAGCTCCTCCCGGGTCGTCACAACCTTCCCCAGATGGTTGACCCAATAGAGGGCCTTGTCATGTAGGCTGAAAGGGAAAGCCATCATCTTGACAATGTCCAAAGGGACATTGGGATAGTGGGTGGTGCGGCAAATGCAGGAGAATTGCTGCAGGTGAATGTACGGCTCCTCGCTGGTGTTTCCATGGAATGCGGGGAGAAGAGCGATGAATTGGGGCTTCGGCTCAAAGTGAGCATGTACCGGGGGAATGATAATCCACTCGGTCATCTGGCTGTCTCCCGGATTGTATGTTTCTTTAAGGGTTGGCTTGGGTGGTGGTGGAAATTCTAGATCATCATCATCTGCACCACCACCTCCACCTCCACCTCCCCTGCCTCCTCTGCCTCTGCCTCCTCCTTCATCGTCTCGGTTCATCATATCATTCAACATGTCCTGGAAGGCTGTCTGTGTGAGGGCTTGCTCAGTCAGCTGCTGCTGGATGGCCTGGATAGATGCTAGTAATTGTGCATTGACTTGATTCTGATCTGGCACCTGTCCCTCTGGTTGGGGTGGCTGTTGACCCTTGCCCTTTCCTCCTGGAGCCATGTCAGGGTCTGAGTCGGACGAGATGAACTCCGGAGTAGTCTCCAGGGCTCGCACTGTCTTCTATCTGCATAATGAGATAGTCCTGATCAGACTGCTTGCAATTAATGTTCAGTTGCCGAGATGAAGCCGGAATTCAGGTCAACCCCAGCATGTTGTGAATGGAAAAGGATGTAGATTGTGATCAACTTCCATTCACAACGGCGAAAGTGGGACAAGAGTGATCCCAGTTTATTGGGTGGCCAAGAGAAAGGTAGAAAACGAGGAGTCTAGAGATCGATCCGCAAAGTCCGGATCGGGTTCTCGGGAATCGCCTCGAACTTATTGGCAGAGTTGAGTCCATGGAATCGATGTGGGTGTCGGCATGGTCCCGACGAAAACCATCCATGGATCAACTTTGCGAAGTACAAGAGAAGATAGGATGTTGGATGAAAGATACGATGGTCAACGAGGAATAAAAAGGAGTGCAAAACAGTAGAAAGGCTCAAACTGAGCGGGGTTCAAAGAGGAGCGACACAACAAAATTTGCGCAAAGGCGCGGGACTTGATCTTTGAACCTTAATCTAGATCCATACAAACACAATACAAAATCGGGTTCACCAACTCACACCATGTGAAGCCGTAAAGGTTCGGCTACTTATTATCTTTTCAGTTTTAGAGTTGTTGTTTCAGGTATATCTTATAACAAGTCCTTAGTACGCTACCCTATAGGAGAGAGAGTACTGCCGGAAGGGTATCCCGTACTTGTCCTCCTCCTATGTAACCTGTAGTCTGTACTTTTTGGAGTCCTTGTAACCCTTCCTGGATCCCTACTCAGCCAAAGAAATAGAGAGAGGAAGCCGATAGGCGAAACCGCTACTTCGGTCCTCGCTCGCAACGGAATCACCCGTGAGCGTACAAGAACCTACTCGGATGCAGGACAATGAGACAGACACCCCCGTGAAGGCGTGGCCTATGCTCGATACTTCGGACAGGATCGATGCTCTACACAACAGAGAATCATCATTGGTGACCAAGCCCTACTCGCCTACGTATGATAGAAGCGCCATTACTTCAGAAATCTAGGCGATACACAGAGGCAGTTGCAGACTGGGTTTTTGGCTCTAATCCTTAGGGGGTCGCACTCGCTCAAGGGAGTAGGGTTTTGGTCCCCTCCAAGGTACCTGAAAACAATGAGGGCTTTATGAACCCGGTACAATGATAGTCCATTACGAATTTTAATTAAGGTCAAAGTTTATTTAGCAGTCCCTTGGTTTTATTTTTTTGGGGGTTTCACTTTTTTTGAGTCTATTTCATACCAGCGCCTAACGTTTTTGTAGATTTTCATTTAAGTCCTAGGTGCTCAAAATCAGACGGAGATAGCGGAAAAGCCGTGCAAGTTGGTTCTATGATGGAAATCTCACCATTGAACCGAATGATGCATGCTGAGTTAGAAGACTTACAGTGCATCCCAGCTCTCTCCATGTGTATGCAAAACAGAATTTCTAAACCTATCTACATGGCGGTGTGCATTCGACAAAATCGCCCTAAACATTAGCTGCTATTAACGTGAAGAACCACAAGCTGGTCACTTATCTTTAACCTAAGGGTCCGGTCTTGGCTTACCCCTCCTCTTCTCGACACACTCGAGTTCAGGAGTAGTGCTTGATGGGGTTCGCTCATGGCACATGGGTTAAGAGATAAATGACCGAGCTGTTTAAGTTTGACTAGATCCATACGAAGTAGACTATAGGAACATGCATTCTTATTAATGTTTGGACCTAGCTACCGAGTCAAGAAAACTATATCTAGGAGCTCCAAGCACACAAAACAAAGTAAAATAAAGGCAGAAAGCAAAAACAGCGGAAAACAAAGAAAAGAAGGCGGTAGAAATCACGGAAAACAATGATGAGGCCCCCAGGTGAACAGACACCCGGGCACTGGATCTCATTGTAAAGAGTAGAGTCCTGTTAATTATTACATGCCAAAATTGTCTCTCTCTCACCATAAATTACAAAAATAATCCTAAGTGTTCTGAACCTATCTAATCCCCATCTCCTTGCTTCCTTGATGCTCTCTCCAAGTGGTCATGAGGTGAAGACCACCCTCCTCCAAGCTCGGCTGCCTTGGCCTCCTAAGAAACCATCCTCGCGTGGCGGGCCCTCGCATCAAAGTCACAAAAAGATTGCATTAGTATAGCTCAACCAATCAAAATAGAGCAGATATAAAATAATCACAATAAATTGAATCAATCAATAGAGCATGGTGATTAATGACACTAAGAATAGCTGCTCACAAAATCAATAATGAATCAAAAATGTGCACAAGAATGACAAAATAAATTAGGCTATGCTCATTGCTCCACGGCAACGGCGCCATTTGATAACAAATATTTTCCACGAGGGTCACCGTGAATAATATAAATAAGTTGTCGCCGAGGCGACCGCCGCAGAATACCCAAGTTATACAGCAATTAACCCACAATGAAAGAATGTATCGATCAAGCTCAAAAAGAAATGTGAATTAATCTTTTATCACTCTACCATAAAATGTATAGGGAACAAGCATGTAGAGGTCGAACCACAGAGAGCAATACAAAAATGCATAAGCCTATATGTACCACAGAGTCATCCATGTGTGAAGCCTATTTTTGTGGGTTTTTTTTGGATTTTATATTTTTTACATTTTTTTTAATTTTTAATTTTGTATTTTGATTTTTGATTTTCTGATTTTTATATTTTATATTATTCTATTTTCTTTTTCAATATGGGAAAATAAGGACAATGTAATAAAAGACAAGATAAAGTATTTATAAAAATGTGCAAAAATAACCAAAAAGTCAGAAATAAATTTTTTTTATTTTTAGAATTTTTTACTATTTTTGTGATTTTTGGGTATTTTTCAAACTGTTTTTGGTATTTTTAAATACTGAAATAAAGCAAAACAGTGGGAAAGCTACTGGCTGGAGATAAAATTGGGAATTAAAAATAGCAAACAGCCTCAAAATTTTTCCACACTATTTTTCTAATAAAGCTAATAAAATATAGCAGAAATAGGAACTGAGTTCATATTTTTCTGATTTTTCTTTGATTTAATATATTTTTTTGAAGTTTTTGTGTATTTTTGAATTTTTAAGGTTTTCCTTTTGAGATTTTTAGGGGTTTTTTGGATCGACACTGAAATACGTTAAAATACACACTAGGGAATTTTTTTGGAATTTTTAGAGATCTTTTGTTATTTTTTTGGTATTTTATAAGCTAGACAGTAAATAAAAGACATGTTTTTGATTTTTAATAAATGCAAAAATACAACAAAATTAAGATCCAAAAATATGGCGTGTGAGAGCATGTTAACAGATGCTTATATCCATTTTTACAAAATTTTTCAAGGAAATATGAAGCACAAGATAAATGGACAAAGCATACAAGAAATACATGGCCTGGCAGGGGTATTTTTGCAAATAAAATAATTGACAGGGACATCCATGCAAAAATCACAGTAAAAATGAACGTGTATTCTTATTTTCAGGGCCATTCTATATTTACAAAAACACGGCAGGGTTTAAAGTGCAAATTTCACGCGCCTCACGTGGGGACTGCACGTGAGGCGCGGAGGGACTAAAACGCAAATATAGAAACATTAAGGGTCCTTCTGCAATTTGTACAACTTATTTACAACTTAACCTTTTATTTTTGGCATTAAACTATAAATACAAAAAGCGGGGGTTAGGTATGAAATTTACCCCCTAAGGCGCATCATCCTGCGGTGCTAGGCGCGCCCCTTATCCATGCGTCGAGCATCCGACGGTGGAAACCGGTTCGTCGATGAAGGGCTTGGATTAGATGATCCTGGCTGATCTGACGGTTGGCATGTGTCTTCATCGGACGGCTCCTGAGCGAACTGGGCCTCGCCTCCTGATCCAACGGCGCTGAAGCTCCCTGGAAGAACAGGGAAGAAGCTCGCACCTGGCGAGCTTCGATCGAGAAGCTTGGGCTCTTCCAGGGCTCTCCGGCGCGTCTGAAGTAGTCTGCACGTAGCTGGAGGCCTCCCGCGTCGACTGATGGGTCTCTCATGGCTCCTGGAGGTCCGAGTCGTTCGGACGAGGTCGGTGAAGCACCGGACCTCCAGGAACCTCTTCCTGGTTCGATTCGAGCCCAGATGGGCTCTATTCTTCGTTTGACCTGCAGAGGAAGAACCGGGGGCGAGAGGGCTACCTCCTCGACCCGGGGTTTTGAAGCTTCACGGCAAAATGGAGTGAGGCGGAGGGGCTCCGACGAACGGTGGAGGTGGAAACCCCGATTCGCCAAGACCAGGGGTCCTGGGTTGGTCAAAGGTGATGGAACGATGGAGAATGCGATGGGGATCGAGATGGGGTGCTCGTGGCGGTCGGAAACAGTCGGGTTTACGGTGAAGAAGTCGCCGGAGCTCCGCTCCGGCGAACTTCGAATTTTTGGATTTTACGCTAAGGGAATTAACTAAAGACTAATCTAACTACTGGAATCAAGAACTGACACTAAAACTAACTAAAATGCATAAAAGGACAGCTCTTATACATGGGTGCCACCAGGGAGCAGGCGGACGCCGGAGCTCCGCCGTGTAAAAATTCTCCTTCCTCCGGCCGAATCAAGATGCTGGAGCACTCCCCCTGTCACGAGGAATAATCCAGGAACAAGATTAAGGCTTTAGGTTGGAATGAAATTGGCCAAATTCGAGGAAGGAGGCGGAGCTACTTATTTATAGACAATGGCGTGGTGCCTTATTGACCGGCGATTATTACATGATCCAATGAGTATCAGATTGATCCAAAGAATCGGCGGGCATCAGTGATGATTACAGTTCATCTCTTGTGAAGGAAGCATCTTCGATTGATGGATGGTGTGCCCGGGAAAATGGGAGAAGACGGGCGAGACGACAGGCTACGTCACATCGGGCGGCTGGGGGAGCAGTTGACGAGGGAGTCAACGAAGGTCGGCGCCCCATTGGTCCACGTCAGCCGCTAAAAGACAAAACAGGAAATTTTGAGTCTAAATTGATTTATTTACCATAGTAAATGATTTTATTAGAAATTTCTTAAAAATAAAAAATGTGTATTTTTCATGGAGTATTTATTTGTGATTTTTATTGAATTTTTTGGAGTGTTTTATTATGGTTTTAATTTGATAATGTGTATATGTATGTATTTGCATGTATTTTTGTGTATTTTATTTTTAATTTGTTTATTTTCTTTTATTATTTTATTGGCTTATTTTATAAATTTATAGTTTATTTTTGTGAGTATAAAGGTATTTTTATTTAATTTTTAGGAATTTATTTATATTTTTAAATAAATAGGTATATGCATATGTAGGTATACTTATAGGTATTTTACCTAAATATTACATACATTTTATTTATTTAATGAATTTTACTTATTTCTATTTTGAATTTGTATTCTTAATAAGTTTATATATAACATATAAAGAATTAAAAGAATAAAGTCTCTTTTTATTTATACACATGTAGGTAGCATAGGTATTTTGTCTATGAATTTTATAGACTTATTTTATTTTACAAATTCTTTTTGGTTTTCTTGTATTTTCAACATGTACATGTATTGTATACATTATTTACAAGATTCTAAAAATATAAATTTGTAGAAATAATAGGTATTGAATAAACTGAATATTTTAATCAGGTATTATGTATAAGGAGGGCCAAAAACCTAACTTCCACAGATGGACTCCAAAAATTATGAACCCAATTTTATTAAATAGTTCATGGAAAGCTATATACAATTAAAGGTGAGTTTGGGTGATTTGGAGTTTTTATTTGCAAGATATGGGTCTGTGAAGTTGAGATTTTGGCTTTTTATTCTGTGTGTAAGATGTACACTGAGTATTATTTTTACACAAACTCAATTTTGTATTTTTATTTACATTATTATCTACAACTTTCATGAACAAAGTTTCTTTATTTGATGAATAAATAATTATGTTCAAAATAGGTGGTCAAAAAATGCATAAATAAATGCATGAATAAATGAGGTATTATTGTACACTGGCCCTTATCTCCCCCTACTTTATTCCTTATCGACCAATACCATACTGGCCTTGGTCTCGGGGTCTGGTTCATAAAATATTTGGAATATTTTATTCCTTTTTCTTTTCTTCCCTTTATTCTATAATTTTGGCATTAAACACCTTATTTAATGTGTAATTAATACAATGAATCATGAATGCTATTATGCTCAATTTGATGCTATTTACATGCATTTGCTGGGGTTTTTGAGGCCAAAATGATAGAATAAAGGTGATGAAATGGAGATTCATCACCCCCACACCGACGGTTGCGGTCTTCCTTAAGTTTCGGCCTCGTCGCAACTGCCGCCCTTCGGATCGACCGGCGACTGTTCTTGATCACTTGGTCAAAAGGCTGTTTTACATGATTTTCCACTCCCTCAAAGGCTTTTCTATAGCATTCCTTCCAGAGACATCGCTAAATGCTTGTGAGTTGCAACCTTGACTTTGTTGATGAGGAAAAAATGATTTTTTTATGGCTTGGTTGTGTGTAGTGAAGATTTATTGAAAGAAGAAGATATCAGTTGGATATCAAGCATGTTAAAAATGTACAAGAAAAAAATCCAGTTGCAGAGTAAATGGTCCCAATTTTCTTCCTCAAATGTACAAAAATGACACTTGTTTGCTCGGTGTAGCCCTCCTTTTGATATTTTTTTCTTGAGTTTCGGAATTTTTATGTAGTACTAAGTACTAACCAAAGAAAATAACAAACTTGAGAGTGGAATGGTGATATCCAAAAAAATTATCGAAGTTTGATATTTGTCTTCCATACTGAAGGAGAGTGTAAAGTTGTTTATTTGTGTTTCGAACGACTTCTATTCCATCCTTAGAAAAAAATTTGTAAGATCATTAGCGTTATGCTGGTTTAAACGATAAATGAGGTTTTTTAAATGATCCATTCATTTTCATATTTCGAGGGCCACTCTCATTTCTAAACTAGATAGCCAATTATTTAGGATCTGAAGTTTAGTCAGTGTCTGCTCCCAAGAGTCTTTATTTGGAGCATATGGCCTAAGGTTAGAAATCTATCTTTAATGCATGGTTCGTCATTTCTCATCTAGCCAAAAGATGAATTTTCACGAGATCTCAAAATTTTATGAAGTGTATCTTTAATTTTCTTGGAGTCCTTTTTTGGTGGGTGTTATACATTTGAATCCTTTTAGCTATTTGTTATTTTTAATGGTATAGGTCCTCCTCAAATATAATGCTTTGATAATATTCTTTGAGAAGGATTTTTCCATGCGATAAAGTTAACATGTTTTTTGAAAAAATGGAATTGTTAAAACTTTCTAGGTCTGAGATTCTCCATCCATTGTTTTCCTTAGGTCTGCAAATCTTTTTCCATGCGACAAGATTTGTGCGCTTTGAGTCTGTGTTCTCATTTAAGAGAATATTTTGCTTAAATGTTCTTTCAATCAGATACTTGCATAGCTTCCAGGTAGGGATGAGCATCGGGTCGGGCCGGGCCCAACCTAGCCCAGCCCGAGCCCGGTTACATTTAACGGGCCTTCGGGCTGGGCCCAATCCCATGCTTTTGTTAGAAATCCAGCCCAAGCCTGAGCTCGACCTGCAAGTTCTTGGGTCGGGCCAGCCCACTATCTAATCTTTTATATCCATCCAGATATTTTATTTTATTAGTCTATTTCCTGAAAACAAATGAAAAATATTAGATTGGTCTTATCTAAGCTCATACCTGGAATTGACTAAATAAAGACACATTCCCTTACCTTAAATCCGAATAAATATATAAATAACTTAATAAAAGAGGTAATTTATCAGAACATATACCTAAAAATAATAACAGAGGCAATTTTGGGCCCCTATTTGGGCCGGTCCACAGGCTTCGGACGCTGTAGACTGGACCCGACCTGAAATTAGAAGTACTCCATTGTCTTGATCACGTAAACCCCACAATCCAAATAGTGAGGAGGTTCTTACAAGTTGTCAACAACATATACTATCTCCCAGTCATTCATGGTTTCATCCACCAAATTCATGCCGAAGCATTCGCACATCCAACCATGCTAAAATAAATTATATCTTGTTAAATTATATTATAACCATAAGATGTTTTCAATAACTCTATAGTGTAAAGACACATACTCATTTTTGAGCATCTTTCTTGTGAAGTTATGATCCTCTCATCGAATTGTAGGCATAAAATTTCCTCGCGGTGAAGTATGTAACCAAAAGATGCCAATGATTTTTTGTATGAATCACTGTGAAAACCTTTGTCAATCCCACCAGCCTTTCATATTCCATTTCATAAAGGTTGTCCAGCTGATTAATCTCTCCTTCCGTAGCTCTATCAACCGTATTTATGAAATATTGCTGCATTTAGAAGACGTTAGTGTTATGATATATACGGAGAATCTTATGTGATTGTAGTGGCTAACCATCTTGTTAATAGGCGTGAATAGGAATGGAATCGTGTCACTGATACAATATCTGTATCGTAAAACATCCGTGAACATTTCCAAAATATGTAATTTAAGTAATTAAAACATTAATATAATTCCTGATTTATCTAAAAAATTGATGGAAATGATGTAATTACGATGTCTTCTATCATTTTTTCATATAAAAAATGATGGATCTCTTTTTCTTTGAAAAAAATCCAAGAGGTGTAAAGTATGTGGCATTAAACCTGCAGTTTTGATCAAGATAACATTATCTTGTAATTACATATTTCTATAAAACACGTGACTTTAACTTAAATGATTGCTTACTTGTCAGCCGGGTCTCTTACAAAATCTTGAATCAATAACCTTTGATCCTCGTTTATGTAATCATATCCGATAAAATCGGTCACGGGATCACAGAGATACTGAAATTTGTATTTATAATTCAAATTTCAATAAATTATCATTAACACTATATATTCATCATATAGATATATATATATATTAAAGTTCAAGTATCATTCATTGTATGTTTACAAAACTATTTCAAATACATACCTCGTGGTCTGTTTCATTGGTAATAATCACTTCTGTATCCTTTGCATCTTTTTTTGTTGCATTCCTCTCTTTCACTCGTTTTGTCAATGAGCTAGGATTCACTGCTGATCTTTCCTTTCTTTTTTCCTTGGTGTGTTCTTATTTTTCTTTGTAACAATAGACTCATGCTTTTCAATTCCAAGATCAAAACATGGAACAAAATTTTTTTCATAGAATTTACTTGCACCTTCTTTTTCTGTATCAAACTTGGCGACAAATTCAAAAATATTTTCCTCCACATGTGAATTTTTTTGCTCATCAACATCTAACAGATTTTCTCTCCGTCCATTCTCACTTCTTCATTGATTTCTTTCTCCACTTCATCTGGTTTTACTTTTTCCAGTTTGCATTTCAGATCCTCATCCTCCACTTCTAACATTCTTATCAGAATTTTATAAGAAGTAATTCTTGCATCCTTTTCTTGTTATACATCATTCAACTCTTCCAATAATTGCTGCAATATGTCAATTTCTTTGGAGAATTCTTCACACATGCATTGCTTATCATTTCCTTTTCCAGCACGAATTTTTGTTTCTGGATTTTCACTTTTTATAATATGGAATTCTCCTATCTTGTATCTCCCTCGTCTAGCAGGTCCATCTTTAGGCACTTTAATTCGTGCTTGGATGTTTATCTGTGGCCTTCTCACTGTGAACCCGTATAGAATGAATCTTTCATACGAAAAAACATATTCATCTGCTCCGATTTTAAGATCTCATTTTTCTGTGGATGTTGTCCTCCTACAATCTGACGTCATTATAATTTACAAAAATAAGTTATGTCATCTTTCATTTACAACGATTATAAAACAAATTATGTATTATATAGTATTAATTTTAGGTATATACGATTGCATACCCGTTCATTTGTGAGTGAAGCAAGACGTCTTGATAAACCTTTTATTGAACATGTCCATTTCCTTATCCTTGGACATATATCTCTGCTTACTACAAGATCTTTGCAACAGTATTCTAACATCCAGACATGTTATAAATTAAAAAAACTACTAATTAATTACATTTTATATAAATAACTAAACAAGAAATTATTTTCTTACCTACAGATATGCTACACATCCCGTAAGATATCCTAGCGTTGTTCTTAACGATCCTTGTCTCCTTTGATGTATTCTATGCAATACATTTTCCATGTTAACCAAAATCACTTTGCAACCGCGTCTGAACAATTAAAAAATCTGATATCTTCCAAAGACTCAACATAATGGAGTAAATCTTTGGAAAAAGAGTATCCACAATCTGGGAACAAGAACGTGGAAACAATGAACAATATCAAGCATGTCACGTACACAGCCACTGAATCATCATCGTCTCTTTCGTAGAAATCTATTAAAATACTGACTAATTTCTTCCTATTCAAAATAATTCCAGAATCAAATATTTCTTCTGAAATGTAGCTCTTCCATTGTAGGTGTAGACCTCTCACAGTCACTGCAAAACATGTGCTTAGTATTCCCAGTATAGCTCCTATGTCTTCGTCAGTGAAGTTCAGAACCCTGTTTTCAAATTTAAATTGTCATCCTCCTTGATATTATTCCACGATCCATTACAGATTTCTCCTTTATACATCAACCTTTCCAATGTTTATTAATTTGGAAAATGTTGTCTTATTAATCAGAGTTTGTTACTTCGGTGTTGGCCTATGTGCATCTATGAATTGCACAAAATGCTCTACAAAACATCTATACTAGATGTAGCCCTTACCTTTAAAAAATGAAACATTTTCTTTTAATAAATTTATATAAAAAATGCAAAACAGATCAAATAATAAATAGAAAAAAATTCAAAAAGGATAGATATCTTCAACTCACTGTCATAGTTATCAGTCATGCATTCATCAATAGCCTCATCTACCATGTCAGTTATTTTACTTTGGCCTTTATCCTTTACTGTAATTTACAATTAATAAAGCGATTATATTTTTATAAGACACGTAATGAATAAGTTTTAAATTATAATCATGTACAGTTCATCGCAAATGAAATTGATCTGTTTGATGCAGCAACTTCATTCAGTCTATCCTCTTCAGAAGAATTTCCGGATAAGTCTTCATTCATTTTCCTTTATCTCCTTATTTCATCGAACTATGAATCGCTACAGATCATCTCTTCTAAAATTTGCTTAAAAAAATTTATCTGTTATATCATTATAAAATGAAGTTGTATATTATTCTAACGTTAAAGAAATGCATTTTAAATTATAGGTTTCTACATCAGACATGAAAGTTGTTCTTCATAATTTAAAATTTTTTAGTTGTATTCGCATCATTATACTTAAGTTATAATATTTTCAGGAATATGTTACACTTTAATGCTTTTTCATAATATATTGTAACAATCTCAGAAAAATACGATGATTTAAAAATCAATCATGTATATTTAACAAAGAGTAACAGATTGTAAAAATATCTACAGTGTTCTTATTCATGATTGAGGTTAACGACATTTTTTTGTGAAACCAAAGACTAAGAAATCTAAACAATATATCATACGAGATGTATGTCTGATCTAGTTGTATTCTTCTCAGTATCGCGCACTACGCACCTTTGTCGTCGTTGATCAAAGAAGATAAACCCTCTAGGGTTCTTGAATCGCAATCGCCTTCTGCATGGGGTATGGAACTCTGCTTTTCTCTTTCCTTTGTAACCGAAGGCGAAGTCTCGGAGTTATAGTCTACTATTTTATTACTTTAAGTAATTTTAGTCAATATAATTATATAGCTGTTTAATCAATCTTTAAAAGGAACTTTTATTAGTTAAAAATAGTAACATCTTATTCCTACATATCCCTAAAATATCAAATTTCAATTTTTCCGTCATTCTTCTTTCAAAAATGCCTGAAGCCTCATCACGTATCTAGGTTTGAATACTTTCTTTATTCTTATAATATTTCATTGCAAATTTAAATTAAAATTGAATAGATCTTTCATATTATACATCGTTCGTATCATTGTTGTGTAATAATTTTATTTTTGGAAGACAAATTTTTTTGATCAGTCAATAAGTTATTTAGTAGTATTTATCTCCTTTAGCTTCATATAATATAGATCGATTTCATCAAAAAAATTTTATTAGTTCAATTTCGTTATATAAATTTGTATTCTATCATTATTGTAATGTTTTTTTAATATTTTTTATATTAAATTTTAATTAATTTGTAATGAAATTATAAAAATTTGTGATGAATTTTTTTATAGTCATGTTATGTTTTATATACGATAGTATCTGTTAACAATTTTTTATCATATAGAAGTAGTTCTTTTAAGTATTGTATTTTTTTTAAGTTCTTCAGTATTCTTACGAATAACTTTGTAATTGGTCATAACAAATTGTAAAATATTTATTATTTTTTCTTACTATTAACGCAGATGTTTTGTAATATTATATAATGGTTTTGTATCTCAAGAATACATTTTGAAAAATCATGTCACTTTATTTTAAATGGAGCACCTGTTAAGTGATCGATTTACTTTCAATTAGAGAAATTTCTATGTATAATAAGTACTAAAATTTTATGATGTAATACATTTATTTTTTAATTATATTCTTTTTTATATAGTAAAAGTCATCCTCAAATTATTTGAAGCTACATAATTATATATATATATGGATATTGTATTGTGTTACGTGTATATTGTAACTTGCTGAATAATTTTGTATGTAAATGTTATAAATTGTAATATACGTGATAACATTTACATGTACGAATGTAGTTATTTTGTATTCTTTTACAAATGTTTTGTATCGTACTGTTTTTCTTGTAAATCTTAGTAAATTAAAGTAAACACGCCGACCTTATTAGTTGCAAATTCATATGATCTCTTTGAATTTAATTTATATTGGTAACCTTTACGCCAGATATTGTGTTATTTGGATATTGTGTTATGTTTCGTCATATAGTAATATGCCAAGTTATATTTCATATAACTGATTCAAAATGTAATATACCTGACAACAATTACTTGAACGAATGGATTTATTTTGTATTGTTTACCATTGTTTTGTATTGTACTTATTTTTTTTGTAAATCTTAGTAATTTAAAGTAACATACCGACCTTCTCAGTTACAAATAAATATGCTCTTTTCGAGATTGATTTATATTGGTAACCTTTAGGTCGGATATTGTGTTTTCTAAATATTGTGTTGTTATCCATATATAGTAAAATGTCAAGTTATTTCTCATGTCACTGTTAGAAATTGTAAAACACTTGACAACATTTGCATGTACGAAAGGATTTATTTTGTATTCTTTTGCCATTGTTTTATAATGTACTCCTTGTTTTTGTAAATCTTAGTAACTTTAAGTAACACATTGACCTTCTCGGTTTCAAATACATAGGTATACGGTAAGTTTATAATCTATCTTAGGAATATATTTTAGTAGTAATTCGAATTAATTATATCAACTTTGGAAATGTCAAATTCTTAAAATAATAGTGTTTAAATTTCAAATGCTCAATCACCTCCTTAATTTTAGTTAAGTAGTTATTTCAAAAACCACTCTTAGCTTTTTTTGGTGGTTTTAATCTCATACGGTCATTATGAGTGGCTTTCCATGATGCACGAAAAGGCGGACCTCATTGGAAGGGCCCTCTCTCTCTATATGAGTGATCCTATGAGAGCAAAAAGTTGTGAGAGCATGAGAGTGATGATTCTAGACTGTATGATTCACCTTGGAGAGAGAAGACCTGGAGAGAGAAAACAGAATCATGTGGTCCAGAATCATCCCTCTCATGCTCTCATAAGATCACTCCTCCATCTATCTATCTATCTATATAAATATATATAGGAAATATTTCCAATGAGGTGCACCTTTCCTGGGTGCATGGAAAGCCCATCATCCTAACCATACGCAATCAATCCGATGGCTGTCTTTAATAGCCCGTTATAAATATATTTTTAATGTTGAAAAACCCATCATGGTCATTTTAACATATTCTAAATTTAGAATGCAACAAATATCTCCACAATATCTCCCCTCTCCTCTCTCTCTTCCTCTCTCCCTCTCCCCCCGTCTCTCTCGATCTCGATTGCCGCACGGAAATCCTCTCCTCCATCTCTCTCTCTCTTGACGACGGCATGAGGAGACGAGGTTGTTGCTCGTCGCTGATGGTGTGCAAGACGGTGGATGCAACGCGCTACTCTACGGTGGCTACGCGTGTGGGGGTGATGGCTACGCGTGGAGGAGGTGGATCATGGAGGAGAAGGTTGAAGGAGTGCGTGAATGGAGGTATGTGTGCGGAGGAGGACGTACATGGAGGAGGTTGGTCGTGGAGGAGAAGGGCGGAGGAGGTGCGGGTAGAGAGGATGCTGGAGATGGAGGGCATGCCCAGTTTTTTACAATCAGATATCCTATTTTACAATATCGAGTATTTTTTTACAATCTCAGATCGTATTTTACAATCTCATATCATTTTTTTACAAATTTGAGGTGGGTCGTGGAGGAGAAGGGCGGACGAGGTGCGGGTAGAGAGGATGCTCGAGATGGAGGACGTGCCCAGTTTTTACAATCAGAGATCCTATTTTGCAATCTCGAATATTTTTCTACAATCTCAGATCGTATTTTACAATCTCATATCATTTTTTTTACAAATTTCAGACTGTTTTTTTACATTTATTTAAATTCCGTGATATGACAAAAACTTTTTACATTTATTTTACAATGCAGGATGTAAAATTACAATATGGATTCGAATTTTACAAAGATGCTTGTCATTCTGCAAGGCGCGAAAGTACCGTACATTTTTTTTGAAAAATGCACAAAATTGTGAATGTGGATTTACAATTTTCATACGGATTTTACAAAAAGTGCATGAATTTTTACAATAGTGTTATCGAAATTACAATTATAATATAACTATTACTAATTGTGATTTTATTTTACAATGCAGGGTAAGTTTTTACAATATCAACGAGAATTTTACAAAAAGATCTGCTATTCTATATTGCGCGAAATTGCTACCACGTTGGCGAAACTTCATTAGCTAACCCAGGAAAGGTGCACCTCATTGGAAGGGCCCTCTCTCTCTCTATATATATATATATACATATATATGAGGAGTGATCTTGTGAGAGCCAAAACTTGTGAGAGTATGAGAGCATGCATTCTGGACCCCATGATCCAACTAGGAGAGAGAAGACCAGGAGAGAGAAGACAGGATCATGTGGTCCAGAATGCATGCTCTCATGCTCTCACAAATGTTGGCTCTCATAGGATCACTACTCATATATATATAGAGAGAGAGAGAGAGGGAGAGAGAGAGAGAGAGGAGTGATCCAAATGAGAGCAAAAAATTGTGAGAGCATGAGAGGGATGATTTTGGACCACATGATTCACCCAGGAGAGAGAATACCAGGAGAGAGAAAACAGAATCATGTGGTGCAGAATCATTCCTCTCATGCTCTCACAATTTTTTGCTCTCATAGGATCACTCATCTCTCTCTCTCTCTCTCTCTCTCTCTCTCTATATATATATATATATATATATATATATTATGGGCTTGGGGAGCTTGCACCATGGTGCAAACAACTTACATGCACCCGAAGCCACACCCGTTGGATCAAATACCATCAAACGGTGCAGATTACTCCCCTTTTCCCAAGAAAACTCCCCTTCCCGAGAGAGCAGCATGCCCATTTCGCCCTAACTTGCTCCCGCCTCGTGAAATGCAGTGAGTCCTCCGTCCTTATCTCCCCTACCTCCCCCGTCCATCGCATCGACGCCTCAATCTCGCACGCCACCCACCAACAACGAGGTCTCCCCATGCATCTTCGGTCTCGACATTGCTCATGAAAGAAGGAATTATTGCATGGTATTCATGCCTCCTTCATCGCCTGCCGGCTCGCCATCGTGCCCCCTGCCTCCCCCAAGACAACGCCGCTCCTCTCCCTTGGGCACAAACTCCTTACCGATCATGTCTACCTTGCGCCCCAAGTGCAGTTCGGTTTTTCATGTAGCAGATTCAAATTCACGGGTCTTTCTGAGTGAGTTGTAAGGTAAATTTTACCTATTTTAAGTTATAAAACACATTTGAATTTGCAAATAAGACACAAATTTATGAACACATTTTTTAAATCTTAGTTTTCTTTTTTATGATTTTTGGAGTTTGGTCTGCTTTTGTTCTTTTATTTTTCATTGTATTGGTTTCGGTAGATTTCTAAAATGGTGGATTTTATTTATCTCAGGTAAAATATGTTGGTAAATTTCTGGAGATATTCCATTGGCCCTCCCCGTGAGGATGCAAAGAGCTCTTGAATTTTTCGTTCTACCTTGCCCATCTTGATGATATATCGCGCAAATTGTACTTGCAGTGATGCGACTAACACAAGTGATGGCAATGGAAGCAATGGACTAAAGAAAGAAGCAAGATCACTATGGCAATAATGAGGAGTTGAATTGGTGGATCAATGGCTGAATGGGTCAGTGGTCACATGGATCCGTAGTTCTAAGATTGGTGGATCCTTCTTTCTTTGTGTAGGTGGGATGTGGAAGTTGAAACTGAGTCTGTGGTGGATGGCAAAATTCTGTATCTTTATTTACTTCTTTCTCAAGGTATTTTCTTTGTTGTAGTTGTATATTGTATCAAAGAACAAGTAAATTAGTATCTTGTAGTAATTGTAATATATCTTCCAAGACAACAAACACCCTTGTACCTACTTGGATGATTCCTTAGATCTGGATATGAACAATTGTGAAATGTTATGGGTCTGTGATTTATCAATTTCAGTTGACTTTGTATGTGCATGTTTTATGGTGTTCCTTCGATTTCCTCTAAATGTATGATCGAACCATACACTCAAATATTGACTTGGATGGACATCCAATCAGTTATGATAATGTGTGCACTTCATATTCATGTTATCACCATTCCTTACCTTTTGCCTGCTTCATCTACTAATTCCATCGACTCTCTCAATACTTTCATTTCCTTATTGGGTATTCGAAAATCATCAGGCAACTAAAGCATTGCCTTACTTTAATTCAGGAAAATATAACATGCATAGAGAAACAGATAATTGCTTGATGAAAATAGAAGCTTAAAGCTGCCACCAAGAAGTACATCGAATCCAACAACATTGAGTGATAGCCCTATGATGGTCACTTGCATAAAACTTGACTTCATTATAGCAGCAACAACTGCATTAACATCTAGAACCACAGTTTGAAATTCTTTTACAATATTCCAACTAAATTATACTCGACAATCACATTTAATCACTAGCGTTACATATTTGATATAATTCATCAGTTCTACATGAATTCGTTAGGGTGGTATCTGTAAGATTGATGTTATCACCAATCTAATATTTTTTCTCATTCATTGCAGGAGAATTTGAAGAAATTAATCACCATCTTCTCATGCTATGCCACTGTCTAATCTCTTGATAAAGACTTGCAAGCTTTTGTTGGAACATTAGAGGTTGCAATTGTCATTGAAAGATGTTCTATTTTTACAGTTGTTCTGTCCGTTAAAATTAGGCCCTTTATCCCACTACAATGGAATCCTAGAGGATCATCACAGGGTTGCTTTTAAGGGTTTGTTATTATTTGATCTGTAAATGTTGCTTGTAATATATTTTCAGGATGATATTTTTGCATATGATGTCAGGATAGTTTTTCTTGAGGATACTGTTAATAGTTGCTGATTGATGAATGTTGTATTGCTCGTTAGTGTTGAATGTTGAGTCCAAAGAGTTGTAATGAGATTATTGTTGGAAAATGAGACATCCCTGGTGTTAATCACGAAATTCACGAGCGGTCGTATTGACTCACAAGGTGAGTCAATAGTCGGTGTGTTGACCACTACAAGATGAACCTCGTGTTTAATCAACAATTAACCCACACTATAGATATCAAGCAATGACAAGCAATGTGAAGTTAAAATTTATTTTTAACTCTACATAAATGGTGTATAGAAAGCAAGTACGTAGAGAGTTCGAACACATGGATCAAACAGGGTAGATCAAACAGATGTGTGCGAGTGAAAGTGAAGTGTTGTCTACACTATGCAATGAAAAAAATTTGTGGGTTTTTAATTTTTATATATTTTTTTATTTTAAATTTTCTATTTTAATTTTTAATTTTCTGATTTTTATAATTTTATATTTTATATTTTTTCCTTTTTCAATATTGGAATATATAAGCTATGTAATAAAAGAGAAGATAGATTATTTATAAAAATATACTAAAATAGTCAAAAATTCAGGAATAAAATCTTTTTGGTATTTTTATGATTTTCTACTGTTTTTGTGATTTTTGGGAATTTTTTAAAATATTTTTGGTATTTTTAAATACTGAAATAAAGCATACAATGAATTGACAATCAGGCTGAGACTAAAAATGGGAAAGAAAAATAGCGAATGATCTAAAAATTTTCCCAAATTTTAAAACAAAGAGAATGAAATAAGGAAGAAACAGGAACTAAGTTTGCAATTTTTGGAATTTTCTATAATTTTTAAGAATTTTTTGAAGTTTTAAGGTATTTTCAAACTTTTAAGGTTTTTCTTTTGCAATTTTTAGTGATTTTTGTACTGACACTAAAGTAGGATAAAATAGACAGTAGGTGATTTTTTGGAATTTTTCTGGGTATTTTAATATTTTTTTGGTATTTTCTAAGCTAGGCAGTACTGAAATGGCATTTTTTTTATTTTTAATAAATGCTAAAATGCAATAAAATGCTAATGCAAAAATATGGCGTTAAAGTACAAGTTAACAGGAGCTTAGCATATTTTTTGTGGAATTTTTAAAGTTAAACTGATGCCTTAAATAAATAGAACAAGCAAGCAAAAATATCACAGCCTCGCAGGGGTATATATGCAAATAATCAGAAATCCAGGGGCATACAAGCAATTTTCCACAAAATATAACACTTAATATTCAATTTCAAGGACCAAATATAAATGTTTAAACCCGCAAGGGTATCGGTGCACAATGTCCACCAGAGCGTGTGACTTGCACGCGCCTAGCAGGGACCTATTCGTAATATCAACAACCTTCGGGGGCTCACTTGCAAACTTCCCAAAAAGTTAACACGATACAAAATTTAGTGTACTGAGATGAAATAAATAAGGGCCGAGGGCCTCGTTGCAAAATGCCCACACCTCACGTGAACAGGTCACGTGAGGTGACGTGGCAGAGGACCTATGTGCTAATACGGAAAGTTCAAGGGCCTACTTGTAAATTATCCAAAAGTTTTAAACTACCAAGGAAAGTTTCAGGACTAAAATAAAATTACAAAAGTTGCGAGGTATACTTGCAAAAATTTCTCGCTCAGGAGATCGAACGACTGTGGGCCGTTCACTTGACACGTGGCACGCCCTGGACACGCGATGACGCTTCGGCTTGGATGGCTGGGATTAGATCCTCGCGAGAGGATCCGACGGTGGTGATAGGGCTCGATCCAACGGCAGTTGTTGCGTCTGGGGCTCTTCCTTGATCCGACGGTGACGGGGGCTGGAGCAAGAGCCGTGGAAGAACTCCGGCGAGCCGAGGTTCTCTGCGGTGCTGCTCCTCCTCCGGTGACGTTCTTGGCTCCAAAGTGCGGCTGGAGGGTCCCTAAGGTCTCGTCTTCCTTCTGGAGGCTTCAAAAGAGCTCGGCGGTGGCCGAGGCGCTCGCTAGAGAGCGGCGGAGCTATAGAGCCTCGTGAGCTCCGGCGAAGCTCCAAAATCGCCTCCATGCTCTAGTCAAAGCCCTTTGACCTGCAAAGATGGTTAGAAGGTCCAGAGCAAACTGCCTGGATCTCGAGAGAGTGGAAGCGTTGCGAAAATCGACGTGGGGGGAGTTGGCCGGAGGTGCGCTCCGGCGAGGAGATGAAATTGGGCGATTCACGCGATGGATTGCAAAATTTCTAGAGGGGTTTTACTCCTACGACTAAAGCTAAGCTAATGCATGAAAGGTTTGAAAGGGAGATGGCTTCCTCGACGGTGTAGACCGGAGGGAAGGGTACCTCAACTGCCGAGGTTGGGGGAGGTGGTGGAGATGCCTCCGACTTCCTCTGCCTTGGCTGAATGCACGCCGCTGGAGATGTCACCTCCAGGAAGGCTTGAAGCACGAGCGGAGCGAGGAAGGGTGGACCGAAGGTGTTCAAACTTCAAATCTAAGTCGGGTGCCCCCATATATTTGGTTTGACCCCGTGATTGGCGCGGCTCCTAGATCGAGGCGTATCAAGCAGATCTTTGATCCAAAGCCCAATGTTTCACTTGGGCGGGCATCCTCGATCATGGAGGATGAAAAGTCAAGAAGGGATCGACATGAAATAATGCAAGGGTTGGCCTGGAAAAATCGACAAAAAGGGGTCGAAACCAAGGCTCTGACAAGCTGCCAGGGCTAGGACAGCCAGTTGACCAAGGTCAACTTTGACTGTCGCCTGATTGGTCCACGTGGACCAATCAGGGAAAATCCCTGGAAAAAGGATTATTAAATCATTTAAAAATTGAAAATGATTTTATTAATTTTTTGTTATAAAACAGAAAATATTTCTTATTTTATGTAGTATTTTATGGTAATTTTTAATTATTTTTATGAGGTATATTTTTACAAGTTTCCATTTATGCCCTTTATAAGTATAATATCCATTTTATTCTTTTTATTTTTATTTTGTAATTTCAATGTGTTTAATTTTGTTTATTATTTTATAAAATTATAAAATACTTTTATACATGTAATTATATTTTTATTTTATTTTCCTGATTGTTTTGTATCTTTAATAAAATAAATGTATAGAATGTATAGGTATATTTACAGGTATAATACCTATGTATAGGATATATACAAGTATTTTTATTTGTATTTCTTTTGTATTTTTATTCTGATTTTAATATACAAATATATTATAAATAATATTTACAAAATTATATAATATAAGAATACAAAAATCATGAATAAAGAATAAATTGAATATTTTATTCTGTACAAGTATACTACAAGGGTCCAAAACTCAACTTTCAAACCGTAACTCCGAAAAATACGAAATCACCTCAATTAAATAGATTATTTTAGCTATATACAATTAAAGATGAGTTTGGTACATTAAATAGATTATTTATTTTCTAGATACAGGTCTGGGAAGTTGGAGTTCTGGATTCTTATTCAAACTGTAACTTTTTATCTGTGTATTAATTTTCAGTGAAATCAATTTTGTATTTTTCTTTATAAAGTTATCTACAACTTTCATGTACAAAGTTTCTTTATTTGATATATAAAAGGAGGAACCAAAAATAGGTCCCAAAATGAATAAAGAACGAATTAAATAGAAGGGGTTTTTATTGTATTTTGACCCTTATCTCCCCCTACTTTATTCCTTGTCGACCTAGTTATCGAGATGCCTAGGTCTCGGGGTTTGGGGTCATAAAATATTTACAATATTTTATTATTTTTCTTTTCTTTTATTTATTCTATAATTTTGAGTTTAATTACAGTATTTTATACACTAATTGGATGCGCATGCATGCATGCTAAATTGCTCTATTTAATGTTATTTACAGGCATTTGCTAGGGTTTTTTATGCCAAAATGATAGAATAAAGATGATGAAATGTGGATTTATCATCCCCCTATACTTTACCTTTGCTAGTCCCTAGCAAACACTTATGCTATAAGTGCAAAAGAAAAAGAAAGAAAAGAAAAAGAAGAACTTGGATTTAGTTTAATTATCAAACTTGTCTTCACAAAATCAAAGTTTGGAGCTTAAGTCAGACCTTTGGAATTTTAGTATGGGCGGAACCTTAATGAGAACCAAATTTGAAATCCAACAGTCCCTGAGAATCCTAAAACTCTGTCCAAGTCTCCTCAATAGACAGATCAGAAATATCTCAATTCATACGCAAACCCTTATGACTATGAGTCTGACTCGTACAGTGTAAGTGATGGTGGCTCTCCCCAACTAGAATGACAAAGAAACTGACTTCTCCAGTACGGCAACCCAATGATTCCCCAATCCAACAACTCCATCCTCGAGGAGTGGGGTATTCCCTTCTAAGTTCAAGTGGCAACCAACTCAAGAGGAGGGGGTGAAGAGAAGAATGGACAGTAGCCAGTGTAACCACATATCCTAGGATGCAAGACAAGTGTAGTCAAGTCATCCAGCTGCAGGCTCACATGTTTGACTTTGGAACTCAAGCTTGCTTATTGGCTTTACAACATTTGTACATACTTTGCAGGCTTTTTATTTTTGTACATGCCTGAACATTTTTTTCCGAAAGACTATTCACAACAGCATTTACGTAAGTAGTTTTTCCTCTTGAGCCAATAGACTATCCCTCTTTTGAAGCTTTATTGCAACCCACAGCCTCCTGTTTTTAGACTTCCTAATCACTGGACGGGTTGGGGTGCACTTCCCTCCCTAGAGGAGGACAAATGTTTCCACTTGTGTGCGTCTCATACCGGCAAATCCAATCCCCTCACCACTCCAACTGAGTTGAGGCATGTGAAAGGTGCATGTGTCCAAGTTAGGTCATTATCAACAAGAGTTGTGCGTGTGCTCCGAAATACTCTACTTAGGCAGTTAAGAATCCATTGAACCAAGTCTCGTGATCCTCAAAGAATTAAGAACTAGACCTGAAGTACCTCAAACCCAGTTCCTATAAGGTTCCTGTTATTAGGTAGATTTTAAGGTCCAATCAAGCTCCAATCTTCGGATTTTATTTAGACTCGTTCAACTATCAAACTCAATCCGAAAAATACTCATGCTATGCAATGCAGAAAATATTTTTGTGATGCAATTTTCAATGTTTTGAACTTTTTATGGATTTTTGAAAAGATGATGATGATGCATATGCATCTTTAGATTTTTTCAAAAAGATTTTTTCAAGTGTTTTTGGATTTTAATTTTGCAAATGTTTTTGGGATTTTTGAAAACAAAGAGTTTTGGCTAAAAACAAGGTTAAAATATTTACACGGGAGTGCTTCTTATATATATACAAGAAGTGGATTTTAAGAATTTACAAGGGTAATTGATCAATTTTATAGATATCTATATAGTGGATTTTGGTGTGATGTAAATATTCCTCAAACTAATTTGACACAAGTTTTCCAAACAAGTTTGAAAACTATAGTCCAAAATAATTTTTACAACCAGTTTTTACAAACATATACACACATTTGAAAATCATTTTGCAAAGGTTTTTCAAACAGTATGTATAGATTTTTCAAATATTTTTGCAACCATTTTTCAAACCATTTGCAAATCATTTTTCAAGCATTTTATTTCACACAAAGAAAATAAGTTTTTCAAACCACACACTTTTACAAAGGTTGAAAACATGTAACAAAATGTTTTTCAAATAGTTTTCAAAAGATTTTTAACAAAGATTTTCAAACTATTTTTCAAACATTTTGCAAAAAAAATATTTTCACCTGATTTATTAATCAGTATATCTAAAAAGAATTTGAGGAATAATCACATCTTTTTATTAAGGTTTTTAATGAATTTTAATAAGTATAATTAGTCATATTTATTAAGAAAATACGAAAGTACGAGTTATGACTAAAGTATATACACAGTATATACGACCCCCCTATACTTAGCTTGAGCTATGTCCTCATAGATCGGAGAGAAAAGAGAAGACATAACTTGTACTAAGTATAGACAAGTCTAAAGAATGAAGGAATAACTGAATGAATCAATGAGAAGTTGACCGTCCCCCCTATACTTAGGATCAAATAGTCCTAAGTATAGCAGACTGTACACAACGCGGGGAGGGTCAAGGGTGGGAATGAACAGATCGTACTCAGATTGTCTCCCCCTATACTCAGGGTAAGATATCCCTAAGTATAGGCAAGAAGAGGAGACAATGGAGAGGATCGAGAAGAATGAAAACTCGGGGTGCACCCCCCCCCATACTTAGGACAAAGTACATCCTAAGTACAGAAAACTAGCGACAAAAGGCGGCACCTTTTTGATAGAAAAAGAAAATAGAAAAGGAAAAGAAGAAAAGAAGAAAAGAAGAAAATAAATCAACAGATGAAAGAGTGATATGAACAGATGGATTTGTACAGCAGAAGATGGAATTGATCACCATGTATGAGATGCAGATGATATGAGTCAAAGAACACATCTCATACCAGAAAAATGGAGGCAACGTCAATGGTCGGCGGATCATGATCTAGATATAGCTGCAGGCGTTGACCATTGATGCAGAAGGTAGAGGAAGATGACGGTTCGGATATGTCAATACTGCCATTGTCATGTACCTTCCTGACCACATATGGAACTTTCCACTTGCTCTGTAATTTCCCTGGAAATAATTTCAACCTGGAATCAAACAACCATACTCTCTGATCTGGCTCAAACTGTTTATGGCTGATATGGGAATCGTGCCATGTTTTCACTTTCTCTTTGTACTGTAGGCTGTTGGAAAAGGCTGTGTCTCTTAGTTCTTCCAGGGCTGCCAACTCTGCTCTTCTCTGTTCTCCTATGCTCTCGGGATCTAACAGTAACTCAGTGACTGCCCAAAAGGATTTGTGCTTGATTCCCACTGGCAAATGGCACGGCTTGCCATAGACGAGTCGAAAGGGAGATTTCCCCAATGGATTCTTGAAAGAAGTCCGATAGGCCCACAAGACCGAGTCCAAAAGCTGTGACCAATCCTTTCAGTCTGGGCGGACAACCTTCTGCAAGATAGTTTTTATCTCCCGATTCGATATTTCGGCAAGACCATTAGTCTGAGGGTGATATGGCGTGGCAACCCGATGATCAATGCCGAACTCGTCTGCAAGGGCCCTAACCTTGTCATTGATGAAATGAGACCCGCCATCTGAAATCAAGACTCTAGGTACCCCGAACCGTGAAATGATATTTTTCCTCAAGAATTTGCAAACGGTTTTAGCATCTGCGGCTCGGGCGGGGATGGCCTCAACCCATCGGCTGACATAATCCACAGCGAGCAAAATATGCTCGAATCCCTGACTCTTAGGAAATGGGCCCATGAAATCAATCCCCCATGCATCAAAAACCTCACAAAAGTGAATGGGTTGCATGGGCATCATGTCTCTCTGTCCGCAGGTTCCCATTTTCTGACAGTCAGTACATCTCTTCACGAACTCATCAGAATCCTTTAAGAGAGTAGGCCACCATAGGCTGGATTGAAGCACCTTCCATGCTGTCCTTTTTCCAGAATGATGTCCTCCTGTCTCAAGCTTGTGGCAGTATGTGAGGACGCTATGCTGCTCTTCTTGAGGAATGCACCTCCTCCAGATGTTGTCTCCTCCTTCATGATAAAGGATGGGATCCTCCCAATGATAAAACTTGGCCTTCGCCAGGAAGGTCTCGAGTTTCTGTCTGGGCCAACCTTGTGGGACCGTCTTGGCAACTAGATAGTTTACAATGTCGGCATGCCACGCGAGCGAGGTGATAGCCAAGATCACCTCATCTGGAAATGTCTCTGTGATAGGTACGCTGGGCTCAGATTCCTCAAGATTCTCTAATCTGGAGAGGTGATCTGCCACCACATTCTTGACTTCAGGCTTATCCTTAATCTCAATATCAAATTTCTGGAGTAGAAGGATCCATCTGGTAAGACGTGCTTTGGCATCCTTTTTGGCCATTAAGTACCGGATGGCGGTGTGATCGGTGTAAATTGTCACTCTAGATCCAAGAATATAAGATCTATACTTGTCCAAAGCAAAGACTACGGCCAGCATCTCTTTCTCAGTCACAGTGTAATTCCGCTCAGCGGCATCCAAAGTCCGGCTGGCGTAGTGAATGGCAAACGGCAAACCATCCCTCCTCTGTCCAAGTACAGCCCCAACGGCAAAATCTGAAGCGTCCGTTATGATCTCGAATGGGAGAGACCAATCGGGTGGCTGAAGGACAGGAGCTGAAACAACCATATCTTTGAGAGTCTCAAAAGACGCAAGACACTTATCATTGACAAGGAACTCGGTGTCTTTTGTCAGCAAATCAGTAAGCGGTTGGGCAATACGACTGAAGTCCTGAATGAACCGTCGGTAGAAACCGACATGCCCCAGAAAAGACCGCAACTGGCGCAAATTGGACTGTGGATTGAGTTTTCTAATGATATCCACCTTGGCCGGATCGACTTCCATGCCCCTGTTGGAGACTATATGACCAAGGACCGTCCCTTGAGTCACCATGAAGTGACTCTTCTCCCAAGACAAGACGAGATTGACCTCAATGCAGCGCTGAAGCACACGATCTAGGCAGTCAAGACAAGCATCGAACCCGTCGCCATAGACCGAGAAGTCATCCATGAAGACCTCTAAACAGTCACCCACCATGTCCGAGAATATGGATAACATGCACCTTTGGAATGTCGCCGGAGCGTTGCATAGACCAAAGGGCATCCGTCTGAAAGCATACGTCCCAAACGGAAAGGTGAATGTCATTTTCTCCTGGTCTTCGGGCGCAATGGCCACTTGATTGTATCCAGAATACCCGTCAAGAAAGCAGTAATGACTCTTCCCAGCTTGCCGCTCGATAATCTGATCAATAAATGGCAGCGGGAAATGATCCTTCTTTGCGGCCTCATTCAATCGTCTGTAGTCCACACAGACCCTCCACGAAGTGGGTACTCGGGTAGCGATCTCCTCTCCAGACTCATTCACCACTGTAGTGATGCCCGTCTTCTTGGACACCACATGTAACGGACTAACCCATTTAGAGTCGGAGATGGGGTAGATAAAATCGGCACTCCACCACTTCGAAATTTCTTTCATCACTACGTCTCGAAGATTCAGGTTCAGCCGCCGTTGGAACTCACGCGACGGCCTAGCGTTGTCCTCAAGATAGATGTGGTGGGAGCACAGAGTCGGACTAATCCCCTGGAGATCAGCTATACTCCATCCTATTGCCTTGCGGTTTCTTTCAAGAACCTCCATCAGACGAGATTCTTGTTCTCCAGTCAAACCTGCTGAGATAATGATTGGGTGCATATCAGGCTCACCCGCAAGGAATCTATACTTCAGCGACTGCGGCAAAGGCTTTAGTTCTGGTCAAGTGGGAGGTGGCAGATCTGGCTTCTGATATGTCTATGTGAAAGCGACCAGGTATGTATGGGAGAACTCTCGCTCTGCATGAATCTCTGACAAAAGGCGGCCTGCTGAATCATCAATAAACTGCACGGGCTCGCACTCTGTCATGGCTGTTGGCTCAGAAGGAATCAGACAAGACAAATAGTCATCAAAATCATCCCAATCAATGTCTGAATCCGAGGGATCAGAAGAAGATGAACAAGATTGAAAGTCATCAGCACCACTCGTCCCAACACTGTCAGCCTCAAGTGTATCCTCGTCCAAGGGTGTGCTCTCCAAGCTCTCGACTGCCATAAGCTTTAGATATAATGAATCTGTAGGCAGGGCGAGGGTCGGTGCTACAGGATCAATCCAGTTAGATTCATCATCTGTCATCACAAAATCACACTCCCGGTGGATGTCTAGCTCTTCCTTTGTTATCTGCGCGGCTTCGCTGGACTGCTCTGAGCATTCTAGTTCTATGGCTCTTGTTTCTTCGATCATGTCTACTTGTATGGTTTCACCCTCTACGCGAAAACACACCTTCCCACTATCATGATCGGTCACCGCCTTGGCTGTGGCTAAGAATGGACGTCCGAGTATGATGGGGGTACCGTTCACCGACTCAGGGATCTCCATGTCCACGGGGAATTTCAGGCCCTGAATGGTAACGATCACGTCTTTCAATAACCCCTTCGGCCTCTTAGTTGACCTATCAGCAAACTGAAGGACTGTCCTGCTTCTATGAAGAGGACGAAACTCGAATCAGTCGAGTAAGGTTGCTGGAAGAAGTTTAATTGAAGAGCCGCTATCTAATAAAGTACGATCAAACTGCTGCTCTTGAATCTCGCATCTGACATAGGGGGCTCCTGCATCTGGTCGCTTGGCTGGCAGTTTTTTCTGAATAGTGCAGCAAGTGGAATGAGTGAGCACATGGATTTGATCTCTGTGGTTCCTCCTCTTCCTGCGGACGGTAGTCTTCTCTTTCAAGTTCTTCTTGAAGAGGGGGATGTGCTCAAGTGCTTCTTGCAGAGTCAGCTGGATATGGAATCTGTCTATCATCTGATTACTGAACTCTACCTACTGATCTTTTTTAGGATTTTCTTTTTTATTCCTCTTCGCCCGGCGGAGTGCCTCAGGGAAGGGGATGGTAGGGGCCTCCTCAGAATGAGGACTAGGAATAGGTCCCTGTGCCTGTGGAGGATTAGAATCCATGCAATCATCATCATTCAACACATATAGATCCGTAATGTGAACAGAAACCTTTCCTTTATTCATATTTTTGTTCTTTTTGTTGTTACCACAGTCCGTAGATACAAAAGGTGGTAACATCACAGATGGAGGCTCAACAAAAGTGGATGTGGTGGCCTCAGTACCACCACCGGCACCTGTCTTTGCGGCATAAGCACCGCGCTCTGGCTCAGCATCCAAAATGGTGGTATCAGCACCACTGTCTGCATCTGGTATCACAACGGCTTCAGTACCGTCGTCTGGATCTCCATCATTGGTGGCCTCAGCACCACCGTCTCTAACATCATCCTTAGCAGCATCAGCACCGCTACTCTGCTCCTCTGGCGCTCCTGGTTCAGCATGTGATTGTCGCTCAGAAGAGGCGCCGCCGGCTGGCATCCTACCGCTCCTAGTAGTCACAAAATCAGCATCATACATAGAAGAAGATATGTCACTCAAATAGTCACTAGGAGAGGTATCCTCTGTAAACTCTACCTGCTCAGACTTCTTTTTCAGATTGTTCGGGTTAGGTTCAATCTGAGCGGGTATGGCAACCTTGCCTTTGATGATTTCCCTCATCTCCTGTCGGAATTCATCCATTTCTTGCCTAAAGGATGCTCATTGTTCGGAGAGTAAGCGGGCAAGATCATCGAGAGCTGGGTTCTCAAAAGCGGGGGCTTGAGAACCGGATGGGTTCCCTTGCGGGAAATGAGGCTGCTGTTGCTGGTGGTACTGGGGAGGATGGGGATATGATTGATGAGGTTGTTGACGCTGCCTCCACTGATGTCCCTGATAAGCGGGACGAGGACCTTGCTGGTACTGTTGTTGCTGGGCATATTGGGGCTGTTGTTGCTGCTGTGGTTGTTGGCTGCTCTGCTGTCCTTGAGCTAGATTCTACTGCTAGGATGAGGAGCCACCGTTGCCCCAACGGAATCCGGGGTGATTACGACGAATCCCGGGCTGAGGGTACCGATCGTACCATATCCCATTGACTTCCATCAATGGTTCCTACTCAAAGGAGGGTGGAGGAAGAACTGCCAGTGGCTGCTCCGGCTGGTAGACCACCATCTGAGTGTCCTGAGATGGTGGTTGCGCTGGGTAGTATTGTAGCAAAGGGACCGGCTCTGCCTGAATGTGGTTGACCTGCAGTACGAGGCAGAGGATTGGTTGGAGTTGCTACTGCTGGGGTCAGACCGTGACCTGGAAGGCTGCTGGGAAGACATCTGTGCCTCCTGTACGCAAAGGATCTGTGTCTTCAGGTCACTCATCGTCTTGGCAATCTGGTCCATCTGGACCATGCCTTGCATCTGCTTTTATCGATCCAGTTTCTCACTGATTATGCCCATGTCGGCTGCGGCTGATCCGGCTTGGGCTGCGGCTGCCGACGAAGTATTAGGATCGGCATCGATGCGGGCGATCCTCTGGAATGATCCCGCTCCTTGCGGGGGCTTCTGCTGTGTGTAAACACGGGCTTGGGCAATGACGGTTGAATTCTCTGCCATGCCTTCGTATATGGCCCAAACGTCGTATTTACCCTTCGAAAAGTAGGACCCACTGCAAGAAGCGTTGACGAGCCCCTGCAGCTCCAGTGTCAGCCCACAAAAGAAGCTCTGAACTAGATTGGGCTTGGAGATATCGTGATGTGGACACCGATCGATGAGCTCTCTGAATCAATCCCAGGCTTCATGGAATTGTTCGTTCGGGATCATGACGAAATTGCTGATCATCGCTCTAGCTGCATTGGTCCAGCCGAGAGGGTAGTACTTCTTCAGATACGCGGTCCGGAGATCTGCCCAAGTGTCAATGAATCGCCCTAAGTGTTTGAGCCAGTATGCGGCTCTGTCAACCAAAGAGAAAGGGAAGGTGATCATCTTGATCGTGTCCTCAGTCATCATCCGATCATGGATCGTGCTGCAGATCATTTCAAATTCTTGGAGGTGGAGGTGTGGATCTTCGGTTGGCAACCCATGGAATTTGGGTAGAAGCTGAACAGTATGGGGCCGAAGCTCGAAATCTCCATGGATAAGCGGAAGTCGGATCCATCAGTGAGTGAGGGAAGTTGTTGGATTATGCAATTCTCTCATGATGGTCTACGACGGCCTCTCTACGTCAGGATCACCTCCTCCTGCGTCAGGTCCATCTCCTCCTCCACCGCCACCTTCCCCAGGTCGGTTTTCTCTCATCTGTGCTATCTCTCGCATGAGATCACCCATGAAGGTTCCCTGATCGCGGATCTGCCTATGCATTGTCTCCAGGGATGCTAGCAAGGAATTGTTGATGGCCGCTTGATCAGATAAGAAAAGAGATTGATCATGGTCATCTGGGTGCTCTCCTCTGTCTGCCATGTCTGGGTTATCTGAAGAAGCAAAAGAACCCATCTCAGGTGCCGTCAAATGTTCTGAGCTCTACGATGCACTAAATTCTGAGACTCTTGGACTGATAGAAGGGGAATGAGAAGGGTGGTCGAGGGGGAACAAGGTGGAAGTGAACTTAGGCTCAGAGAGCGGACTCTCCGAGGTTGTCCTAGATGAATAGGGAGGAGTGCTGGATAGCGGTGCCGACAAGGTCGGCCTAAGAGACCTCCGTCCCATCATCTTGATTATTGGGAAGAGCAAGGTGAATGTAGAAGAAGAAGGAAGAAAGGAACAAAATTGCGCACAATTGTGCTGTGTTTTTTATCTTGACCTAAAGATTACTAGCAATCAAACACAAAATAGGGGTAAGTTCACCAACTCAACACATAAAGCCGTGAAGGTTCGGCTTTTATCTTGTCAGTTTTAGCTTGAATTCAGGAATTTATCTTATCACGAGTCCTTAGAGCGCTACGCCTAAAGGAGAGAGTACTGCCGGAAGAGTATCCCGTACTTGTCCTCCTCCTGTGTAACCTGTAGCTTGCGCTTTTTGAGGTCCTTGTAACCCTTCCTGGATCCCTACTCAGCCAAAGAAATAGAGAAAGGAAGCCAATAGGCGAAACCGATACTTCGAAACTCGCTTGCGACGGAATCACCCGTGAGCGTGCAAGAACCTACTCGGACGCGAGACGATGAGACAGACACCCCCGTGAAGGCGTGGCCTAGGCTCGATACTTCGGACAAGGTCGATGCTCTACACAATAGAGAGTCACCAATGTTGACCAAGCCCTACTCGTCCACGTACGATAGAAGCGCCAATACTTCGGAAATCCAGGCGATACACAAGGCAGCCACAAGCTGGTATTTTGACTCTAATCCTTACGAAGCACTCAACTCACTTGGAAGGAGACCTTCCCATGCAACCTGAAGACAAGTGAGGGTGTTACTCTCCCCAAACAATGAATCCAATTACAAGTTTTATTTAGGTCAAAGTTTTCTTAGCAGTCCCTTTTTTAATTTTTTGGTGTTATCGCTTTTTTTGAGTAGATTCAAACAAGCGCCTAACGATTTTTGTATTTTCTTGATCCTACTTTGTCTAAAAACAGAGGGAGAATAGAGTCGGAAAAGCTATGCAAGTCGACACAAAGATGGAAATCTCACCTTTGTGCCTAAATGATGGATGCAAAGTAAGAAGACTTACAGCGAATCACAGCTCTATACATGCGGGATGCAAAGCAGAAATTTATAAACCTAATCTACATGCCGGTATGCAATGCGGAAATCGTCCTAAGATAGGCAACTGCTAGCGTTAAGAACCACAAGTTAATCACCAATCCTCGATCCTAAGAGTCCGGTCTAGACCCCCCCCCCCTCTTCTCGACACATCGAGTTCAGGAGTAGCGCTTGATGGGGAGGGCTCGCGGCGTAGCGGATCTAAGAAGATGAGTTAACTGTTTAATTAAACTAAGTCCAAATATGATCTATAGGTGCATGCAAAGGTTATTAGTGTGTTTGGACCTAATCTAATCGATCAAGCAACAGCCTAGAACTAAGGGCTCAATCCACAAAAGAAAGGGAAAATGAAATCAAAACCGGAAAATGACAGCGATGGAAAACTCGTCAAAATCCGCGGTGAGCCCCCGGGTGAACAAACACCCGGAAATTGGGCCCGGAAGTTCTAGTGTCCAAGTCATGTATTATTACAAATTAATAAACACTCTCTCACAAAATAAAATGCAAGCTAACTACTACTCTTTCTCACTCCTCCTGCTCCCTCCGGCCGGCTTGGCTTAAGAAAAGCCAGCTCCGCTTCACGTGGTTGCTTCGGCTCCCCTAGGCGATCCGCCTCGCTCCGCGGTCCCTCGCAAGAAGACAAGAAAAAGAGTGGTTAGAAAGCTCAACAATATAGATCAAAATCAAGAGAGATAAAAGAACAAGCAATAATGAGGACAACAAACACAATCAAGCAAAAATATGAACTGAACTACTCGCTGTTGCTCCCAGGCAACGGCGCCATTTGATAATCACGAAATTCACGAGCGGTCCTATTGACTCACAAGGCGAGTCAACAGTCGGTGTGTTGACCACTACAAGATGAACCTCGTGTTTAATCAACAATTAACACACACTATAGATATCAAGCAATGACAAGCAATGTGAAGTTAAAATTTATTTAACTCTACATAAATGGTGTATAGCTAGCAAGTACGTAGAGAGTTCGAACACAGGGATCAAACAGATGCGTGTGAGTGAAAGTGAAGTGTTGTCTACACTATGCAATGCAAATTTTTTTTGTGAATTTTTAATTTTTATATATATTTTCAATTTTTAATTTTTAATTTTAATTTTTGATTTTCTGATTTTTATAATTTTATATTTTATATATTTTTCTTTTTCAATATTGGAATATATAAGCTATGTAATAGAAGAGAAGATAGATTATTTATAAAAATATGCAAAAATAGTAAAAAATTTAGGAATAAAATCTTTTTGGTATTTTTATGATTTTCTATTGTTTTTGTGATTTTTGGGTATTTTTTAAACAATTTTGGTATTTTTAAATACTAAAATAAAGCATACAGTGAATTGACAATCTGGCTGAGACTAAAAATGGGAAAGAAAAATAACGAATGATCTCAAAATTTTCCCAAATTAGTTTTAAAACAAAGAGAATGAAATAAGGAAGAAACAGGAACTGGGTTTGCAATTTTTGGATTTTTCTATAACTTTTAAGAATTTTTTGAAGTTTTAAGGTATTATCAAACTTTTTAGGTTTTTCTTTTGCAATTTTTAGTGATTTTTGGATTGACACTAAAGTTGGATAAAATAGACAGTAGGTGATTTTTTTGGAATTTTTCGGGGTATTTTAATATTTCTTTGGTATTTCTAAGCTAGGCAGTACTGAAATGGCATGTTTTTGATTTTTAATAAATGCTAAAATACAATAAAATGCTAATTCAAAAATATGGCGTTAAAGTACAAGTTAACAGGAGCTTAGCATAATTTTTGTGGAATTTTTCAAGTTAAACTGATGCCTTAAATAAATAGAACAAGCAAGCAAAAATATCACAGCCTGGCATGGGTATATATGCAAATAATCGGAAGTCCAAGGGCATACAAGCAATTTTCCACAAAATATAACACTTAATATTCAATTTCAAGGACCAAATATAAATGTTTAAACCCGCAAGGGTATCGGTGCAAAATGTCCACCAGAGCGCGTGACTTGCACGCGCCTAGCAGGGACCTATTCGTAATATCAACAACCTTCGGGGGCTCACTTGCAAACTTCTCAAAAAGCTAGCACTTGATACAAAATTTAGTGTACTGAGACGAAATAAATAAGGGTCGAGGGCCTCATTGCAAAATGTCCACACCTCACGTGAACAGGTCACGTGAGGTGACGTGGCAGAGGACCTATGTGCTAATACGGAAAGTTAAAGGGCCTACTTGCAAATTATCCAAAAGTTTTAAACTACCCAGGAAAGTTTCAGGACTAAAATAAAATTACTAAAGTTGCGAGGTATACTTGCAAAAATTCCTCTCTCAGGAGATCGAACGACTGTGGGTCGTTCACTTGACATGTGGCGCGCCCTGGACACGCGATGACGCTTCGGCTTGGATGGCTGGGATTAGTACCTCGCGAGAGGATCCGACGGTGGTGATAGGGCTCGATCCAACGGCAGCTGTAGCGTCTGGGCTCCTCCTTGATCTGACGGTGACGGGGGCTGGAGCAAGAGCCGCGGAAGAACTCCGGCGAGCTGAGGTTCTCTGCGGTGCTGCTCCTCCTCCGGTGACGTTCTTGGCTCCAAAATGCGGTTGGAGGGTCCCTGAGGTCTCGTCTTCCTCCTGGAGGATTCAAAAGAGCCCGACGATGGCCGAAGCGCTCGCCAGAGGGCGGCGGAGCTATAGAACCCCGTGAGCTACGGCGAAGCTCCAAAATCGCCTCCAGGCTCTAGTCAAAGCCCTTTGACCCGCAAAGATGGTTAGAAGGTCCAGGGCAAATTGCCTGGACCTCGAGAGAGTGGAAGCGTGGCGAAAATCGACGTGGGGGGAGTTGGCCGGAGGTGCGCTTCGGCGAGGAGACGAAATTGGGTGATTTACGCGATGGATTGCAAAATTTCTAGAGGGGTTTTACTCCTACGACTAAGGCTAAGCTAATGCATGAAAGGTTTGAAAGGGAGATGGCTTCCTCGACGGTGTAGACCGGAGGGAAGGGTACCTCAACCGCCGAAGTTGGGGGAGGTGGTGGAGATGCCTCCGACTTCCTCTACCTTGGCTGAATGCACACCGCTGGAGCTGTCACCTCCAGGAAGGCTTGAAGCATGAGCGGAGCGAGGAAGGGTGGACCGAAGGTGTTCAAACTTCAAATCTAAGTCGGGTGCCCCCCATATATTTGGTTTGACCCCGTGATTGGCGAGGCTCCTAGATCGAGGTGTATCGAGCAGATCTTTGATCCAAAGCCCAATGTTTCACTTGGGCGGGCATCCTCGATCATGGAGGATGAAAAGTCAAGAAGGGATCGACATGAAATAATGCAAGGATTGGCCTGAAAAAATCGACAAAAAGGGATCGAAACCAAGGCTCTGACAAGCTGCCAGGGCTAGGACAGCCAGTTGACCAAGGTCAACTTTGACTGTCGCCTGATTGGTCCACGTGGACCAATCAGGGAAAATCCCTGGAAAAAGGATTATTAAATCATTTAAAAATCAAAAATGATTTTATTAATTTTTAGATATAAAATAGAAAATATTTCTTATTTTATGTAGTATTTTTAATTATTTTTATGAGGTATATTTTTACAAGTTTCCATTTATGCCCTTTATAAGTATAATATCCATTTTATTCTTTTTATTTTTATTTTGTAATTTCAATGTGTTTAATTTTGTTTATTATTTTATAAAATTATAAAATACTTTTATACATGTAATTATATTTTTATTTTATTTTCCTGATTGTTTTGTATCTTTAATAAAATAAATGTATAGAATGTATAGGTATATTTACAGGTATAATACCTATGTATAAGATATATACAAGTATTTTTATTTGTATTTCTTTTGTATTTTTATTCTGATTTTAATATACAAATATATTATAAATAATATTTACAAAATTATAAAATATAAGAATACAAAAATCATGAATAAAGAATAAATTGAATATTTTATTCTGTACAAGTATACTACAAGGGTCCAAAACTCAACTTTCAAACCGTAACTCCGAAAAATACGAAACCACCTCCATTAAATAGATTATTTTATGCTATATACAATTAAAGATGAATTTGGTACATTTCAAGTTTTTATTTTCAAGATACAGGTCTGGGAAGTTGGAGTTTTGGAATCTTATTTAGACTGTAACTTTTTATCTATGTATTATTTTTCCGTGAAATCAATTTTGTATTTTTCTTTATAAAATTATCTACAACTTTCATGTACAAAGTTTCTTTATTTGATGTATAAAAAGTGTAACTAAAAATAAGTCCCAAAATGAATAAAGAATGAATTAAATAGAAGGGGTTTTTATTGTATTTTGACCCTTATCTCCCCCTACTTTATTCCTTGTCGACCTAGTTATCGAGATGCCTAGGTCTCGGGATTTTGGGTCATAAAATATTTACAATATTTTATTCTTTTTCTTTTCTTTTATTTATTCTATAATTTTGGCTTTAATTACAGTATTTTATACACTAATTGGATGCACATGCATGCATGCTAAATTGCTCTATTTAATGCTATTTACAGGCATTTGCTAGGGTTTTTGATGCCAAAATGATAGAATAAAGATGATGAAATGTGGATTCATCACCTGGTCCCTCCCATCTGCGATTAAAGCACCTAAAATCAATATTAAAATCAAGTTATAATAAGTAGCACATGGACTATATTAATTGCATCACAAAATAAAACGCATCCAATAAATCTTTTAAGAGATTGCACTCATCACAAATAATTAAATGTGCTTCCTATACATGAGACAACACCTTAACACCCCTCAAACATCTACATCTTTTTAACTAATCGGTTATAGGCACATCAATCCGAATTATATTATATGCAACTAACATATTTAACTTACAAACCTTATATTTTATCTGTAACGTGCCAATTGGATAGAGATAGCACTTATCTATAATTATTCCACCTTATTCATATCCTTTCAGCCAAACAGAAATAGTGATTTATTTAACTTTATCCCTCACTTTTATTCCTCCTTGTTCATCCTAACTTTTCAACCGAACGCACCCTAATCGATCTCAAGAGTAACACATTTTTTATTTCAATCTATGACATGGAATCAACTAGATGCTAATATGCACGTGAGATTTGGTTAAAAACAGACTCCAAATGCATCCAAATATAATGCGTCCCATGCAACCAATGCTTCGCATCTCTCCTAAAAAAGAGCTCTATGTTGAAGTCAATGGATCAAAATTTTCACTGACAAGATTCTTGATTACAGCAGAGTCTTCCTGCAACTCGGTTAAAAACAAAGCTTCCAACTACTTACTGTGAAAACCCCGAATACCGAACATGGACTAAAATGCAAATCTTGATTGAATCTGGACTTAATTGCAAAATCTGCACTTGTCCAGTGACCAAAAAATTCGAATAAGTTATCCATTGCGTAGGGCTCGTCGATAGCTTTCCAACGAATCCAAGAACGCAAAAATCCGACTTCGGGAGCCCAAGTTATGCCTATTTTAGTGAAGCGGGGTCCAGACCTAATTCGGATCCGAACCCGGATCCGAATCCGGGTTGGACCCATTAAAACCACACCTTTCCTATTCCAATCCGTCCATGCCCAGTGACCCTCTTCCTCCTTCGACCTCCAGCCCCTCGTCATCCCTCTTCATCACCGGAGCTTGTCGGAGCACATAGAATCGGCGATCCAAAGTCGAAATTGCGTTGAGGAGGTCCGGGCAGTTTTCGTGGACAGTTTCACCTCGCAAACGAAGCGACACACTCACCGTTCTCCGCGGGAGGAGAAACCGAGGTTTCGATTTTTCTTGAGGTACGATGCTCCCCATCCTCTTGTTGCGGATTCCACACAATATTATCGAACGTGCATGCTTAAAACTGCGTAGAGCCGTAGGGATTTTATGATATGGTTTATGGATATCTCGTTCTTAATTTCTTGCACTTTTTCCATACAATGGTGCCTCCTGCAGTCCAAAGTTCGAATATTTTCTTGCATGAATTATTCCTCAAAAAAAATCTGATATTTAAGACACGGATCTAATGTTTGTGCTCCATCATATTTTGGCTATTCGCCCAAAAAAGGGGGGAGATCCCCTCTTCTATAGGATGCAACTGGTTGTGCTAATTCTGCATCAGTATAGCTTTAAAAAAAAGGTGTGACGAATATGTCAAAGAGAAATCTTCGAAGAGTTGGGTTTTCTGAAAGCTACACAAGTTATCATTTCGGATTGAACTCTATTATATGTGGTCTGTGACTTTCTGCAATCGAATCAAATTCAAGTTTGACAACCTTGGAGTTCTCTATACAACATTTGAAGTTCTCAGTGTATATTTTTGAAAAATCAGAATATGATGGAGATGGTAATTGAGCAATGCTACTGTGTCTCGTTGGATCCTTCTGGATTATGATACTCACTGCATTTGACATCTGATTTGTTATCTAGGAAGAATATTAACAGAGATTTCAGAATATACAACATGATGTAAAAGCCTCAAGATAAGTCTTGTACATTATTGTGCACATTGTTACAATCTTTGTTTATTTCAAAGAAATCACTCATTATATTTAGAGATACAATGGTAATGGACGGTGAAAATGAAAGTTATACTTGCGATGGAGATTCCAACTAAGCTTCAACAACATGTATTCTTATGATGGTTGTTACTATTGTAGTTAATACACAACTTACATGCATTGCATTACAAGCTGCAATATATTTTCGATATGACTTTGAAGATCGGGAAACACAACATGACATTTTGTATTTGCCTTTGCTAGAATTTTTTTGTTTATCAAGTAGTTTTTCTCTACATAGCATGACAACACCTGTACTTCCCAGACAAAGATAGAGCTAAGCTTCCCCATTTATAGATGGGTTGATCTCAACGATGGAACTACTTGATTCACCATCTTATGGTTGGATTTATATTTTGGAAAATGGGAGTATTTGGTGAGTTACGGATGGTGGTAAGCTTTGGAACATAATTGCAGAAGAACCCAATGAGAGATTATTTCCTCTTTGTTTAGCCCAACATGCTTGATAAGATTAACTCATATTACGGGAACCAAAATGTCCTCAAGAACTAGACCCTGGATAACCATCTAATCAAACAAACCATGTATCCTCTTAAGGAGATGACAGGTGATAATGCATGTTGAATGAGAATAAATATGTGAATAGCGAAGTAGTGCCACCAAGGGAGGGGCATGCACCCTTGGGGGCCCCGGGTAGAAGCCTAGATGACCGCGATCCCAACTGCTATTGTAGCTGCGATGGTTGGGGGACATGTTGCTTGGCACACCGAGGTGCTGATCTGACGGTGTTGGCCTCGGCACTTGCGTGCTCCGGTGCTCGAGCGCGGGCCAAGTAGTCATGATTGGTCGGCTAGTGTTTCGCTTGTCACTTAGAGTTAACACTCGTATACGGGCCAGTGTAGGCCACATTGGTCAGTATTCCGAGTGGGAGCGCTAAGCGGGGAGTTCCGGGAAATGTGGTTAATGAAGTTGGGAATGAGACATGAATCTCCTGTGCATAAGGAGGATTGGATTGTCACGAGGATTCGCAGGTTGAAATCTAAATGTGTGAATCAGAAGTACAATTGCGAAGTGGAGCTAAGTGGACGTGTTGGGAACTTAGTTAGGATGCATTGTACTCCACCGCATGCCTACGGAGGCACCCCAACCCTAAGGTATTTTCTTTTACCTTAGAGTCATAGTGTGAGGTCTCATCCAGACCAAGACCACAGACTATCCACGAAGCTTGGTTACTCATATCCATATCCAGATCAAACAATAAAAAAAATAAAAATGTAATTCTCTGTGAGATCAATTACCATGTTTCTTTCTCTTTCGCACACATTTAATGTTTATCCTGCATTTCTTTTTGTGTAGTTTTGTTTAAATCGTATTGGGCAACTTTGCTCATAACGTACCTACGTGTGGATCCGCAGGTCCTCAACAGTGAGCAGTTTGGAGACACCACCTTTAGTGCAGGCTTACTACACTTATTGTATCACAGTTGGTAGTAGTTTTTACAGTCTTCTTTACTTGTAGTTTCTTTTTGAGAGACATGGCATGTAATGATTAATTGTGGACATCTATATTTATGCTTACATGTAATTTTTGTGGACATGGAAATGGATAATAGATTGTAATGGAATTGGTGAATGGAAATACATGTGCTTGTGAACAGGTTGAATGCAATGAAAAAAAATATTTCCTTTGCATGTTGCTTTTTCTCCTGCTTTTGTAATTGCCAAATATTCGAATGTGGAATTATGTGCGTGGATTGGTTTGCCGAGTACCCGGATCCTAGGGGTGTCACAGAATGGTATCAGAGCAGTGGTACTCCATTCCATTCCACACATACCATTCCTCATTGGTGTTCGAATATTGGATAGTGTGAAAGTTTTCTGACCCAACACGAGTCCACAGGAGAATAGCATGTTTACATCCATGTCCATATGTCTCTCTTAAGTCAAGCAACACATATGATGGTAGGATTGGGTGCATCTCCACCTTGAGGGCACCGGTTTCTCAGTCAGGGTAGTGTAGGCTATCTTGCCTACATAGTAGACTTAGAGACACTGGATCAGATGACAGAGGATGTTATAGATGTGCACGAGTTGCTAATGTGTTTCCAGATGAATTTCCTAGATTACCATCAGTATGGGAGATAGAGTTCGAGATCATGCTACTGCCAATCTCCCAATCGATCTCTATTCCACCATACAGGTTGGCACCAACTGAGCTCAAGGAGCTCAAAGTATAGTTGTAGGAGCAGTTGGAGAAGGGATTCATCCGCCTCAACATATCACTATGGGGAGCACCAGTTCTTTTCGTGAAAAAGAATGATGTCACCTTGAGGCTATGCATAGACTACAGACAGCTAAACAAGAAAACAGTTAAGAACCGTTACTCACACCCATGAATTGATGATCTCTTTGATCAGTTATAGGGAGCAACATTGCTCTTTAAGATTGACATATGTTCATGATATATCACCAGTTGAGGATCAAAGAGGCTGACGTGATGAAGTCTACATTCTGCACTAGATATGGCCATTATGAGTTCTTGGTTACACCTTTTGGACTTACGAATGCACCTGCCGTATTCATAGATTTGATGAACCGAATATTCCGTCCGTACTTGGACAGGTTTGTGATTGTATTCATCGATGATGTTCTAGTCTACTCCCGTGATGAGTACTAGCACGAGTCCCATATGTGCACGATTCTAGAGACACTCCGAGAGCATCGGTTGTATACCAAATATAGCAAGTGTGAGTTTTGACTTCTGAGGTGGCATTTCTTGGACACGTGGTGTCAGGGGTGGGGGTGTCAGTTGATACCGCCAAGATAGAGGCAGTGGTGTCTTGGGAGCGGTCCAAGACGGTTATAGAGATTCGCAGCTTCCTTGACCTCGTCAGGTACTACAGGAGGTTTGTTAGAGGGTTCTCTCAGTTGGCTCTACCCTTCACTCGGTTGATGCAAAAGGATGTCCCATTTATCTGGAGCGACAAATGTGAGTTGAGCTTCCGAACGCTCAAGGAGCGATTGTCTTCTGCATTCATCCTCACCCTTCCTTCTCGTACCTTAGACTTCACTATGTACACAAATGCTTCCAAGGAGGTCTTAGGTGCAGTGTTGATGCAGCGTGGACAGGTGTGGCGTACACGTCATAATAGTTGAAGAACCATGAACGCAACTGCCCCGCTCATGACTTAGAGTTGGTGGTCGTAGTCTTTGCATTAAAGATATGGCGTTACTATTATATGGGGTGACATTTGAGATCTTCACAGACCACAAGAGCCTTAAACACATTTTTGATCAGAAAAAGCTGAATATGAGGCAAAGGTGGTGGATGGAACTGCAAAAAGATTTTGATTGTACCATCTCCTACCATCTTGGTAAGAGGAATGTGGTAGCAGATGCCTTGAGTAGACAACCATATACTGAGGGTACGTCATCACGATTGCAGACTTGGGACGTGCTCGCTAAACTTAGTGAGTGGTATCCATTTGAGGGCACATCTGATACAGTGACAGTGCCAACCAAGTATAGCAACTTGTGGGACATGATTGTTTAGGGCCAAATGACAGATCCGAGGATCCAGGAGCTGTACAACAGGTGCTTGAAGGATGAATTCGACGGATTTCGAGTTCGTGAATCCATCGTATGGAATGGGGACCGTGTGTGTGTCCTAGTCGGAGGAGCTGAGGAGAGAGATCCTGGATGAGGCGCATAACCCGAGACTTTCCTTACATCCAGCTGGAACCAAGATGTACAGGGACCTCTACCAACACTTTTGGTGGGAAGGTATGAAGAAGGACGTAGCCGAACATATTAGCAGATGTCTTACTTTCCAGATGGTGAAGGCAGAACACCAGAGGCCTCCTGGGTTACTGCAGTCTCTTTCCATCCCGGTATGGAAATGGGAGAGCATCTCCATGGATTTTGTCACATCATTGCCGCACACACCTGGAGGGTATGATGGTATATGGGTCATCGTTGATCGGTTGACCAAGTCAGCCCATTTCATCTCGGTCAACATGACCTATACACCAGTACAGCTAGCCAAGTTATATGTTCAGCATATCATTCGGTTGCATGGGATACCCAAGGAAGTAGTGTCAGACAGAAATTCCCATTTCACATCATACTACTGGGGAGAGTTCATGAGAGCCTTGAAGACAGAGCTACATATGAGTTCAACTTATCACCCACAAACAGATGGGCATTCCGAGAGGACCATTCAAACTTTGGAGATTTTCTATGGGATTTATTTGGAGATTTGCTACGGGATTATGCAGTTGAATGGAAGGGATCCTGGAAGGATCACCACTCACTGGTTGAGTGTACATATAACAACAGCTACCACGTTGGCATAGGCATGGCATCTTTTGGGCCTTCTACGGGAGGCGATGCACCACTCATTGATGTTGGCAACAGGTGGGTGATAACACCCTTTCACCCTGCAGATCATTGAGGAGACCTCCAGGGCGGTGGAGACTGTTAGGAGGAAATTGCTGACTGCGCAGAGCCCTCAGATGACTTACGCCGATCGACGACGTAGAGACCTTGAGTTTCAGGTATGTTGCCGTACATTCATTGCCTAATGGATATAATTCTTAGCCAATCCTGTGTGGCTAAAGCCTTTCTCATGATCATATGCCAGGGACTTCGTATTCTTACGTGTGTCCCCAATGAGGGGTATATAGTGTTTCGGTGTAAAGGGCAAGCTAGCACCGCGTTTTGTGGGGCTATTCGAGATTTTGGACCGTGTAGGGGAAGCGACTTACAAGATGGCACTTCCCCCATACCTCGAGGGAATCCATGACGTGTTTCACATGTCAAATCTGCGGAAGTACATCCGAGATCCCCGACACGTGATCATCTACGAGGACTTGGCTGTGGAGGCAAACCTCTCCTTCCCAGAAGAGTCGGTGCAGATTTTGGACCACACGGTCAAGAGGATGAGGCGGAAGGAGATACATTTGGTCAAGGTCCTGTGGCAAAGTCAAGGCATCAAGGAAGCGATATGGGAATCTGAGGTGGACATGAGGGAGAAATATCCTTATCTGTTCACATGTATGGAATTGAAACCATAGTCAGGTTCCCTTTGAGATTTTTATGTGTTTCGCTCTCTTTGAGATTTTTATGCGCTTATATCTCTGGGAGACTTGGGTACAACGGGATCCAGGTGTTGAAATTGATTAGAATCATCCTGAGTCTCGGGGACGAGACTTCCTTTGAGATTTTTATGATGTGAAAACCCCGAATACCGAACATGGACTAAAATGCAAATCTTGATTGAATCTGGACTTAATTGCAAAATCTGCACTTGTCCAGTGACCAAAAAATTCGAATAAGTTATCCATTGCGTAGGGCTCGTCGATAGCTTTCCAACGAATCCAAGAACGCAAAAATCCGACTTCGGGAGCCCAAGTTATGCCTATTTTAGTGAAGCGGGGTCCAGACCTAATTCGGATCCGAATCCGGGTTGGACCCATTAAAACCACACCTTTCCTATTCCAATCCGTCCATGCCCAGTGACCCTCTTCCTCCTTCGACCTCCAGCCCCTCGTCATCCCTCTTCATCACCGGAGCTTGTCGGAGCACATAGAATCGGCGATCCAAAGTCGAAATTGCGTTGAGGAGGTCCGGGCAGTTTTCGTGGACAGTTTCACCTCGCAAACGAAGCGACACACTCACCGTTCTCCACGGGAGGAGAAACCGAGGTTTCGATTTTTCTTGAGGTACGATGCTCCCCATCCTCTTGCTGCGGATTCCACACAATATTATCGAACGTGCATGCTTAAAACTGCGTAGAGCCGTAGGGATTTTATGATATGGTTTATGGATATCTCGTTCTTAATTTCTTGCACTTTTTCCATACAATGGTGCCTCCTGCAGTCCAAAGTTCGAATATTTTCTTGCATGAATTATTCCTCAAAAAAATCTGATATTTAAGACACGGATCTAATGTTTGTGCTCCATCATATTTTGGCTATTCGCCCAAAAAAGGGGGGAGATCCCCTCTTCTATAGGATGCAACTGGTTGTGCTAATTCTGCATCAGTATAGCTTTAAAAAAAAGGTGTGACGAATATGTCAAAGAGAAATCTTCGAAGAGTTGGGTTTTCTGAAAGCTACACAAGTTATCATTTCGGATTGAACTCTATTATATGTGGTCTGTGACTTTCTGCAATCGAATCAAATTCAAGTTTGACAACCTTGGAGTTCTCTATACAACATTTGAAGTTCTCAGTGTATATTTTTGAAAAATCAGAATATGATGGAGATGGTAATTGAGCAATGCTACTGTGTCTCGTTGGATCCTTCTGGATTATGATACTCACTGCATTTGACATCTGATTTGTTATCTAGGAAGAATATTAACAGAGATTTCAGAATATACAACATGATGTAAAAGCCTCAAGATAAGTCTTGTACATTATTGTGCACATTGTTACAATCTTTGTTTATTTCAAAGAAATCACTCATTATATTTAGAGATACAATGGTAATGGACGGTGAAAATGAAAGTTATACTTGCGATGGAGATTCCAACTAAGCTTCAACAACATGTATTCTTATGATGGTTGTTACTATTGTAGTTAATACACAACTTACATGCATTGCATTACAAGCTGCAATATATTTTCGATATGACTTTGAAGATCGGGAAACACAACATGACATTTTGTATTTGCCTTTGCTAGAATTTTTTTGTTTATCAAGTAGTTTTTCTCTACATAGCATGACAACACCTGTACTTCCCAGACAAAGATAGAGCTAAGCTTCCCCATTTATAGATGGGTTGATCTCAACGATGGAACTACTTGATTCACCATCTTATGGTTGGATTTATATTTTGGAAAATGGGAGTATTTGGTGAGTTACGGATGGTGGTAAGCTTTGGAACATAATTGCAGAAGAACCCAATGAGAGATTATTTCCTCTTTGTTTAGCCCAACATGCTTGATAAGATTAACTCATATTACGGGAACCAAAATGTCCTCAAGAACTAGACCCTGGATAACCATCTAATCAAACAAACCATGTATCCTCTTAAGGAGATGACAGGTGATAATGCATGTTGAATGAGAATAAATATGTGAATAGCGAAGTAGTGCCACCAAGGGAGGGGCATGCACCCTTGGGGGCCCCGGGTAGAAGCCTAGATGACCGCGATCCCAACTGCTATTGTAGCTGCGATGGTTGGGGGACATGTTGCTTGGCACACTGAGGTGCTGATCTGACGGTGTTGGCCTCGGCACTTGCGTGCTCCGGTGCTCGAGCGCGGGCCAAGTAGTCATGATTGGTCGGCTAGTGTTTCGCTTGTCACTTAGAGTTAACACTCGTATACGGGCCAGTGTAGGCCACATTGGTCAGTATTCCGAGTGGGAGCGCTAAGCGGGGAGTTCCGGGAAATGTGGTTAATGAAGTTGGGAATGAGACATGAATCTCCTGTGCATAAGGAGGATTGGATTGTCACGAGGATTCGCAGGTTGAAATCTAAATGTGTGAATCAGAAGTACAATTGCGAAGTGGAGCTAAGTGGACGTGTTGGGAACTTAGTTAGGATGCATTGTACTCCACCGCATGCCTACGGAGGCACCCCAACCCTAAGGTATTTTCTTTTACCTTAGAGTCATAGTGTGAGGTCTCATCCAGACCAAGACCACAGACTATCCACGAAGCTTGGTTACTCATATCCATATCCAGATCAAACAATAAAAAAATAAAAATGTAATTCTCTGTGAGATCAATTACCATGTTTCTTTCTCTTTCGCACACATTTAATGTTTATCCTGCATTTCTTTTTGTGTAGTTTTGTTTAAATCGTATTGGGCAACTTTGCTCATAACGTACCTACGTGTGGATCCGCAGGTCCTCAACAGTGAGCAGTTTGGAGACACCACCTTTAGTGCAGGCTCACTACACTTCTTGTATCACAGTTGGTAGTAGTTTTTACAGTCTTCTTTACTTGTAGTTTCTTTTTGAGAGACATGGCATGTAATGATTAATTGTGGACATCTATATTTATGCTTACATGTAATTTTTGTGGACATGGAAATGGATAATAGATTGTAATGGAATTGGTGAATGGAAATACATGTGCTTGTGAACAGGTTGAATGCAATGAAAAAAAATATTTCCTTTGCATGTTGCTTTTTCTCCTGCTTTTGTAATTGCCAAATATTCGAATGTGGAATTATGTGCGTGGATTGGTTTGCCGAGTACCCGGATCCTAGGGGTGTCACAGAATGGTATCAGAGCAGTGGTACTCCATTCCATTCCACACATACCATTCCTCATTGGTGTTCGAATATTGGATAGTGTGAAAGTTTTCTGACCCAACACGAGTCCACAGGAGAATAGCATGTTTACATCCATGTCCATATGTCTCTCTTAAGTCAAGCAACACATATGATGGTAGGATTGGGTGCATCTCCACCTTGAGGGCACCGGTTTCTCAGTCAGGGTAGTGTAGGCTATCTTGCCTACATAGTAGACTTAGAGACACTGGATCAGATGACAGAGGATGTTATAGATGTGCACGAGTTGCTAATGTGTTTCCAGATGAATTTCCTAGATTACCATCAGTATGGGAGATAGAGTTCGAGATCATGCTACTGCCAATCTCCCAATCGATCTCTATTCCACCATACAGGTTGGCACCAATTGAGCTCAAGGAGCTCAAAGTATAGTTGTAGGAGCAGTTGGAGAAGGGATTCATCCGCCTCAACATATCACTATGGGGAGCACCAGTTCTTTTCGTGAAAAAGAATGATGTCACCTTGAGGCTATGCATAGACTACAGACAGCTAAACAAGAAAACAGTTAAGAACCGTTACTCACACCCATGAATTGATGATCTCTTTGATCAGTTATAGGGAGCAACATTGCTCTTTAAGATTGACATATGTTCATGATATATCACCAGTTGAGGATCAAAGAGGCTGACGTGATGAAGTCTACATTCTGCACTAGATATGGCCATTATGAGTTCTTGGTTACACCTTTTGGACTTACGAATGCACCTGCCGTATTCATAGATTTGATGAACCGAATATTCCGTCCGTACTTGGACAGGTTTGTGATTGTATTCATCGATGATGTTCTAGTCTACTCCCGTGATGAGTACTAGCACGAGTCCCATATGTGCACGATTCTAGAGACACTCCGAGAGCATCGGTTGTATACCAAATATAGCAAGTGTGAGTTTTGACTTCTGAGGTGGCATTTCTTGGACACGTGGTGTCAGGGGTGGGGGTGTCAGTTGATACCGCCAAGATAGAGGCAGTGGTGTCTTGGGAGCGGTCCAAGACGGTTATAGAGATTCGCAGCTTCCTTGACCTCGTCAGGTACTACAGGAGGTTTGTTAGAGGGTTCTCTCAGTTGGCTCTACCCTTCACTCGGTTGATGCAAAAGGATGTCCCATTTATCTGGAGCGACAAATGTGAGTTGAGCTTCCGAACGCTCAAGGAGCGATTGTCTTCTGCATTCATCCTCACCCTTCCTTCTCGTACCTTAGACTTCACTATGTACACAAATGCTTCCAAGGAGGTCTTAGGTGCAATGTTGATGCAGCGTGGACAGGTGTGGCGTACACGTCATAATAGTTGAAGAACCATGAACGCAACTGCCCCGCTCATGACTTAGAGTTGGTGGTCGTAGTCTTTGCATTAAAGATATGGCGTTACTATTATATGGGGTGACATTTGAGATCTTCACAGACCACAAGAGCCTTAAACACATTTTTGATCAGAAAAAGCTGAATATGAGGCAAAGGTGGTGGATGGAACTGCAAAAAGATTTTGATTGTACCATCTCCTACCATCTTGGTAAGAGGAATGTGGTAGCAGATGCCTTGAGTAGACAACCATATACTGAGGGTACGTCATCACGATTGCAGACTTGGGACGTGCTCGCTAAACTTAGTGAGTGGTATCCATTTGAGGGCACATCTGATACAGTGACAGTGCCAACCAAGTATAGCAACTTGTGGGACATGATTGTTTAGGGCCAAATGACAGATCCGAGGATCCAGGAGCTGTACAACAGGTGCTTGAAGGATGAATTCGACGGATTTCGAGTTCGTGAATCCATCGTATGGAATGGGGACCGTGTGTGTGTCCTAGTCGGAGGAGCTGAGGAGAGAGATCCTGGATGAGGCGCATAACCCGAGACTTTCCTTACATCCAGCTGGAACCAAGATGTACAGGGACCTCTACCAACACTTTTGGTGGGAAGGTATGAAGAAGGACGTAGCCGAACATATTAGCAGATGTCTTACTTTCCAGATGGTGAAGGCAGAACACCAGAGGCCTCCTGGGTTACTGCAGTCTCTTTCCATCCCGGTATGGAAATGGGAGAGCATCTCCATGGATTTTGTCACATCATTGCCGCACACACCTGGAGGGTATGATGGTATATGGGTCATCGTTGATCGGTTGACCAAGTCAGCCCATTTCATCTCGGTCAACATGACCTATACACCAGTACAGCTAGCCAAGTTATATGTTCAGCATATCATTCGGTTGCATGGGATACCCAAGGAAGTAGTGTCAGATAGAAATTCCCATTTCACATCATACTACTGGGGAGAGTTCATGAGAGCCTTGAAGACAGAGCTACATATGAGTTCAACTTATCACCCACAAACAGATGGGCATTCCGAGAGGACCATTCAAACTTTGGAGATTTTCTATGGGATTTATTTGGAGATTTGCTACGGGATTATGCAGTTGAATGGAAGGGATCCTGGAAGGATCACCACTCACTGGTTGAGTGTACATATAACAACAGCTACCACGTTGGCATAGGCATGGCATCTTTTGGGCCTTCTACGGGAGGCGATGCACCACTCATTGATGTTGGCAACAGGTGGGTGATAACACCCTTTCACCCTGCAGATCATTGAGGAGACCTCCAGGGCGGTGGAGACTGTTAGGAGGAAATTGCTGACTGCGCAGAGCCCTCAGATGACTTACGCCGATCGACGACGTAGAGACCTTGAGTTTCAGGTATGTTGCCGTACATTCATTGCCTAATGGATATAATTCTTAGCCAATCCTGTGTGGCTAAAGCCTTTCTCATGATCATATGCCAGGGACTTCGTATTCTTACGTGTGTCCCCAATGAGGGGTATATAGTGTTTCGGTGTAAAGGGCAAGCTAGCACCGCGTTTTGTGGGGCTATTCGAGATTTTGGACCGTGTAGGGGAAGCGACTTACAAGATGGCACTTCCCCCATACCTCGAGGGAATCCATGACGTGTTTCACATGTCAAATCTGCGGAAGTACATCCGAGATCCCCGACACGTGATCATCTACGAGGACTTGGCTGTGGAGGCAAACCTCTCCTTCCCAGAAGAGTCGGTGCAGATTTTGGACCACACGGTCAAGAGGATGAGGCGGAAGGAGATACCTTTGGTCAAGGTCCTGTGGCAAAGTCAAGGCATCAAGGAAGCGATATGGGAATCTGAGGTGGACATGAGGGAGAAATATCCTTATCTGTTCACATGTATGGAATTGAAACCATAGTCAGGTTCCCTTTGAGATTTTTATGTGTTTCGCTCTCTTTGAGATTTTTATGCGCTTATATCTATGGGAGACTTGGGTACAACGGGATCCAGGTGTTGAAATTGATTAGAATCATCCTGAGTCTCGGGGACGAGACTTCCTTTGAGATTTTTATGATGTGAAAACCCCGAATACCGAACATGGACTAAAATGCAAATCTTGATTGAATCTGGACTTAATTGCAAAATCTGCACTTGTCCAGTGACCAAAAAATTCGAATAAGTTATCCATTGCGTAGGGCTCGTCGATAGCTTTCCAACGAATCCAAGAAAGCAAAAATCCGACTTCGGGAGCCCAAGTTATGCCTATTTTAGTGAAGCGGGGTCCAGACCTAATTCGGATCCGAACCCGGATCCGAATCCGGGTTGGACCCATTAAAACCACACCTTTCCTATTCCAATCCGTCCATGCCCAGTGACCCTCTTCCTCCTTCGACCTCCAGCCCCTCGTCATCCCTCTTCATCACCAGAGCTTGTCGGAGCACATAGAATCGGCGATCCAAAGTCGAAATTGCGTTGAGGAGGTCCGGGCAGTTTTCGTGGACAGTTTCACCTCGCAAACGAAGCGACACACTCACCGTTCTCCGCGGGAGGAGAAACCGAGGTTTCGATTTTTCTTGAGGTACGATGCTCCCCATCCTCTTGCTGCGGATTCCACACAATATTATCGAACGTGCATGCTTAAAACTGCGTAGAGCCGTAGGGATTTTATGATATGGTTTATGGATATCTCGTTCTTAATTTCTTGCACTTTTTCCATACAATGGTGCCTCCTGCAGTCCAAAGTTCGAATACTTTCTTGCATGAATTATTCCTCAAAAAAAATCTGATATTTAAGACACGGATCTAATGTTTGTGCTCCATCATATTTTGGCTATTCGCCCAAAAAAGGGGGGAGATCCCCTCTTCTATAGGATGCAACTGGTTGTGCTAATTCTGCATCAGTATAGCTTTAAAAAAAAGGTGTGACGAATATGTCAAAGAGAAATCTTCGAAGAGTTGGGTTTTCTGAAAGCTACACAAGTTATCATTTCGGATTGAACTCTATTATATGTGGTCTGTGACTTTCTGCAATCGAATCAAATTCAAGTTTGACAACCTTGGAGTTCTCTATACAACATTTGAAGTTCTCAGTGTATATTTTTGAAAAATCAGAATATGATGGAGATGGTAATTGAGCAATGCTACTGTGTCTCGTTGGATCCTTCTGGATTATGATACTCACTGCATTTGACATCTGATTTGTTATCTAGGAAGAATATTAACAGAGATTTCAGAATATACAACATGATGTAAAAGCCTCAAGATAAGTCTTGTACATTATTGTGCACATTGTTACAATCTTTGTTTATTTCAAAGAAATCACTCATTATATTTAGAGATACAATGGTAATGGACGATGAAAATGAAAGTTATACTTGCGATGGAGATTCCAACTAAGCTTCAACAACATGTATTCTTATGATGGTTGTTACTATTGTAGTTAATACACAACTTACATGCATTGCATTACAAGCTGCAATATATTTTCGATATGACTTTGAAGATCGGGAAACACAACATGACATTTTGTATTTGCCTTTGCTAGAATTTTTTTGTTTATCAAGTAGTTTTTCTCTACATAGCATGACAACACCTGTACTTCCCAGACAAAGATAGAGCTAAGCTTCCCCATTTATAGATGGGTTGATCTCAACGATGGAACTACTTGATTCACCATCTTATGGTTGGATTTATATTTTGGAAAATGGGAGTATTTGGTGAGTTACGGATGGTGGTAAGCTTTGGAACATAATTGCAGAAGAACCCAATGAGAGATTATTTCCTCTTTGTTTAGCCCAACATGCTTGATAAGATTAACTCATATTACGGGAACCAAAATGTCCTCAAGAACTAGACCCTGGATAACCATCTAATCAAACAAACCATGTATCCTCTTAAGGAGATGACAGGTGATAATGCATGTTGAATGAGAATAAATATGTGAATAGCGAAGTAGTGCCACCAAGGGAGGGGCATGCACCCTTGGGGGCCCCGGGTAGAAGCCTAGATGACCGCGATCCCAACTGCTATTGTAGCTGCGATGGTTGGGGGACATGTTGCTTGGCACACCGAGGTGCTGATCTGACGGTGTTGGCCTCGGCACTTGCGTGCTCCGGTGCTCGAGCGCGGGCCAAGTAGTCATGATTGGTCGGCTAGTGTTTCGCTTGTCACTTAGAGTTAACACTCGTATACGGGCCAGTGTAGGCCACATTGGTCAGTATTCCGAGTGGGAGCGCTAAGCGGGGAGTTCCGGGAAATGTGGTTAATGAAGTTGGGAATGAGACATGAATCTCCTGTGCATAAGGAGGATTGGATTGTCACGAGGATTCGCAGGTTGAAATCTAAATGTGTGAATCAGAAGTACAATTGCGAAGTGGAGCTAAGTGGACGTGTTGGGAACTTAGTTAGGATGCATTGTACTCCACCGCATGCCTACGGAGGCACCCCAACCCTAAGGTATTTTCTTTTACCTTAGAGTCATAGTGTGAGGTCTCATCCAGACCAAGACCACAGACTATCCACGAAGCTTGGTTACTCATATCCATATCCAGATCAAACAATAAAAAAAATAAAAATGTAATTCTCTGTGAGATCAATTACCATGTTTCTTTCTCTTTCGCACACATTTAATGTTTATCCTGCATTTCTTTTTGTGTAGTTTTGTTTAAATCGTATTGGGCAACTTTGCTCATAACGTACCTACGTGTGGATCCGCAGGTCCTCAACAGTGAGCAGTTTGGAGACACCACCTTTAGTGCAGGCTCACTACACTTCTTGTATCACAGTTGGTAGTAGTTTTTACAGTCTTCTTTACTTGTAGTTTCTTTTTGAGAGACATGGCATGTAATGATTAATTGTGGACATCTATATTTATGCTTACATGTAATTTTTGTGGACATGGAAATGGATAATAGATTGTAATGGAATTGGTGAATGGAAATACATGTGCTTGTGAACAGGTTGAATGCAATGAAAAAAAATATTTCCTTTGCATGTTGCTTTTTCTCCTGCTTTTGTAATTGCCAAATATTCGAATGTGGAATTATGTGCGTGGATTGGTTTGCCGAGTACCCGGATCCTAGGGGTGTCACAGAATGGTATCAGAGCAGTGGTACTCCATTCCATTCCACACATACCATTCCTCATTGGTGTTCGAATATTGGATAGTGTGAAAGTTTTCTGACCCAACACGAGTCCACAGGAGAATAGCATGTTTACATCCATGTCCATATGTCTCTCTTAAGTCAAGCAACACATATGATGGTAGGATTGGGTGCATCTCCACCTTGAGGGCACCGGTTTCTCAGTCAGGGTAGTGTAGGCTATCTTGCCTACATAGTAGACTTAGAGACACTGGATCAGATGACAGAGGATGTTATAGATGTGCACGAGTTGCTAATGTGTTTCCAGATGAATTTCCGAGATTACCATCAGTATGGGAGATAGAGTTCGAGATCATGCTACTGCCAATCTCCCAATCGATCTCTATTCCACCATACAGGTTGGCACCAACTGAGCTCAAGGAGCTCAAAGTATAGTTGTAGGAGCAGTTGGAGAAGGGATTCATCCGCCTCAACATATCACTATGGGGAGCACCAGTTCTTTTCGTGAAAAAGAATGATGTCACCTTGAGGCTATGCATAGACTACAGACAGCTAAACAAGAAAACAGTTAAGAACCGTTACTCACACCCATGAATTGATGATCTCTTTGATCAGTTATAGGGAGCAACATTGCTCTTTAAGATTGACATATGTTCATGATATATCACCAGTTGAGGATCAAAGAGGCTGACGTGATGAAGTCTACATTCTGCACTAGATATGGCCATTATGAGTTCTTGGTTACACCTTTTGGACTTACGAATGCACCTGCCGTATTCATAGATTTGATGAACCGAATATTCCGTCCGTACTTGGACAGGTTTGTGATTGTATTCATCGATGATGTTCTAGTCTACTCCCGTGATGAGTACTAGCACGAGTCCCATATGTGCACGATTCTAGAGACACTCCGAGAGCATCGGTTGTATACCAAATATAGCAAGTGTGAGTTTTGACTTCTGAGGTGGCATTTCTTGGACACGTGGTGTCAGGGGTGGGGGTGTCAGTTGATACCGCCAAGATAGAGGCAGTGGTGTCTTGGGAGCGGTCCAAGACGGTTATAGAGATTCGCAGCTTCCTTGACCTCGTCAGGTACTACAGGAGGTTTGTTAGAGGGTTCTCTCAGTTGGCTCTACCCTTCACTCGGTTGATGCAAAAGGATGTCCCATTTATCTGGAGCGACAAATGTGAGTTGAGCTTCCGAACGCTCAAGGAGCGATTGTCTTCTGCATTCATCCTCACCCTTCCTTCTCGTACCTTAGACTTCACTATGTACACAAATGCTTCCAAGGAGGTCTTAGGTGCAATGTTGATGCAGCGTGGACAGGTGTGGCGTACACGTCATAATAGTTGAAGAACCATGAACGCAACTGCCCCGCTCATGACTTAGAGTTGGTGGTCGTAGTCTTTGCATTAAAGATATGGCGTTACTATTATATGGGGTGACATTTGAGATCTTCACAGACCACAAGAGCCTTAAACACATTTTTGATCAGAAAAAGCTGAATATGAGGCAAAGGTGGTGGATGGAACTGCAAAAAGATTTTGATTGTACCATCTCCTACCATCTTGGTAAGAGGAATGTGGTAGCAGATGCCTTGAGTAGACAACCATATACTGAGGGTACGTCATCACGATTGCAGACTTGGGACGTGCTCGCTAAACTTAGTGAGTGGTATCCATTTGAGGGCACATCTGATACAGTGACAGTGCCAACCAAGTATAGCAACTTGTGGGACATGATTGTTTAGGGCCAAATGACAGATCCGAGGATCCAGGAGCTGTACAACAGGTGCTTGAAGGATGAATTCGACGGATTTCGAGTTCGTGAATCCATCGTATGGAATGGGGACCGTGTGTGTGTCCTAGTCGGAGGAGCTGAGGAGAGAGATCCTGGATGAGGCGCATAACCCGAGACTTTCCTTACATCCAGCTGGAACCAAGATGTACAGGGACCTCTACCAACACTTTTGGTGGGAAGGTATGAAGAAGGACGTAGCCGAACATATTAGCAGATGTCTTACTTTCCAGATGGTGAAGGCAGAACACCAGAGGCCTCCTGGGTTACTGCAGTCTCTTTCCATCCCGGTATGGAAATGGGAGAGCATCTCCATGGATTTTGTCACATCATTGCCGCACACACCTGGAGGGTATGATGGTATATGGGTCATCGTTGATCGGTTGACCAAGTCAGCCCATTTCATCTCGGTCAACATGACCTATACACCAGTACAGCTAGCCAAGTTATATGTTCAGCATATCATTCGGTTGCATGGGATACCCAAGGAAGTAGTGTCAGACAGAAATTCCCATTTCACATCATACTACTGGGGAGAGTTCATGAGAGCCTTGAAGACAGAGCTACATATGAGTTCAACTTATCACCCACAAACAGATGGGCATTCCGAGAGGACCATTCAAACTTTGGAGATTTTCTATGGGATTTATTTGGAGATTTGCTACGGGATTATGCAGTTGAATGGAAGGGATCCTGGAAGGATCACCACTCACTGGTTGAGTGTACATATAACAACAGCTACCACGTTGGCATAGGCATGGCATCTTTTGGGCCTTCTACGGGAGGCGATGCACCACTCATTGATGTTGGCAACAGGTGGGTGATAACACCCTTTCACCCTGCAGATCATTGAGGAGACCTCCAGGGCGGTGGAGACTGTTAGGAGGAAATTGCTGACTGCGCAGAGCCCTCAGATGACTTACGCCGATCGACGACGTAGAGACCTTGAGTTTCAGGTATGTTGCCGTACATTCATTGCCTAATGGATATAATTCTTAGCCAATCCTGTGTGGCTAAAGCCTTTCTCATGATCATATGCCAGGGACTTCGTATTCTTACGTGTGTCCCCAATGAGGGGTATATAGTGTTTCGGTGTAAAGGGCAAGCTAGCACCGCGTTTTGTGGGGCTATTCGAGATTTTGGACCGTGTAGGGGAAGCGACTTACAAGATGGCACTTCCCCCATACCTCGAGGGAATCCATGACGTGTTTCACATGTCAAATCTGCGGAAGTACATCCGAGATCCCCGACACGTGATCATCTACGAGGACTTGGCTGTGGAGGCAAACCTCTCCTTCCCAGAAGAGTCGGTGCAGATTTTGGACCACACGGTCAAGAGGATGAGGCGGAAGGAGATCCCTTTGGTCAAGGTCCTGTGGCAAAGTCAAGGCATCAAGGAAGCGATATGGGAATCTGAGGTGGACATGAGGGAGAAATATCCTTATCTGTTCACATGTATGGAATTGAAACCATAGTCAGGTTCCCTTTGAGATTTTTATGTGTTTCGCTCTCTTTGAGATTTTTATGCGCTTATATCTCTGGGAGACTTGGGTACAACGGGATCCAGGTGTTGAAATTGATTAGAATCATCCTGAGTCTCGGGGACGAGACTTCCTTTGAGATTTTTATGATGTGAAAACTCCGAATACCGAACATGGACTAAAATGCAAATCTTGATTGAATCTGGACTTAATTGCAAAATCTGCACTTGTCCAGTGACCAAAAAATTCGAATAAGTTATCCATTGCGTAGGGCTCGTCGATAGCTTTCCAACGAATCCAAGAACGCAAAAATCCGACTTCGGGAGCCCAAGTTATGCCTATTTTAGTGAAGCGGGGTCCAGACCTAATTCGGATCCGAACCCGGATCCGAATCCGGGTTGGACCCATTAAAACCACACCTTTCCTATTCCAATCCGTCCATGCCCAGTGACCCTCTTCCTCCTTCGACCTCCAGCCCCTCGTCATCCCTCTTCATCACCGGAGCTTGTCGGAGCACATAGAATCGGCGATCCAAAGTCGAAATTGCGTTGAGGAGGTCCGGGCAGTTTTCGTGGACAGTTTCACCTCGCAAACGAAGCGACACACTCACCGTTCTCCGCGGGAGGAGAAACCGAGGTTTCGATTTTTCTTGAGGTACGATGCTCCCCATCCTCTTGCTGCGGATTCCACACAATATTATCGAACGTGCATGCTTAAAACTGCGTAGAGCCGTAGGGATTTTATGATATGGTTTATGGATATCTCGTTCTTAATTTCTTGCACTTTTTCCATACAATGGTGCCTCCTGCAGTCCAAAGTTCGAATACTTTCTTGCATGAATTATTCCTCAAAAAAAATCTGATATTTAAGACACGGATCTAATGTTTGTGCTCCATCATATTTTGGCTATTCGCCCAAAAAAGGGGGGGAGATCCCCTCTTCTATAGGATGCAACTGGTTGTGCTAATTCTGCATCAGTATAGCTTTAAAAAAAAGGTGTGACGAATATGTCAAAGAGAAATCTTCGAAGAGTTGGGTTTTCTGAAAGCTACACAAGTTATCATTTCGGATTGAACTCTATTATATGTGGTCTGTGACTTTCTGCAATCGAATCAAATTCAAGTTTGACAACCTTGGAGTTCTCTATACAACATTTGAAGTTCTCAGTGTATATTTTTGAAAAATCAGAATATGATGGAGATGGTAATTGAGCAATGCTACTGTGTCTCGTTGGATCCTTCTGGATTATGATACTCACTGCATTTGACATCTGATTTGTTATCTAGGAAGAATATTAACAGAGATTTCAGAATATACAACATGATGTAAAAGCCTCAAGATAAGTCTTGTACATTATTGTGCACATTGTTACAATCTTTGTTTATTTCAAAGAAATCACTCATTATATTTAGAGATTCAATGGTAATGGACGGTGAAAATGAAAGTTATACTTGCGATGGAGATTCCAACTAAGCTTCAACAACATGTATTCTTATGATGGTTGTTACTATTGTAGTTAATACACAACTTACATGCATTGCATTACAAGCTGCAATATATTTTCGATATGACTTTGAAGATCGGGAAACACAACATGACATTTTGTATTTGCCTTTGCTAGAATTTTTTTGTTTATCAAGTAGTTTTTCTCTACATAGCATGACAACACCTGTACTTCCCAGACAAAGATAGAGCTAAGCTTCCCCATTTATAGATGGGTTGATCTCAACGATGGAACTACTTGATTCACCATCTTATGGTTGGATTTATATTTTGGAAAATGGGAGTATTTGGTGAGTTACGGATGGTGGTAAGCTTTGGAACATAATTGCAGAAGAACCCAATGAGAGATTATTTCCTCTTTGTTTAGCCCAACATGCTTGATAAGATTAACTCATATTACGGGAACCAAAATGTCCTCAAGAACTAGACCCTGGATAACCATCTAATCAAACAAACCATGTATCCTCTTAAGGAGATGACAGGTGATAATGCATGTTGAATGAGAATAAATATGTGAATAGCGAAGTAGTGCCACCAAGGGAGGGGCATGCACCCTTGGGGGCCCCGGGTAGAAGCCTAGATGACCGCGATCCCAACTGCTATTGTAGCTGCGATGGTTGGGGGACATGTTGCTTGGCACACCGAGGTGCTGATCTGACGGTGTTGGCCTCGGCACTTGCGTGCTCCGGTGCTCGAGCGCGGGCCAAGTAGTCATGATTGGTCGGCTAGTGTTTCGCTTGTCACTTAGAGTTAACACTCGTATACGGGCCAGTGTAGGCCACATTGGTCAGTATTCCGAGTGGGAGCGCTAAGCGGGGAGTTCCGGGAAATGTGGTTAATGAAGTTGGGAATGAGACATGAATCTCCTGTGCATAAGGAGGATTGGATTGTCACGAGGATTCGCAGGTTGAAATCTAAATGTGTGAATCAGAAGTACAATTGCGAAGTGGAGCTAAGTGGACGTGTTGGGAACTTAGTTAGGATGCATTGTACTCCACCGCATGCCTACGGAGGCACCCCAACCCTAAGGTATTTTCTTTTACCTTAGAGTCATAGTGTGAGGTCTCATCCAGACCAAGACCACAGACTATCCACGAAGCTTGGTTACTCATATCCATATCCAGATCAAACAATAAAAAAATAAAAATGTAATTCTCTGTGAGATCAATTACCATGTTTCTTTCTCTTTCGCACACATTTAATGTTTATCCTGCATTTCTTTTTGTGTAGTTTTGTTTAAATCGTATTGGGCAACTTTGCTCATAACGTACCTACGTGTGGATCCGCAGGTCCTCAACAGTGAGCAGTTTGGAGACACCACCTTTAGTGCAGGCTCACTACACTTCTTGTATCACAGTTGGTAGTAGTTTTTACAGTCTTCTTTACTTGTAGTTTCTTTTTGAGAGACATGGCATGTAATGATTAATTGTGGACATCTATATTTATGCTTACATGTAATTTTTGTGGACATGGAAATGGATAATAGATTGTAATGGAATTGGTGAATGGAAATACATGTGCTTGTGAACAGGTTGAATGCAATGAAAAAAAATATTTCCTTTGCATGTTGCTTTTTCTCCTGCTTTTGTAATTGCCAAATATTCGAATGTGGAATTATGTGCGTGGATTGGTTTGCCGAGTACCCGGATCCTAGGGGTGTCACACTTACTGTCGAAGGAATTTTTCAGCTGCCAATATAATTAGGCCAATTGTAATTTACATACCTAACAAACTCCGTAACCATCAAATATTTAGTGAAAGCAAGCACATTTTCGTGCACGTGACTTTTGAAAAAGGAAATTACATATGCATCATTTGGTTTATGAAAGCATGCAAAAACACATACTTAGGGAGTGCTACTGATCTTTTCTTTAGAATTCCGTTTATACAGCATTCGGTGGATAAAATCACACAAAAACACGTACCTAATATGATACTTTCTTTATATCTTTGGACTTCTATATTGCTCCACCGTTGCAATGATGCTAAAATCCAAGATATAAAAAAACTAACAGTAGCAGTAGACCCAGCAATATTTAAAGCATATAACAGCGCATCCCAACAACATAAATCCAACTCCCTAATTTACAATTGACCTAACTAAACTTTACTGATCTAAATCTCAATATTTCTATACATATGCAATACAAGGTAATACATGTCACGTAATCGATGTAGCGCACGCAATCCAAGACGAGAGGGAGAAGACGGCTGCGAGGCATCGGTGCGGCATGGACTCCTCACAGAATGTCGACGCCGGCAAGAGGGCGAGGGACGCCACTGTCACCTCGTTGAAGGTGGGCGCCTCGACTGGGGGAAGGATGCATGCCGCTGCACTGATCACCCGCGAGAGGGGAAGGGCCGAGGGGAGCTTGTAGGAGTGTGGCACGAATGGGGAGACGCACGATCGGGGAAGACGCTCAAGCAGCGGCTAGAAGGAGAACAACGACACCAACTCGAGAGGAAGCCTCGTCTAGGCAAGGAGTGTCGGCCTTACTTGGGGACGGGTAGGGAAGGGAAGTAGGGATGTCAGCGGGTCGGGTTTGGGGCGGGTATTGCTATTCCCAAACCCATACCCGTTTATAATATCACTACCCATACCCCCCCATTTATTAAATGGGTAATTTCTAGCAGGTACCCATATACCCGTCGGATACCCATGTACCCAATGGGTACCCATATCTTGGACATGGTAAATCTTAAGTTGTTTATAAATGTATACAAGATTTTCATAAATAGACGAAATAGAGCGAGATCGTGTAATATGCCGATTCATAAAAATGTGCAATATATAGATAATATTAAAGTTTTATATATGTTAAGTGTTTAACTCTTTTGTATTGATAGTTTTTATTTATTAAAGATACAAAAAAGTTAAATGAATATGAATAAATAGATGGAATGAGAAAATTGAGTTGGATATTCATACATATAGATCGATACATATTAGATATGAAATGGATTTAAGGCTAGTTTGAATTAAAATGCAACACACACATCTATCTTGATATATATTTTTTATTCGGATTTGGGGCGGGTTCGGGTTCGGGTACCCGCAAGGCAATCCCAAACCCATACCCATACCCGCATGGGTAGTCAATTCAAATCCCAAACCCGTCCAAAAGTAAATGGGACGGGTTTCGGGTCCTTAAATGGGGCGGGTTCGGATCGGGTACCCAATGGGTAGACCCAGATTGACATCCCTAAAGGGAAGGGCTAAGTCAAGGGCAGGGAAGGATGCATTGACGGGGAGCCCTCTCATTGGGAAAAGTGAGCTTTTATTGGGAAAGTAAAATGACCACAACATTTGGATTCATCTTCATCCAAAGGCCGAAAGTTTTGGTGCACCGTTTAGTTACATCATGTAAGATCCCTAAACCCTATATATATAGAGAGAGAGAGAGGAGTGATCCTATGAGAGCAAACAATAGTGAGAGTATGAGAGGAATGATTCTGGACCACATGATTCTCTCAGGAGAGAGAAGACCAGGAGAGAGAAAACAGAATCATGTGGTCCAGAATCATTCCTCTCATGCTCTCACAATTTTTTGCTCTCATAGGATCACTCCTATATATATATATATATGGCTAGGGAAGCTGCACTCGAGGGTGTAGCTAACTAGCTGCATCTGGCCATTTTTTCATTGATTTTTTGTGTTTTTGAAATGAAACCTAGGGGGATTTAAATCACTATATATCACCATGATATCATACCAATTTCAACTAAATTTGATATTTCTATCATCTCCATCAAGGCTATGACATTTTAACGGTTTCAGAATTATTGAAATTGACCATATCTAGATGGGCATACTAGGAGTGTTTGTTTTGCATGAAATTTGAAACACATATTCCACACAATGCCCCATAAGTTTCCTTCAAAAAATCAAAAATTAAAGAGAAAAATACCCGGGTATAGCTAGTTGGCTGCACCCCCTTGTGTAGCTTCCCTTTTCCCTATATATATAGAGAGAGAGAAAGAGACCAAAATCGAGACTTTTTTATACCCTTGTATTTTAACAAAATTAACAACACTGATCTTGCATTTGTGTAATATAGGAGCATAAGTATAATAACGAAGGAAGTAAATTGTGTGGGAATACATGAGCACATAGGTGCTATTGGAAAAACTTGAAGGGCACAAGCGTAAAAACATCAAAACACTGCGACATTTTTTCTTTAAGGAACGAATGGAAACAGTGAGAGAAAAAGCTATGGAACTTCGTGAATCCTGATAGACTATCTATTCGATAAACTGTGAGATTATTCTCTGTGTAGGTTTGAACTGTGGGCGGTTGCTTTTTTTCCTCTTTTATGGACAAATGAATAAGCAAATTGTCATTATGTGAATAGCAACTTATAAAATTTAGGTGAATTTTTAACGAAAGATGTTTCAATTTAATAATAACCTCAGATATAAATAATAGAGGAAAGAGAGCATATTTCATGAAGTACGTAACCTTACTTATACCATACCTTATTTTTTGTCTTTTTTTTTGAATTTGTTTGAAAATACCACAATGGATTTCCATCACTATATCCCTTTGATATGTCATTCCAGTTTCGTCGGTAACAAAGATTCATATGCTCTCCATCTAGAACATATAATTTTAACAATCTTATAATTTATGTAATCGATCTATTCTAGATGGAGGGCATAGAGGTCTCTGTTTCCGACGAAATTGAACTGACATATTATAGGAATATAGTTATGAAAACCCATGGTTGTATTTTCAAAAAAAATTAAAAAATAACCAAAAGTACATATATATTTCAAAATGTTTGACATATTTATAATGACTAATTAAACAAATCAAATGTTTGACCAACAAATAAAATTGGGGAGCTCGAAATACATATATATTTCAAAATTGATAAAATATAGTTATTCGAGCAGAATGCCATTGGTTGTCACTTCCATTGATCGTTCCTTTTCCTTTCTAACCTTCTCCTTGTCCCTCGCCATCTCTTTCTTTCTCTTTTGTTCTCTCTTTTTCTCCTCCCCACCTCCCCCCCTTCTCTTATTCTCTCGACTTGCAATGAACACCTCTACAATGAGGCCCTACTATACTATTTATAGCAAAGTGGAAGGGGAGTGCTTTCAAGGCATATCTATACAAGTTTCCCATGCAAGATCCTCTTCGTGCATGATGCCACATCTCTTTTTCGTTTATTTTTCTTGGGTCGTTACATAAACATAACAAATGGCGGCACTACCACCTACCATTGATAAAAGTACAAGTATACCATATACTCAGGCATGCTATTACTGGAATGAGAACTGTCATCACACGCTCTTTCAAATTACAAAAGCTTATCTTGCAATCATTTCTATTGATAAAAGGCACCTTCTTATATATCAATCGCGTGACATATAAGACGATCGGAAAAGTTATCTCGCAAACGACTAACAATACTCTAAATATCAAAAGAAGTCAAGAAATCACCCACGAGAAATTTTCGCCTAGGCGTGCATGGGGATTCTTATTCCCAGTGACCCTCATGAAACCTTTTATTTTGTTAAGAACCACATGTAAGCCATCTCTTGAAGATGCGGCTTTGATTCTAGCCAAAGCTATCTTTTCAAGAGACAACTTCGATGAGATTTGTTTACATGGAAGTCGCCTCTAGAAAAGGCGGCTTTAGGTTTGGTCAAAACAACTTCTTGAAGATGCATCTTTCATGAGACTTTTTCTCAAATATCAAGTGCAAACCTAAAGCTCTCGAAAAGGTAACACTATGGTACTTAACAAAATAAAATATTTACCGAAATTCCGGAGAATAAGAATAAGAATCCACATGTACCCTATACGAATTTTCCTCATTCAATATTCTCTACTTTTCCACACCTGAACTCATTTCTTTCCTTATATCCAAATATTTACCCTCATTATTTATTACAAAGTATTCCAAAACCCGAAGCCACTGGCAAATTCTGTCGGCCACGAGACCAGCCCCAGCCGCAGGCTGCAGCCAGTGTTCCCGTTCCGCTGCCGTCCGCGTGCTCCTCCCTCCTCTCTCATCCACCCCGCACCGTCTTCCCTGCGGCGGTGCTTCAGCCTTTCCCCTCCCGCCTTCTCCTCCCCCGTCCGCTGCCTCTCAAGAGAAGGCGAAGAAGGCGGGCGGGAGCGATCGAGGGATGAGCGTGAGCAGGCCAACAGTGCACCCCGTGGAGGCCCCTCCGCTCACCGATGCCGTACCCAACAACAACAACAACAATGTGCTGCAGAGAGTGAGGATGAAGGACATCCAGGGCATGCCCGGAACTCCCGGAGGCCTCCTCCTGCGTTCCTCCCAATTCCTCCTTGCTCTCGCCGCTCTCTGCATCATGGCTACCACCTCCGATTTCACCTCCGTCACCGCTTTCTGGTAATGCCCTCCTCCTCGCCGTAGATGATCGACATTATCCAAACATGATACTGAAAGACCTAATATCAGTGCCTCAGAATACTACAATCAAGGTCTAAACATAAAACCGCAACAAAGCCCTTTGGGAATAAACATGCAACATGCAACAAAGCCCTTTGGGGATCAGCATTGCAATGCCTGGGTGCCTCCACTTCACATGCAGTCATTTATCCACAAAACTGCAACCCAAAACTCTTCTTTCTCAATACAAAACATATCACTTTAGTTATTCACCAAGGGTCTCAAAGAGTCACGATTAGATTTATAAGACACACAAAAGTAAGGGAAAACGATCCAAGGTTAGTCGATTTTCGTTAGTTCATTTAAAACCACTTCCGTAGTAGTGGTTTCCCCGCTCACTCTGTAAGCTGCCTTATGCTGGTATTTTTAGCGCGCAACACTGGAAAAATAAGGCACATGATACTATGGGAATTTTGTTTTCTGGTATATGCTCAAGGCATTACCATTACATGAAGGAAATCAACTAGAAACACGCAGGATGCTTTATCTCGACTGGTATAATTTTAGACGAATAAAGCCATTTGAAGTTCATGTCTCATATATGCTGTTTTGACCATGAGGCATATCGGTATACAAATCCTACAAATAGTGCACAAGTAGCAAGGGCTATGTTTTATTCTGATGTACACGGCTTACTTATTGGTATTATTACTTATATGTTCATGGTGGGGACACTTATGTCAACATGGTTAAGATACACGTTTAGATAGTAATTAAAACATAGAAAACCAAGAAACATATACGCACCATGTGCACTTCATATGTGCATGCTTTTTTAACATCTCCTAAACATTTATAAGATTGTTAGACATGAAGTAATTGCAACAAACAAGGTTGCAAAAATCGGTAGTCAGTACTCGGTCGGTTGGGTAACTGACAAAGGATTAATCGGCAGTTGGATGACTAGTCGGATTTACTCAGACATTAGTCGGTTTTAAATTTTATAATTATTTTAAATATATAAATCATTTTTATACATATATTCTTATATATTTATGTTAACGCATATAGTAGTTCCTGTGTCTCTCTGTTATTTTTATTTTCAGTTGTATGCTTTATGTAATTTACCGTAGGCTTCTCTCCTATATAAGAGAGCCTAGGGCTTATGGAATAAACATCTCGTTCATTTTTTCCCAACATGGTATCAGAGCGACGATCCTAGATCGGAGTTCTTGAAACCCTAACCCTACCCTACCCCACCCGCCAGCCTCTCTTTCTCTCTCCCTCTCATCGGCGCCGTCGGGGCTCACCGCAGCCGCACCAGCACTCTCGTGCGCCGTTGCTGCTGCTCCTATGCGCTAGCGCTCCTGCGCAAGTGTGCAAGCCCCCTCTGCACACTGCGCGCTGCGTCTCCTCCGCCCACTGCGCGAGTGCGTCTCCTCTACGCGCTGTAACCCCCGCGCCTGTAGCCCTCTGCGTGAGTGCGCCTCCTCGCCTGCGCGCTAGTCTTCCGCGCGCGATCCAGCAGGCGACTGCTCCTGTGCTTCCTGTGGCTGCGCGTGCTCCAGTTGCGTTTGCGCGTGCTCCCTACGCGCGTGCGCGTGTGCTAAGCCCTAAAGCGCACACCGTCATCTACATGGGTTTAGTTGCTTGAGGTCTACACGTGCAACTAAACCCGTCTATGTCATTGTAGACGAATTTCATCCTCTGTCAATCGCTCCAGTCTTTGTCTCCAGTATGTCAGAAAGCAAGGCGGATATCCCATCCATTGGCGCCTTTCGTGGTCTAGCGCCTATTGTAAAGATGGACGGTACAAACTATGAACTGTGGGCAATGCAGTTCATGAGCATGATGAAGTCAACGGGTAAGAAGCACATTCTTATCGAACCAGAGCCTGCTGAGAAGACTGGAGCCAATGCCTCTTGGGAGGCTGATGACGCATACGCCAAAGTTTGGCTATCTGGTACGTTGGCAATTGAGATTGCCAATGACATTCTACATCAACCCACGGCCAAGGATATGTGGGACATTCTGGCGACTACATATTCGCAGGCGAAGAACGAGACAAAGATTCTACAACTCCAGCATGATATATTCACTATAAAGCAGAATGGTCGCCCTTTACATTCTCTCTACACATCACTGAGAGGGATGTTCGAGAAGCTCTACAGCTTCATGCCTCTGACAGCCACGCCAGAACAGCAGAAGACATATAGGAACGCGACTATGGTGGGTGTGTTCCTTGCTGCACTCGATCCAGAGTATGAGGCGGCACGATCCCAGATCTTGGCCGACTCTACTATTCCTCCCATGGAGGAAGTTTTCCATAGACTGAGTCGGATCACAGTTCCTTCCACGGCCACGAGTCAGAATACTTCAGCCATGGCAGCCAACAGGGGTCGCGGATTTCATCATCAGAGCCGTGGATGTGGACCCCGTGGAAGAGGAGGCCGCACTCGACCAACATGTACTTACTGTCATCGCGTTGGACACAATGAAGACACATGCTACTCGAAGTATGGGTTTCCTGCATCTGCACGAGTCGCTGAGCAGATAGAGCCTCCATCCGCTGTTACTTTGGATCAGCGGTTCGATGATCTAGTTGCTCGTCTGAGGGGCATTATTCCCCCATCTGGCCCAACACCTACTACTGAGAGTCAATCTGATGCTGCTGCTTCTACCTCTGCGTCGACCAGTGCTTCAGGTAGCATACTTGCATTTACCAGTAGTAGATCAGATTCATTACCGTGGATTATGGACTCGGGCGCTACACATCACCTATGTGGCGATCAGAGTTTACTTACAGGATACTCTCAGATTCCTCCAGGCCGAACAGTAGTCATTGCCAATGGTATACATTCCCCCATCACTGGTCAGGGGGAGATTAGATTGACATCTCTTATGCAGCTCAAGAATGTGCTACATGCACCTGACTTTTCAATGAATTTGTTGTCAATTAGTCAGATTACGAAGGATCTACATTGTCGGGCAATTTTTGACCCATCTTCTCTTATTTTTCAAGACATCCATACGGGCAACGTGATTGGTCGTGGCTATGAGCAAGGATGCCTCTACCGCCTGAATCAGACTCCATTCGTTGGAACCTCATCCCTTCCCGCTGGACCAGTATCTCCTTTATTGTGGCATCTGCGCTTTGAACATCTACCGCTTCAGAAGTTGCGTCGTCTGTTACCCCAGGGTCTTCCTCACACACCTATCCAGTGTGAGGCGTGTCAGTTGGGAAAGCATCACAGGTCGACCTTTCCCAGTCGTCCAGGTCGGAGTGGTACCTCCAAGTTCGAGTTATTTCATATTGATGTCTGGGGTCCGAGTCGTGTACCTGATCATCAGGGACACATATTTTATATAGTTTTCGTGGATGACTTCTCTCGTGTGTCATGGGTATTTTTGATGAAAAATAAATCTGAAGCAGGCAATATTATTATCCATTTTCTGAATGAAATTCAAAATGTTTTCCCCACATCTGTGAAGTTTGTGAGAAGTGATAATGCCCTAGAACTGTGCACTCATGTCCTTGCCAACTATTACTCCTCAAAAGGGATTATTCACCAAACATCCTGTGCTCATACCTCTCAACAAAATGGAGTTGCTGAAAGAAAACATCGCCACCTACTTGATGTCACAAGATCACTTCTTATACAGAGTCATGTTCCCTACTCTTACTGGGGTGATGCAGTTCTCACTGCATGTTACCTAATTAATCGTATGCCGTCCTCTATCTTGGATGAACAGATTCCGTTTTCCCTTATCTATCCTGGGAAGGATCTGTTTTCTCTTACTCCCCATGTGTTTGGTTCAGTCGCTTTTGTCCATCAGTTGTCTCCTAGTACTGACAAGCTCTCTCCTAGGGCTGTCAAGTGTGTCTTCGTTGGGTACTCCAGAACTCAAAAGGGGTACAAGTATTTTGATCCTCTGCGTCGGCGGTATATGGTCAGTACAGATGTTACATTTTTTGAATATGTAATGTATTTTTCAGCCTCAGGTGATCAACAACTACCTCCACTGCCTACCGATGCCATATACATGACACCACCACCTCCAGCACCGTCACCACCACCACCACCGTCACCACCACCACCACCACCACAAAATCCCCGTCTCACCACTACCGTTCCATTATACCCGCAAGCATCCTCCCGCTCATGGCCATGACTCGTCTCCTAGCTCGCCTATGGTATGTAATGAAGATACTTCTATTGATGGATCTAATGATATTTATGAGCAGGATATGTTGCAGGGGCCAGATGAGGACACAACTGATTTAGATGTTCCTATTGCTATACGCAAATCGAAGAGGAGTTGCGTTACATATTTCTTGTCAGCTTCTGTGTCATTTGAGCGACTATCTGGGGATTTCAGGAACTTTGTGGTGGCTCTGTCAGCTGTAGATATTCCACGGAATTATCAAGATGCTCTGCAGGACAGTAGATGGTGGCTAGCAATGGAGGAAGAAATGGCGGCACTACAATCTAGAGGAACTTGGAGTCTAGTTCCTATACCTCCAGATGTGACCTCGGTGAGCTGCAAGTGGGTGTTTACGGTGAAGCACAATGCAGATGGTTCTATTGACAGATACAAGGCACGCCTTGTTGCACGTGGTTTTACACAGACATACGGGGTGGATTACCTTGATACATTCTCGCCAGTAGCCCGTCATTCCACTCTCCGGATCTTGTTGTCAGTCGCAGTTAATCGAGAGTGGCCGATGTATCAGTTGGATGTGAAGAACGCATTCTTATATGGAGATTTGCAGGAGGAAGTCTACATGCAACAGCCACCCGACTTTGATGTTGAGGGGGAGTGTTCCAAGGTGTGCAGACTTCATAAGGTTATCTATGGCCTTAAGCAGAGCCCCAGAGCATGGTTTCAGAAGCTCTCAGACCTCTTTGAAAAACAAGGATACAAACGCTCCAATGCTGATCATTCCTTGTTTGTACAGAAGACTTCTAGAGGTATTATTGCAATTATGGTTTATGTAGATGACATCTTGATTACATGAGATGATGAGCAAGGCATAAAGCAGGCGAAAGAAAAGCTGGGAAGCGAATTTGTTACTAAGGATCTTGGAGTCCTTAGATATTTTCTGGGACTGGAATTTGCTAGAAATCCGTATGGATTAGTAATGTCGCAGAGGAAATATGTTACAGATCTGTTGAGTGAAACATGTATGCTTGGGTGTCAGCCTGCTACGACATCAATGGATCCCAGCATGAAGCTCTATGATGATGACACAGAGGAGGTGGACAGGAGAAGATACAGAGAACTGGTAGGCAAACTGTTGTATGTCACGATCACTGGACCTGATATATTATTTGCAGTGAGTCGTGTGGGCCAGTTCATGGAGCAACCACGTCAGGTTCATATGGATGCAATACATATGATTCTTAAATATCTCAAATCATCTCCGGGTGCAGGTTTGCTATTCAAGAAGGGAAAGGGGATTTCTATCTCAGCATGTGCGGATGCAAACTATGCAGGATGTCCCAAGGACAGGAAGTCCACCTCAGGGTTTGCAGTCTATGTAGGAGATGCTCTAGTCTCATGGAGGAGCAAGAAACAAACGGTGGTAGCTAGATCTAGTGCTGAATCCGAATATAGGGCTATGGCCCAGGCTAGCACAGAGATGATGTGGGTGAAGGCTGTACTTACAGACCTATGTCTAGATGTACCACTTCCTATGAACTTGAAATGTGATAATCAGGTAACCTTGTTCATTGCAAACAACCCAGCATTCCATTAGCGGACCAAGCATATTGAGGTTGACTGTCACTTCATATGTGACATGATTCAGAAGGGGTTCACTGCTACATCTCATGTTGCCTCAGAGAATCAAACTGCTGATATATACACCAAGGCATTACTACGAGGCCCATTCCAGAAGTGTGCGTCCAAGCTGAGCATGATTGATATCTATGCTCCATCTTGAGGGGGAGTGTTAACGCATATAGTAGTTCCTGTGTCTCTCTGTTATTTTTATTTTCAGTTGTATGCTTTATGTAATTTACCCATAGGCTTCTCTCCTATATAAGAGAGCCTAGGGCTTATGGAATAAACATCTCGTTCATTTTTTCCCAACAATTTACATAGATTCATACATTTTTTATATTATCATATAATTGAATTTAAATAAATTATTAAGCCTATTAGAATAAGTTTGCTTTAAAAATATAAAAATAAAAAATATGGAACTCCAAGCAAGAATCGATTGACTAGTCAGCCTAGTTGGAATTAATCAATACTCGATCGGCCATCCCAACGACTAAATTAGTCGGACCAGTCCGGGGACCTTTACAATAGCGATTGTCTTTGTACTTTTTCGTCTCCTTGCAATGTTAGCGAGGAAAGAAATAACAAATGTGTGCATTTACAAAGAAATTACGAGCTTAAGTTCATGAAAAAATCACAGGACACTCAAGTCAGAAAATTAGCTAACAACAAATGAATTAATTCAAGATTGAGTATCTTACTTTAGTGCTCACACATTAAACTTGTGAGCAACTCCTTACGCTGCCCTTTAGTTTCTACCCACCCTCAACTTTCTGCCATATATCTTAACCAAGGGGAAAATAAGTTCTTAGGTTCCTTCACCTCCTTTAAGATTGCTTAGATGCACACTACCTAGAACAACCATTAATATACCATTATGAGAACATCATCTAAGACGTCAATAATGATGCTTGTTTAAGGGGATTAGAAAATAGTGCAGTCTAACTTGAATTTGATGAGAAAAAGAACGGTGTTCTGATGCAGACGGAAAATTTCGATGGTGGAACAAAATTCTTTAATGGTGGAAAATATTTGGTGAAAGAAGTTAGAGGGAGCAATAAGAGAAAAAACTCGCAGGATGTGAGGGATTTTGAGAAAAAGAATCGCGGAGGCTGCGTAGAGAGAGAAGAGAGAAGGGGAAGGGATAAATGGAGAAACTCCATTTTGATTTAACTTCAACTGTCCTAATACATAACCCTTTGCTCCCTTTATATAGGAGGGAAGAGGGTACTACAATGAAAATTAGAAGGAAATAAATAAAATAAAAATCCTATAAATGGACTCTACCAATTTTAAATAGATTTTTTTACCACGGATTAAATTATCAATAAAAACTAATTTGATCTCAATTAATTAAACTCTAATTAATGGACGGAAAATAAAATTCTAATTTATAAAATTGGCGGATTGAGCCTTAATTCGTTGTTTCATGCTACATCAGCTCTCTGTCGCTTTGAAAAACCAATCTCCTAATGAGTTGCTATATGTAACTTCAGACTATAGGCATGGAGAATTCCCTCATCTTTCAATTTGGGTGCTACTTCATTTTCAACCTCTTTTTGTATTTCTTTTTACCAAGGTATGGAAATGCAAATGTTAGCCTCTTCACTTAAATAGAAACCTCCACATAATCTCTTAATTATTCTTTAGTCATTAGATAAACGCTCCTTTATTCTTTAACCATTAGATAAAAAGTTTTTTGGGTGAGGGTCTTCTCATAAATTTCCTAAATCAATTCCTATCCTTGATATTGTGTTGGATATGATTTCCCATTGGGATATACCCTCCTTTCTTGAGTAAACCCTTTCTAGAGTTTTCTTCATCATCGTCCAACGGCGACGACAACAAGTAGTAGGTGGCGACGGCTATCGCTTGCTTGATGGTGGAGCTTCATGATGTCCTGGAGATGATGATGATGATTGTGGTGTCGATGGGGACCGTGGGGGTTGGGTGCTAGGTGGCGATGTGTGCACGCGAATGTGGGAAGGTTGTCTGCGGTGAAGGGTGATATCGAGGGGTTCCGTGGGAGATTGACAGTGGCGTTGGGGAAAGATGCTGGGGTTGCGTGGAATGTTGGAGGCAAGGTGTGACGATGAGGATGCGAGGCGACGACGATGGCGAGGCTGTGAGGAGTGGTGGAGCTTGTTTGGGGACGTTTTTACGATGACGGGTCTGGGATGGCGAGAAGGGGCGATGTTGGATCCATTAGGGCGTCATAGGGGGCTACGAGGGGGCTGTAGGAATTTGCGAGGGTGTTAGAGCGACCGGTGGGGGCGATGGAATTGATTCCATTAGTAGCGACTGATCTGAAATGTGCTCGACAACAAACCCAAACCATCCTTTTTCTTCTTTTTCTTCAATTTCTTTGCATTGTGGCATTCAAACTTACTTTGTAGGGGTGCTGGACTAACAAGACTGCCATAAACAATGGCTTCAGAGACAGGTAGCTTCACCATAGCCCTTATCTGGCAGTAATATCAATGGCTTCTTCCTCCCATTGTCGTTGCATATTCGTCAAGCCTTGGAGTATGTTGAAGAGTGCTTCTCTAACATTACCACGTCATGCATGGTTCGTTGAACGAGATTCTTTCATTGTGTCTTTGGGAGATCCTTTGTGTGGATCGTCAGATTGTGAGGATGACATGTTGGCCATGCTTTGATACCAATTGATGCAAACATAAAATTGGAACGGTTGAAAAAAAATCTTTGACGGTTGAAAATATTTGGTGGAAGAAGTTGGAGGGAGCAAGCAGAGATAAAACTCGTCGGATGCGAGGCATTTTGGGAAGAAGAAACACGAAGATCATATGGAGGGAGAAGAGAGAAGGGGAAGGGGCAAATGGAGAAACTCCAATTTGATTTAACTTTAACTGTCCCAATTCATAACCCTTTGCTCCCTTTTTATAGGACAAAAGAGGGGATTACAATCAAAATTGAAAGGAAACAAATAAAATAAAAATCCTAACAACTCTTAATTATTCTCTAACCTGCCTAACAAATTATATAATTAAATCTTAAATGGACTCTAAACAACTAACTAATTAATTTGAGATCACAAATGATTTCATTATTTTAAATATAAATAAAATTTGCAACGAACTTAATTATCCGTAAAAATAATTTGACCCTAATTAATTAGTCTCTAATTAACGGACGAAAAATAAAATTCAAATTTATAAAATTGGTGGATTGAGCCCTAATTTGTCGTTTCGTGCTGCATCGATGTTCATCTTTGATAGATGATCACGTAAGTTTACTGAAAACTAGAAATTACAAGTACTTTTACCAAAACTTAATTGAAGAGCGTACATGCACCAAGGTGTTCCTGGAGCCACAGTGCCCAAAGATGACAATAAGCTTAGTCGTCAACTCTCGACCAATATGTCATGACCTCCAAACTCTTCCAGAACTGCACCACCCTAGAAATATCCAACCCGGGCAACCACAACACTCCACACTCTACACTTATTTAGATTTGCCACTCTTGAAGGAGAGGTAGTCAATGTCCTCCTCATCACCCCCCGTACCAAGCATGAAACCACAATATTCAAGGCAAATTTAGTCCGGAAAGTTCTCATCATCAATCTATTGCATTTAAGTATCTTTTTCATCAGAGGGCACACCAAGCTACAATCCTTAGCCATGCTTATCTTCCCCAAGTCATTTTGCTTCGCCCAAGCCATGCATATAATTCTTGATTGGGAACTCCTCCTGCTTGGTTCAACGATCCCATCCCGTAGAAGACTAGTAATATGCAATTGAAACCTCTCTATCTGCAATCAAAGCAAAGAACCTACGGAACCTATAACAAAAGTCCCTTCCTCCATCTTGTCCCCATACCATAAATAAAAAGTCGATCCATCCCCCCATCACCGGGCTCAGCAACACGACAAATGCCATTGTATCAATTGACATATGAGGTCATTTTTTTCTCACCACCCAGCATGACCTTGCTCATCATCCTCGGCCTAATGACCCCCAATCCACCCTCATCCAAAGATCTAGAAAGCATATCCCAAGAAATAAGGGCCTCGTAACTAAACATAGTCTCCAAACGTAGACGAACTATAAAATTAGGATGGTTGGCGATGTCGAATCGAGCAAGACCAAACACCCCTTTACACATACACAACCTTTATACCAACCAATATATGAGCAATTTGCCTTGATTTGAAAAGGTGAGGAGTGAAGAGTAGATGATTAACTGTCAATTATAATTGTACAAAACAAACCACCCTTGTATAACAAGGGCAACTCTTATATTCCGTATGCCATTGTTCCATCGATTCACTAGTGTATTTATAATTGATATAAATAAATCGATTAATACAAATTTACTAGATTCAATGCTTTAGGCTTGAAAGTTAAATAGGGAAGGCGATCTTTGGGTGGGGTTTGTTCTCCTTTTGATTTTTGAGGTGGAAACTAGAATTAGTTGTTGCAATTTTTGCCTTCTTGTGAATTGTGCATCCACTCCTCTCTCTTCACCACCCAAAATAAAGTAAAAACAAATGCAATTTGGTGAAATATTGGTGAAATTTCATCGATATTTTGGTTTCAACATAGAACCAGAATATCGAGCGATATGGCAATAAGGGGGCCTCTTCAGGTCATTCCTTCACAAATGTTGGTTGATATGGGCAAAATTTCAGTGAAATTTTAATGAAATCTTGCCGAAATATTGTATCAACATGATGCCGATATGGAAACCGATATCGATATTTGTAGAGATATAATTTACATTTATGTATTGTTTATATATTTTCTATTCTTCTGTCCACTTTATGTAATTTGCCCATAGGTCTCCCTATATAAGAGAGCCTAGGGCCCAAGGAATAAACAACTTTTTCTCTTTTCCCAACATGGTATCAGAGCAACGGTCCTATATCAGAGCTCCCGTATCAAAACCCTAACCCTAAACCCCACCTCAAACCTCTTCCTCATGCACGTGCCGCCTAGGGCTTCTGCGCCCAACCTCGGCAGGATTCCGTACCCACGCAGGCTGCCTCCAGGCCTTCGCCCAGCCACCGCGGGCTTCCGCACCCCCACTGCCTGGTCGCAAGGCCCCTCCCCCTTCCCTGCGGGCCCCCTCTCTGTCGCCAAGCCCCCGCCAAGCCCTGCTAGGCCCCCACAAGCCATCCTCCTATCGCCGTGTGAACCTGCTGCTAGGTCTTTGTGCACTAGCGCTGGCCTAGGACGGGCCTCATGGATCCCCTCTCTTTGACCGGCTGCACCTACTTGCTCCAAGGGGTGCTGCCAATCCTCCCCTTTAAAGAGGGACACCTCCGTCGAGCTTTCTCCATTGATGAGATTGGTTGCACAAGTCTGCATATGCAACCAAATCTCCCTATGTCAATGTAGACAAACACTTGTCTAGTTTCCAATCCTAGTAATCTTCAATCGTCATGTCAGAAAGCATGGTAGATATCCCCTCCACAGGCGCCTTCAGAGGTCCTGCGCCTATAGTAAAGATGGACAAGATGGACTATGAACTGTGGGCCATGAAGTTCATGAGTATGATGAAGTCTACAGGTAAGAAACATATTCTTACCGAGGAAGAGCCAACTGAGAAGACTTGGATTAATGCTTCATGGGAGGCAGATGATGTATATGCCAAGGTTTGGCTCTCAGGCACATTGGCATAGAGATCGCCAATGATATCCTCCATCAGCCCACAACCAAGGCTATGTGGGATTTTCTTGCTGCTACTTATTCATAAGCTAAGAACGAGACAAAGTTTCTGCAACTTCAGTGATGCAGAAGCGATTCGGCTTCGCTAAAAATATGATATTTTTTATGGTGGATTTTTTGGTAGAAGAAAGAGAGGGGTTGAGAAGAAGAACTCGTCGGGAATACGAGAGGCTGAAGGAGGAGAACCGTGAAGACCACGTGGGAGAAGGAGAAGGAGAGAGATAAGAGAGATAGACTCAATTTTTCATAATACTTGACTGAATAAAAATACCGGACTACCCTCTCTTTATATAGGAGAGATGGGTTTACAAAAATAGTAAACTCATTTAAATTGACAACCGACTTGCCTAAACTGACTCTAACTAATTAATTGACCCAATTTCAAATTAAAATCTACGAAATAAACGTTGAGATCACATGCGATCTCAATTATTAAATTAGACCATTACGACCGCTAAAAACGTAAATAAAATTGACGATTAACTAATTAAATAAATACGGCCCTATAATTTGGGGTCACGCTGCATCAACTCTCCGCCGCTTTAAAAAATTCGTCTCCCGACGAATTGCTTGATGTAGGTGCATCGCTGGAGATTTTGATTTTGCAATGGTAGCTGCAGGCACTCCAATTCGATCCCTCTTCAATGCTACGTTTATAGTTTCTTTCCACTGAGGGGCACGGTTGCAAATATTCTACCCCTTCACTTAATTTGTTCCAATAACATAATTTACCTTCCAATTTGCCCTTTAAATAAAAACTCTTGTCATAGGGGAATATTTTGCAATTTTTCCAATTCAACCCCAAATCCCTGAAATTGAGGGATTTGGTTCCTATGGCCGAAACAGTACTCGATAGGGTTTCTCCCCTTCGTCTTAAGCAGTGTCCATCGTTAGGGCTCTGCCTCCTCTGGTGGCGCGGAATGGTGGCCCCGACGGCATGGTGAACGGCGGCCCTGGACTCGCGGGGGTTTGGTGTGGCTCTAGGCGGTATGGCCTGGGCATTAAGGAGAAGGGATAGGTAAGCGATGGTTGGGGCGGCAGGGTGTGGCGGCAACACCCCGGGTGGGCGAGGGTCGCGGCGCTTTGGGGAGGGTTTGGGAGAGGGGAAGGCGGTCGCGGTGACGAGGGGTGGTGTGAACGGCGGTGGCGGGTGGGTCTGGTCGGGGTTCTGGGATTCGGGAGTGGGGCTTGGGGTTGCGGGAAGTGAGGGATGCAGCGGTGGAGTTGCGGTGGTTGGGGGGTTCCTGGGGAGGTCTGTCGGAGGGAGAGGGGGTCGGAGGCGCAGGCGGTTCGGATGAGGCTTGGGGGCGACGGTGCGGGGGTGGTGATGCGCAGGGGTGGGCGAAGGGCTGGGAGCGTTGGGTGAGCTCAGGAGGGAAAGGGTAGGGCGCGGGGAGCTGGCGTAGTCGAGCTGTAGGGGAAGGAGTTGCGGAGATAAGGTTGCGGCGGAAGGAGGTACCTGTAACAGCTGGGGTTGTGCCGAGACAGTCGAAGAGGGCGGCGGGATCGATTTCGGTGGCAAAATCGGATCTGGAAGATGCTGGACAGCGACCGAATCGTCTTCGAATTCAGATTCTTCGTCCGCACTTTCATCAAATATCGGCTTCGTATCATCTTCGTATTGTTGCACAGGAGTCGTATCAAATAAATCTTCATCCGCAATGAGACTACCTTTGTTTTTTGCTTCGAAATCGGGTTGAACAGCGGCTGCAAAAATCTGATTTTTATCGTTGACGAACAAATCTTCGTCGATTTGCGAGCACAACCACTCTTGTACTTTGAGACTTGATAGAAGGCGATATTTGAACTTCCTCGAGCGTGAACGTGAATGCGGATCATGAGATAGACGACTCAAATCGTATTGCATCCTCCAAAATGTGATCGGATCGTCGAACCGTGAGAACGATTCGGTTTCCATGCTCTGATACCAACTGATGCAGAAGCGATTCGGCTTCGCTAAAAAAATGATATTTTTTATGGTGGATTTTTCGGTAGAAGAAAGAGAGGGGTTGAGAAGAAGAACTCGTCGGGAATACGAAAGGCTGAAGGAGGAGAACCGTGAAGACCACGTGGGAGAAGGAGAAGGAGAGAGATAAGAGAGATAAACTCAATTTTTCATAATACTTGACTGAATAAAAATACCGGACTACCCTCTCTTTATATAGGAGAGATGGGTTTACAAAAATAGTAAACTCATTTAAATTGACAACCGACTTGCCTAAACTGACTCTAACTAATTAATTGACCCAATTTTAAATTAAAATCTACGAAATAAACGTTGAGATCACATGCGATCTCAATTATTAAATTAGACCATTACGACCGCTAAAAACGTAAATAAAATTGACGATTAACTAATTAAATAAATACGGCCCTATAATTTGGGGTCACGCTGCATCATTCAGTATGATATCTTTATTATCAAGCAGAATGGACGCCCTCTTCACTCACTATATACATCCTTGCGTGGGATGTTCGAGAAGCTCTATAGCTTCATGCCTCTCACAACTCCTGAGCAGCAGAAGATGTATAGGAATGCCACCTTGGTTGGTGTATTCCTAGCAGCCCTAGATCCTGAGTATGAGGCGACCCGTTCTTAGATTTAGACAGACTCTACTATTCCTCCTATAGAGGAAGCCTTCCGCAGGCTCAGTCGGATCACTGTTCCATCTTTTACAGCCAATCAGATGTCTTCAGCGACGATGGCTTCCCGAGGTCGTGGAGGATCTTCTCAGTTACGTGGTCGCGGACCTCGGGGCGGAGGAGGTCGTGTTCGTCAGCCAAGTACTTTCTGCCATCGTCTTGGACATACAGAGGATACATGCTACTCCAAACATGGATTCCTTGCCTCTGCTCAAGTGTCTGAGCAGATTGAGCCCCCAACTGCTCCCTCTTTGGATCAACATTTTGGGGATCTTATAGCACAATTGAGGGACATTATACCTCCTTCCAGTCTTATGACGTCTTCATCGGCCCCCGGGAGTCATTCAGATGTCGTTGCTTCAGCCTCTCCAGTACCTCAGGTAGTACATATGCGCTCACTAGCAGTAGTGGGTCTGATGCTATAGAATGGATTATGGACTCTGGTGCCACACATCATTTCTGTGGAGGCAGGGATCAACTTACGACCTACAGACAGGTTCCTCCAGTACGGAGTGTGGTTATTGCAGATTGGACTCATTCCCAATCACTGGACATGGGGAGATTAGCTTGACGCCCTCTATGCATCTACAGAATGTGTCACATGCACCTAATTTCTCTATGAATTTGTTGTCCATTAGCCATATTACGAAGGATTTACATTGTTGAGCCATTTTGACCCATCATCTCTTGTTTTTAGGACATCCTTACGGGAAGGTGATTGTGTGTAGTCGTGAGCAGGGTGGTTTCTATCGCTAGTTCAAACTCCCTATACCGAAATCTGCTCTCTATTTGCTGGACCTATGTCACCATTCACGTGGCACATGTGTTTTGGTCATCTCCTACTCCAAAAATTGCATCGTGTTCTGCCTCAGATCTCGCCTCACGCATCCTTTCAATGTGATGCATGTCAGTTGGGAAAGCATCATCGCTTTGCCTTACCCAGTCGTCAGAGTCGGAGCAGTAGCTCCATTTTTGAGTTGTTTCATATAGATATTTGGGGTCTCAATCGTGTTCCTGATCACCATGGACATCAGTTTTATCTAGTTGCTGTTGATGATTTCTCTTATCTGTCTTGGGTCTTTTTATTAAATAATAAATCTGAAGCTGGAGATATTATCAAAAATTTCTTAACCGAAGTACATAATGTGTTTTCTGTTTCTGTGAAGATTGTGAGAACTGATAATGCCTTGGAATTTTATACTAATACTCTCTCCAATTTTTTTTCAACCCAAGGTATTATTCATCAAACATCATGTGCCTATACTTCCCAACAAAATGGTATTAGAGAAAGGAAACATCGTCATTTGCTTGATGTTACTAGGACTCTTCTCATTCAGAGTCATGCTCCTCATTCTTTTTGGGACGATGTTATTCTAACGGCATGTTATCTTATTAATCGCATGCCCTCATCAGTCTTGGGTGGGAAATTTCCTCTCTCTCTTGCCTTTCGTGAAAAGGAATTATTCTCACTTACTCCTCGTGTGTTTGGCTCACATCGCCTTCATCCACCAGTTGTCTCCAGGTATTGACATGCTCTCTCCTAGAGCTGTCAAGTATGTTTTTGTCGGGTACTCCAGGACACAGAAAGGGTACATGTGTTATGATCCAATGCGCAGGAAGTATTACGTTAATGCCGATGTCACCATTTTCAAGTCCGTGATGTACTTTTCTCCTACAAGTGATCGGTTGATGCCTTCAAACACTGATGATGATATATACATGCCACCACCACCATCATTACCTCCTCTACCACCACCACCTCCTTCACAACTACCACCACCACTACCTACGCCACCTCCACCTACTATTACGGTCCTAGTTCCAACCTTGCCACATCATTATACCCGTCGACCTGCTTCTGCTCATGGTCACCGCTCATCATCTAGCACACATGAGGTATGTTCTGATAACACAGTTTCTAATGATGGGTCTAATGGTCTACCTGAGCAGGATTCTTTATAGGGGACAGATGTGGAAGCTACTGATTTGGACTACCTATTGTGCTTCAGAAGCATAAGCATAGCTGTGCGTCATATCCTATAACATCCATGATCTTCTTTGATCGCCTCATGGGCGATTTCAGTAGTTGTGCAATAGCATTATCAGTTGTGGTCATTCCATGGAGTTATCAAGAGGCTCTGAAGGATGGTCGATGGCGTTTGGCTATGGAAGAGGAGATCACTGCTCTTGAGTCGAGAGGTACTTGGAGCCTCATCCCCGCTCCTCCTGGAGTGTCTATAGTAAGCTGTAAATGGGTTTTTACGGTAAAGCAAAATGTAGATGGTAGCATCGACAGATACAAGGCACGCATGTTGTTCGTGGGTTTACTCAAACATACATTGTGGATTATCTTGACACATTCTCACAAGTTGCTCGTCATTCCACCTTACGGATTCTTATCTCTGTTGCCGTGGCTCGAGATTGGCCGTTGTTTCAGTTTGATGTCACGAATGCATTTCTGTATGGTGATCTTCAAGTGGAGGTCTGCATGCAACAACCACCTAGATTTGTTGTTGAGGAGGAGTGTTCACAGGTATGTAGACTTCATAAGACGATCTATGGACTTAAGCAGAGCCCTAGAGCTTGGTTCCAGAAGCTCTCAGATTTGTTTGAGAAAGAGGGGTACAATGGGTCACCCTCCGAGTCAATAGCTAAAGTCGGAAGAGGACAGCAGCAACTATCATATATGCCGACTACCTTCTGCGAAATCTTCTAGACTACCTTCTCAGGCGTTCGAATGCAGATCATTCCCTTTTTATACAGAAAACATCCAGAGGTATGATTGCTATTATGGTGTATGTGGATGGCATTCTTATTACAGGAGATGATATGTAGGGAATAAAGAGGGCGAAGGAATTTCTGGGTCGTGAATTTGTTACCAAGGAGTTAGGAGCTCTTAGATATTTTCTGGGATTGAAGTTTGCCAGAAATCAACAGAGGCTTGTAATGACTCAGAGAAAATATGTTACTGACTTACTAATTGACATAGGTATGCTTGGATATAGACCTGCAACTATACCCATGGATCTAAGCATGAAGCTCTATGATGATGATACTGATGAGGTTGACAGAAGACGATAACGAGAGTTGGTTGGAAAGCTTCTTTACGTCACTATTACAAGACCTGATATTTTGTTTGCAGTCAGGCAGTTGAGCCAATTCATGGAACTACCTCGTCAGGTTCATATGGATGCAATACAAACGATACTAAGGTATCTTAAATCATCTCCAGGTGCATGACAACTATTCAAAAGGGGTAGCTCTATTACTATTTCAACATGCGTAGATGCATACTATGCAGGGTGCCCCAAGAACAGGAAGTCCACGTCCGGATTTGCTATATTTGTTGGAGACTTACTAGTCTCATGGAGAAGTAAGAAGCAAACTTTGTTGCTAGATCTAGTGCTGAATATGAGTATAGAGCTATGACACAAGCATGTGCATAGATGATGTGGGTTTGAGCAGTCCCAAGACTCCCAACTGATTTACATATAGATGTACCACTTCCCATGTCGCTGGAATGCGACAATCAGACTGCCTTATTTATTGCTAATAGTCCTGCATTCCACGAGAGGACAAAGCACATTGAGGTGGATTGCCATTATATATGTGACATGATCCAAAAAGGCTTCATTGTTACATCTCATGTCAGCTCAGAGGACCAAACGGCAAACATTTTCACTAAAACCCTACTTAGAGGGTCCTTCCAGAGGTGTTCATCCAAGCTGAGCATGATAGATATCTATGTTCCATCTTGAGGGGGACTGTAGAGATATATATCACATTTATGTATCGTTTATATATTTTCTGTTCTTCTGCCCACTTTATGTAATTTGCACATAAGTCTCTCCCTATATAAGAGAGCCTAGGGTCCAAAGAATAAACAGCTTTTTCTATTTTCCGAACAATATTCAAACCCTTGACTTAAACCCTCTCAATACCTAGCAATTTCTGGAAAAGGCTGCGCAATTGCAATTTATAAATTGTGATGTAATATGCTTGTCTTTTAAAAAGGGCCTTTTTACGAGAAAACATTTGAGTTGGAGACCTTTTTGGAAATTGCAAAGTGATTTGGATGATAATTATTCCTTTGGAATACGGATGTTTGTTGGGTTGCTAGGAAGGATTGGTGACTGATTGCTTAGGAGATAAAACTATAGAAGTGTAGACAAGTTTTTGAGTGCCTTACTTTATGAGGAAATCAATCACCTTTTTTTAGATGTACATTGCTGGGGAGTGTTGGTTTCTTATAGTCTGGAATCCATTCTTCATTTGGGCTTCCCCTTGACCTACATGGAGTCGACAAAGGTGACCTCATGCGTAAAACTAGTGCACACCATTTTGTAACCTGTCCCTTTGAACTTGTTTAGATTCTATTTCTTTTTTTAAAGATTAGGTTTCTCCATCAATACATTATATCTATTGTATCTTGTCTTAGACGTTCTTAATCAAAATCTACTTTTGATTCTTAATCACATCGATATATTTCAATTACTGCAATATCTTTGTCCCATCAATGGCGCCTATCTTTCTCAATAGATTTTCTTACCATCTCCCAGTTCCTTCAATGCATCACTTCTGCGTAAAGAAAAATGGAGTTAATATCATCACCTTCAAATCTCCGACTTAAATTTGTTCCTTTTTGAGCAAAAAAAGTTTTTTTTTCAACAATCTCTAGTTACTTTAAGTAAAAAAGGCCATTAACACAAAAAACTGGATTTCCATGCCATTTGGTCAGGTTAGGCATTGTTATGGGGATAGAGGAGGCAACAGAGGCAACCAACTCTAAATTGAGCTTGCTGACATTTACGAGAAAATAAAGTGGCTCTGTGTGGGGGCGTTGATGAGTTGGAAGCTTGAGAGGAGGCTTCAGTCTATGTGGGGGTATTTGTCGAGGACGAGCTCTCGATGACACGAAAGTGGCAGTTGGGATGAATGCAAATTTCATATGGTTTGAGTGTGACACTGAGGTGACACGGGTTGCTCAGCCCAAATGAGGATTCTTACATAGAGTCAAGGGAGCAACAACGAAAAAGATAGTGGGGCGATACGTGTAGGAGTGGAGAGCTGAGATTCTTCCCTTATACAAAATAAATATGGTCGTATAGGGCTTGTGAGATATGGCAGTGGAAAGAAAATGATGACTTGTTTTTTTATGGGGACTTAGGGTTTTCTTATATAAAGAGGAGAAATCTTAGATGACAAATTAAAAATAGAGAAGAAAGAAATAGAAAATACATAAAAGATAAGAAAGATAAATATCCCTCTCAATCACCCCCTTAAGATGGAGCATATATGTCAATCATGCTCAACTTGGAACAACACCTTTGGAATGACCCTCTGGCTAAAGCCATGGTGAAGACATTTTTTGTATGTTTCCTTGAGCTGATGTGGGAAGTAGAGATAAAATGCTTCTAAATCATGCCAAGTGTATAGTGACAATCTACCTCAATGTGCTTAACTCCTCCTCAAAGGTAAGATTGTTACCAATGAAAAGAGCAGCTTGGTTGTCACATTGTAGGCTTGTAGCTGCACAGGAAGATGCACATCAATTAGATCAGTCAAAACGGATATGACCCACATCATCTCAATGCTCCCGTACGCCATGGCTCTGTATCCTGACTCGGCACTGAATCTCGAAATCACCGTACGCTTCTTGCTTTTCCATGACGCCAGAGAGCTATCTATGAACACTGCATAGATAGAGGTAGATTTTCAGTCCTAGGGACATTATGCACAGTCAGCATCTCTGCACACACATCGTGATAGCAATTGATGTCCCTCTTCTAAAGAACAATACGATACGCGAAGAGGGCTTCAAATACCTCGGAATCATATGAATTCACATCCAGGTATGTCCCTCTCAGCATCTCCATAAAGTGGCTAACTTTGTTCCCAACAAAGGAGATGTCTAGCATAGTAATAGTTACATAGAGGAGCTACCCAATAAGTTCCATGTATCTCCTCTTATCCAAGGCCTTAAATGTCGGTTTCGGTCACCATTTCGGTACCGACCAAAACAGAATTTCGATGGAATTTCGACCGAAATTTCGGTCATTTCGGTCAATTTTGTACTAGGACCCCCATATTTCGGTCATTTCGGTCGAATTTCGATTTCGACTGGATATCGATATTCGAATGAAATTCGATCGAATTTCGCTGAAATTTGAGGCCATGCTCTTATCCACCTCCTCCGTATCATCATCATCATCATATAACTTCATGCTTGGTTCCATGGGAGTATTGGCGTGTTTGGAATATGCTACCTTTGTCTCTGAAAGGAGATCCATAATACACTTTCTCTGGCATATTACAAGACTCCGTTGGTTCTTGGGGAACTCAAGCTCTAGGAAGTATCGTAAACCGCCAAGATCCTTGGTGACATCCCGTTGTCCAAGGAACTCCTTAGTCACACTAAGACCCTGCACATAATCTCTAGTAACATTAATATCATCGACATAAACCAGAATGACACCGAGGCCTCTTTGAGTTCTCTGAACAAACAGTTAATCTCATAAAGTCATGTTACTTTGCCAAGTTCGAGAGCTTATGAAACCATGCTCTGGAACTCTGTTTAAGGTCATAGATAGGTTTATGAAGTCTGCAAACCTTCTGACACTCCCCTACGATAATGAACCCATGTGGCTAGTACATGTAGACTTCCTCCCGCAAATTACAATATAGAAAAGCGTTTTTCACATCTAGTTGGGATATGGTTCAATCCTGTACCACTTCAACAAAAAGAAAGATCTGAAGCGTAAAATGATGTGCTATAAGAGAGAACGTATCCGGATAGTCCACCCTATAAGTCTACATGAACCTACGAGCCACAAGCCTAGCCTTGTAGTGACCAATACTGTCATATGCATGGTGGTTCACTGTAAGTACCCATAGAAGCCCCTGGAGGAGTAGTAACCAAGCTCCATGTGCCACGCGATTGGAGCGTTGCCATCTTCTCTTCCATAGTTAGACATCACTGAATATCTCACATAGCCTTCTGATATGTTTGTGGGATCTCTGCAACTGAGAGATCCATAGCAAACATCTTGAAATCCATTGAAGGATTGTCCAAAGAGACATATGCAACAAGTAAATACCTATCACATGTAAGCCTTCGCTTCCTAAGAGCAATGGGCAAGTTGAGGTTCTCTGGACCATTTGTGTCATGTAAAGTAGCCTCCTAAGTATGCACCTATTCGACCTACAAAGTAGCATGTTGTACAAACAAATCACTAGTGCCATCATTAGAACCAAGTGCGTGCTCAGATTATACCTGAGGCGTGTTAGATGATGGGGATGTCATGCAAGTTGGAGGTATAGTTGTGAGCATACATACGTAAAAATGAAGCAAAAACCGAACCAAAGGAGTATGCACCATAGTAGCAGGTGGAATGACGGAGGTGGTGGAGGTATAAGAGGTACCGCAGGTGGAGGTGGTGGTGCCATAGGAGGGATGTAAACCTCGTTAGCAAAGTCAGACGGGGTTAGCCTATCATATGTATGAGAAAAATACATGATTGACTCAAAGAAGGTAACATTAGCACCAACATAGTACTTCCGTTTAATTGGATCAGGACACTGGTACGACTTCTGGGTCAGGAGTAGCCCACAAAGACACACTTGACAATTCTAGAAGAGAGCTTGTCACGACCTAGAGTCAGATGATGAACGAATGCCAGACGTGGGGTATAAGAAAGAAATATCATTTTTGAGAAACACAATCAATAAAGGAATCTTTTCTCCTAACATAGAGGATGGCATACAATTCACTAGGTAATAAGCATCGATGACCGCATTACCCTTGAAGGAATGTGGGCCACAATTCTGAATAAGGAGTATCGTGGTCACATCAAATAGATGATATTGTGTGTTCAACAACACCGTTGTGCTGAGAAGTGTATGTATAAGAAGTCTGATGCATAATGTCAAGAGTCCTTAAGAACCGAGACATCTGAATGGTACATATCTCAAATGCATTGTCAGAACTAATATACTTAATAATAGCCGAAAAACATTCTTTATTTCATAAATAAAGGATTGAATGGTAGACCTTACTTTAGACTTGTTTTCAAAAGAAAATCGGTGATAATATAGAGTAACCATCGATAGCTATAAGATTAAACATGTGCCCTTGATGGTCCGGGACACGACTAGGACCCCAGATATCAAAGTGGACTAGTTCAAATAATATGCTGCTATTCTGACTCTGACGACCATGAAAAGTAGACCAGTGATGCATCCGAAGCTGGCAAACCTCACACTAAAAAGTGGGCTGAGAAGAGATCTGAGGGTGGACTTGAAACATCTTCTAAAGAAGAAGGTGGACAAGCTGAAGATGCCACATGTACATAGAGATTGATCTAGTGGGAATGGAAGAAGCACCATCATATGGAGATTGGACTAGTCTGTAGAGGCCTCATTGCTTATGGCCACTTCTAATCACCGTATCCGCGAGTATGTCCCGAAACACGAGAGAAGATGGATCAAATATGGCATGCTAATGCAAATACTTAGTGATATGACTAATAGACAATAAATTCGTAGAGAAATGAGTGATTGAAGCAGATTCTACAGACACATAGATGGCGTCAAATAGATCTTCCCCTATCCTCTAATAGGGGAATGAGTCCCATCTGCAATGACAAATGATCTGCGTGGAGGTATAGATATGTAAAATGGACATGAGCTTTTTATTTGCACAAATGATAAGATACAAGAGAATCCATGATCCACTCTATCATGTCTACCATACGATAACTGGTAAAAGCGCATGCTATATTTGAGTAGCTAAAAGAAGCTCTGGCTCCGAAGAGCCCACAAAAAGCAGTAGTAGTGGCGACAATAGGTGTCATAGTCTCTTTTAGACGAGAGACAATATCATCCAACTTCTGATCAACTGAAGTTAAAGTAGGCTCAACTTGCTCGGCCACACGAGCAGACATAGGGTATTCGTGCTTCACTTAGCAGGTCTCCTTCGAATGATCATGACGATGACAATAAGTTCATGGCTGACGCTGACGTCCACCTCCTCTACCACAAGCATCACATCCTCTGAACTGAGATGTACCTCCTCTACCACGAGATACGGCCATTACATATTAGGTATGAGTAGTAGCAGTAGATGAGACCATGATCCTGCAAAGTCTGTTGTAAGCCTTCTCCATCGGAGGTATATATGCACCTGTGAGAAATTGGGTGCATGTTGCATCTTACTCAGAGTCAAAGTTGCCAAAAAAACTCCAATCATTGTGGTATTCATGTACTCCATATGCTGCTCTATAGACGTGGTCACGAGCATGAAGATGTGCAGCTTCTCAAACATGACCGAAGCGAATAGAAACTATGCAGAGGATGACCACTTTGTTTGGTTGTGAAAATGTCATGTAGCTGCGGGATCTTGGTCTCATTCTTCTCCTGACCATAGGTGGCAACAAGGATATTCCACATTGCCTTAACATTGGGCTGATGCACGATATAATTGGCTCTCTTTGTGGTATGAGTACCAAATAGCCATACACGCATGTATACGTCATCCTGCTTCCATGAATTATTCATCTCAGTCTTGTCAGATGGTTCTAGTCGTGTTAGAATGTGCTTTCTATTATTGCACTGCATAAGGATCATGAACTGTATCATAAACTGCATGTACCATAACTCATAATTGATCTCACTCATCGTCATGATGGGTGCCGGGCTCTTGAAGGTAGCGGAGGAGGAGAAGTTGCCTTTGATTTCTGACATGATGATAAAGAGATCAGAAAAAGGACATGACGGGGGCTACAAACCAATCTAAAGGTGTATACACGATTATATGGGAGTTGGTCGTGGTTGTAGAATACTACAACCACGCCCTCGAATTCGGGTCCGCACTAGGGTTGATAAGATGATTTATTGGTATGAAATTACCCTTTTTCGGTCATAATCAGAACAACAATCTCAGACTTAGAAGAAGTACCATGGAAAGAAGCATATAGTATTGGACTTATAAGCCCTTGGCAACCCATTAATGCAATAAAAGTTATTGTTTTATCATGTCCATCTAAAATGAATGATTGCAAATGTACTTAATATTAAGGTCCTTTTGTACAATTAAGGTTATGTACCATGGCCATATTGAATATCATGCAGTTGGGAGGACACAACTGACTTAACATGTGATAATAAAGATCTCTAATCTGAGAAGAGATGACAATCTTTCTTTAAAGACTGATTTCCAACCGACTTCTTGATATAGGCCTTATGCATATGAATTGTGATTCAGAGGTGTCAGAATAGTCTAAGTCAAATAGATGACTTGATGATGTCAAGATAAACTAATCGTAAATGTCATGATCAGGCACTCATCCTTTGACTGGAGACAGATATGCATTAATATGTCCGAGTGTGCATATTTGATAGATCAATAGGTTGGTGGCCTAACCAAGCTCCATATACTGGCAAGTTGATGTGCACGTGAAGACATATGAGAGGTATGATCTCTCAAAGGAATCATAACGGTTTATAGTTGATGAACCGAGAGACGGAGCTCACTCATGTTTTTTGGAGTCAAAATGACTTCCATGCACAGTCGTCTTATTTATGAAATAAGACACACGTTCGAGATATTAATATATGCTTTTGGAAAGTAAATGATTAATTAAATGATTAATATTGTTGACTAATTATCGAATGAGAAATCTATCGATATATTCCGAAGAAGAGGATGTGAACTTCGGGTATATCAAAGTCTTCCAGTAGGAATGATAAATGAGTACTGGGAATACTCAGGGTTAAATTTATCATAATAGATCATCTACCATGACACTTCCATTTCGAGGTAATGATGAAACCGAATGGATTTTAGTGACTCTATTCATTAGCTTAATGATTTGATAATTAATTGTATTAAGTCCCACTTCATTGGAACCTAATATCCAATTCCAATTCCATTTTCAATGTCTAAATGTTGAAAAAAGAATTGGTAACGGAAATGCAAATAAATACACTTCTTGAGCTCATTTCTTAATTCCAAATGATATGGACTTTGATTAGATATGGCCAAGGAAGCTGGATTCAGATCACTGACACTTTCTCCTGCTCATGGAGAGTGTGATGGATTTCGTTGCGCTCACTTAGAGTGTAAACTGTTACATCTCAAGCTCAACATTCGTAAGTGATACAATTTTACAAAAATAGTATAAACCATGGAATTGGATAATTTTTCACATTTCAAGTTATTGTACATGGTCTCCTAAAAAAGTCACTATACATGGATACAATAGTTAAGCAAAATGTAGATGGTAGCATCGACAGATACAAGGCATGCCTGGTTGCGCGAGGGTTTACTCAGACATACAGGGTGGATTATCTTGACACATTCTCACCAGTTGCTCGTCATTCCACCTTACAGATTCTTCTCTCTGTTGTCGTGGTTTGTGATTAGCCGTTGTTTCAGTTAGATGTCAAGAATGCATTTCTGTAGACCTAAAAGAGGAAGTCTACATGCAACAACCTCGTGGATTTGCTGTTGAGGGGGAGTGTTCACATGTGTGTAGACTTCATAAGGCGATCTATGGCCTTAAGCAGAGCCCTAGAGCTTGGTTTTAGAAGCTTTCAGACTTGTTTGAGAAATAAGGGTACAAACGTTCGAATGCAGATCATTCCCTTTTTATATAGAAAACATCCAGAGGTATGATTGCTATTATGGTATATGTGGATGATATTTTTATTACAAGAGATGACATACAATGAATGAAGAGGGCGAAAGAACTTTTGGGTCGTGAATTTGTCACCAATGATCTTGGAGCTCTTAGATACTTTTTGGGAGTGGAGTTTGCCAGAAATCAACAAGGGCTTGTGATGACCCAGAGGAAATACATTATTGATTTGGTAAGTGACACATGCGTGGATGTCGACCTGCCACGACAATCATGGATCCAAGCATGAAACTATATGATGATACTGATGGGGTTGATAGGAGGAGATACAAAGAACTGGTAGGAAAGCTCATGTATGTTACCATTACCAAACCCGATATTTCTTTTGCTGTTAGTCGGGTGAGCCAGTTCATGGAGCAACCGCGTCAGGTCCATATGGATGCTATACAGATGATACTCAGGTATCTTAAATCATATCTAGGTGCAGGTCTACTATTTAGAAAAGGCAAGGAGGTCACCATCTCAACATGCGTAGATGCAGACTATGCAAGGTGTCCAAAGGATAGAAAGTCAACAACTGGATTTGTTGTATATGTTGGAGATTCTTTTGTCTCATCTCATGGAGGAACAAGAAGCAAACTGTTGTAGCCAGATCTATTGTTGAGTCTTAATATATGGCTATGGCCCAGGTTAGTATAGAAATGATGTGGTTCGAGTTGTTCTTACAGACTATATATAGAGGTTCCCCTTCGTATGGTACTGGAATGTGACAATCAGACTGCTATATTTATTGCAAATAATCTAGCATTTCATGAACACACCAAGCACATCGTGGTTGATTGGCACTATATACGAGATATGATTCAGAAGGGGTTTATTTCCACATCTCATGTCAGCTCAGGGGACCAGACTGCAGATATCTCCACCAAGGCCTTACTCAGAGGACCTTTTCAGAAGTGCTTGTCCAAGCCGAGCATGATCGACATCTACGCTCCATCTTGAGGAGTGTAGAGATGTATCTATGTTACGTTATTTATTTCCTGTTCTCCGCACTGTTTCTTAATTTCCTTTACTTATGAATGTCTTGTGTAATTTACCCACATGCTACTTTCCTATATAAGAGAGCCTAGAGTTCATGGAATAAACAATTCTCTCCTTTTTCACAACATGATTTACATTAGAATTTATATTGGATTTACATTTTGTTTTGGATTTATGAATATGATTCATAAACTTCGACGGTCTTTCTCATAAAATCATCAATTATGATAATTTGATTATCATAATGATAATTAAGAAACAAAATCAATGCAACAAACATGGGGGGGGGGCGTGTGCGTTGAGAGTCCTAATTGGATTAGACTCTCATGTTTGTTGATTGATTTGTTGCATTATTTATTGTTGACGCATATAAGCTATTTGTATCTCTTTGTTATTTTATTTTCTTGTTATTCTCTTTATGTAATTTACCCATAGGCTACTCTCCTATATAAGAGAGCCTAGGGCTATGGAATAGATCATCTCATTCACGTTTCCCAACATGGTATCAGAGCGACGGTCCTAGACCGGAGTTCTCGAGACCCTAACCCTAACCCGCCCCACCCGCCGGCCTCTCTTCTCTTTCTCTCTTCTCGGCGCCGCTCCGTCTTCGATCCGATCGCCGACTTCTCCGATCGTCTGCGGTGCATCTGCGCATAGCGCATCTTGCGCGCAAACGCATCTCGCGCGCATCCTACGCGCATCTCGCGCGCAGCGCTACTGTGCGCCTGTGCGTCTCGCGCGCATCCAGCGCCTAGCGCGACGCATCCAGCGCGCACCACTGTAGCGCCTCCAGCGCATCCAGCGGCGCACCAGCATCCAGCGCCTGGCGCGGCGCATCCAGCGCGCACCCAGCGCCTAGCGGGCCTCCAGCAACAGTGCGCGTCGCACCTCTGTAGCGCCTGCATCAGCCTGATTGTGCGCATCTCGTTGTGTGTGCACGTGCGTCTTGCACGTGCCTGCGTGCCCTAAGCCCCAAAACACTAGGGCACAGATCTTGATATACATGGGGTTAGTTGCTTGACGTCTACACACGCAACTAATCCCGTCTATGTCATTGTAGACAAAGATTGTCATCTCTCAGTCACTCCAGTCTTCCATCTCCAGTATGACAGAAAGCAAGGCAGATATCCCGTCTATGGGCGCATTTCGTGGTCCATCGCCCATTGTCAAGATGGATGGTACAAACTATGAACTGTGGGCAATGCAGTTCATGAGTATGATGAAGTCTACAGGTAAGAAGCACATTCTTACCGAGCCCGAGCCTGCAGAGAAGACTGGAGTTCATGCCTCATTGGAGGCCGATGATGCATATGCCAAGGTGTGGCTATCTGGCACATTGGCTATTGAAATCGCCAATGACATTCTACATCAACCTACAGCCAAAGACATGTGGGATATCCTAGCAGCAACGTATTCTCAAGTAAAGAATGAGACGAAAATCCTGCAACTACAACATGATATATTCACGATAAAGCAGAACGGTCGTCCTTTACATTCTCTCTATACATCATTGAGAGGGATGTTCGAGAAGCTCTATAGCTTCATGCCTCTTACTGCCACACCAGAACAGCAGAAGACATACATGAACGCGACGATGGTGGGTGTGTTTCTCGCTGCACTTGACCCAGAGTATGAGGCAGCACGTTCACAGATTCTGGCAGACTCGACTATTCCTCCCATGGAGGAAGCTTTTCACAGACTGAGCAGGATCACAGTACCTTCAGCAGCAGCGAATCAGAATCCCTCAGCTATGGCGGCCAACAGAGGCCGCGGTTTTCATCATCAAGGCCGTGGACGTACCCCTCGTGGAAGGGGTGGCCGCACTAGGCCAACATGCTCATATTGTCACCGGATCGGACATACTGAAGACACATGCTACTCGAAGCATGGATTCCCTGCATCTGCACGAGCCGCTGAGCAGATAGAGCCCCCGTCTGCTTCTACACTGGATCAACGATTTGATGACCTGGTTGCCCGCCTCAGGGGTATTATCCCACCATCTGGTCCAGCACCGACTACAGAGAGTCATACTGATGCTGCTGCTTCTGCTTCTGCCTCCACTAGTACTTCAGGTAGTACACTTGCACTCCACAGTAGTAGATCTGATACATTGCCATGGATCATGGACTCGGGCGCTACACATCATTTATGTGGCGACCAGAGTCTACTTACAGGATACACTCAGATCCTCCAGGACGGACAGTAGTTATTGCCAATGGCACGCATTCTCCTATTACGGGTCAGGGGGAGATTAGACTGACGTCGTTTATGCAGCTCAAGAATGTCCTACATGCACCGCATTTTTCTATGAATTTGTTGTCAATTAGTCAGATTACGAAGGATCTCCACTGTCAAGCTATTTTTTATTCATCTTCGTTGATTTTTCAGGACATCCGTACGGGCAACGTGATTGGTCATGGCTATGAGCAAGGAGGCCTTTATCGTCTGAACCAGACCCCGTTTGCCGGAATCACATCTTCTCCCGCTGAACGAGTATCTCCTCTCCTGTGGCATTTGCGTTTTGGTCATTTACCGCTTCAGAAGTTGCGTCTAGTTCTACCTTATGGTGTCTCTCACACACCTATCCAGTGTGAGGCGTGTCAGTTGGGAAAGCATCACAGGTCGTCTTTTCCCAGTAGTCAAGGTCGGAGTAGTAACTCCAAGTTCGAGTTGTTTCATGTCGATGTCTGAGGTCCGAGTCGTGTTCCCGATCATCAGGGACACAGGTTTTATATTGTTTTTGTGGATGATTTTTCTAGAGCATCATGGGTGTTTCTAATGAAAAATAAGTCTGAAGCAGGAAATATTGTTATCCACTTCCTGAATGAAATTCAAAATGTTTTTTCCACATCTGTCAAAATTGTGAGAAGTGATAATGCCTTAGAGTTGTGCACCAACATTCTAGCCAATTACTATTCTTCAAAAGGAATTATTCACCAAACATCTTGCGCTCATACCTCTCAACAGAATGGGGTTGCTGAAAGAAAGCACCGTCACCTACTTGATGTCACAAGGTCTCTTCTTATTCAGAGTCATGTTCCGTACTCCTACTGGGGTGATGCAGTCCTTACTGCATGTTACCTTATCAATCGTATGCCTTCGTCTGTTTTGAATGAACAAATTCCTTTTTCACTCATTTATCCTGACAAGGATCTGTTCAGTCTTACCCCTCGTGTGTTTGGGTCAGTTGCATTTGTTTACCAGTTGTCGCCTGGTACTGACAAGCTCTCTCCTAGGGCTGTCAAGTGTATCTTTGTGGGGTACCCCAGAACTCAAAAGGGGTACAAGTGTTTTGATCCTGTGCGTCGGCGGTATATGACCAGTACAGATGTTACATTTTTTGAATCTGTTATGTATTTTTCAGATTCCGGCCACATGCAGCTACCACCCATATATCCAGATGCCGTATTCATGGAACCACCATCACCATTGCCACAGTCACCACCACGGCAACAGCCACCACCACCACCACCACCACCATCATCACTAGTATCCCCGCTACCATTTCATTACACCAGCAGGCCTCCTCCAGCACATGGTCCTGACCCGTCAACTAGCTCGCCTATGGTATGTAATGAAAATATTAATGTTGGTGGATCTGACGACATTTCTCAGCAGGATACATTACAGGAGCATGGTGATAACATAGATGATCTGGAGGTTCCAATCGCTCTACGCAAGCCGAAGAGGAGCTGTGCCAAATATCCATTATCAGCAGCTGTGTCTTTTGAGAGGCTATCTGGAGACTTCAGGACGTTTGCATTGGCACTTTCATCTACAGACATTCCACGGAACCATCATGATGCTTTGCAGGATGCTAGATGGCGGCTAGCAATGGAAGAAGAGATGGCGGCACTTCAGTCTAGAGGAACCTAGAGTTTGGTTCCTATACCTCCAGGTGTTAGCCCGGTGAGTTGCAAGTGGGTGTTTACAGTTAAGCAGAATGCAGATGGTTCCATTGACAGGTACAAGGCACGCCTAGTTGCAAGAGGCTTCACACAGACATATGGGGTTGATTACCTTGACACGTTCTCTCCTGTGGCACGTCATTCCACTCTACGGATCCTGTTATCAGTTGCGGTTGCTAAAGACTGGCCACTATATCAACTGGACGTGAAGAATGCATTTCTGTATGGAGACTTGCAGGAGGAAGTCTATATGCAACAACCACCTGGTTTTGCTGTTGAGGGGGAGTGTTCCAAGGTTTGCAGATTACATAAGGCCATCTATGGCCTTAAGCAGAGCCCCAGAGCATGGTTTCAGAAGCTTTCAGACCTCTTTGAGAAACAAGGATATAAACGCTCCAATGCTGATCATTCCTTGTTCGTGCAGAAGACGGCGAGAGGTATCATTGTAATCATGGTTTATGTTGATGATATCTTGATTACAGGTGATGATGACCAAGGCATTAAGCAGGCAAAGGAAAGGTTGGGGACCGAATTTGTCACCAAGGACTTGGGAGTCCTTAGATATTTTCTGGGGCTGGAATTTGCTAGAAATCCATATGGACTAGTCATGACACAGAGGAAGTATGTCACAGATCTACTGAGTGAGACAGGTATGCTAGGGTGTCGACCTGCTACGACACCAATGGATCCTAGCATGAAGCTGTATGATGATGACACAGAAGAGGTGGATAAGAGAAGGTACAGAGAACTGGTAGGCAAATTACTGTATGTCACGATCACTAGACCTGATATACAGTTTGCAGTGAGTCGTGTGAGCCAGTTCATGGAGCAACCACGTCAGGCCCATATGGATGCAATACACATGATTCTGAGATATTTAAAATCATCTCCAGGTGCAGGCTTGCTATTTAAGAAAGGAAAGGAGATTTCTGTCACAACATGTGCGGATGCAGACTATGCAGGATGCCCCAAGGACAGGAAGTCAACATCAGGGTTTGCAGTCTATGTTGGAGATGCTATAGTTTCGTGGAAGAGCAAGAAGCAGACAATAGTAGCTAGATCCAGTGCTGAATCAGAATATAGGGCTATGGCCCAGGCTAGCACAGAAATGATGTGGGTGAAATCCTTACTTGCAGATCTATGTCTTGATATACCTCTTCCTATGATGTTGGAATGTGACAATCATGCCGCCTTGTTCATTGCAAATAACCCAGCTTTTCATGAGAGGACCAAGCATATTGAGGTCGACTGTCACTACATACGTGAAATGATTCAGAAGGGGTTCATTGCTACATCTCACGTCACATCAGAGAATCAGACTGCTGATATTTTCACCAAGGCATTACTTAGAGGCCCATTCCAGAAGTGTGCGTCCAAGCTGAGCATGATTGATATCTATGCTCCATCTTGAGGGGGAGTGTTGACGCATATAAGCTATTTGTATCTCTTTGTTATTTTATTTTCTTGTTATTCTCTTTATGTAATTTACCCATAGGCTACTCTCCTAATATAAGAGAGCCTAGGGCTATGGAATAGATCATCTCATTCAAGTTTCCCAACATTTAGCAATTGATGTAACTGGTGATTAAATGGAGATAAATCAAGTCCTTTATCTTGTTGAATGAGGACTATATCTTGGCCCTTGATCCATGATACAATGGACCATATGGTGGACGTCTACCATGAGGAGAATGCTCCTCTTGGACATCCACCCTTGCTATAAAAGAGATGACAATGCCTCTCTTTCAGAAACATGCTTGTACTCACCAAAGGCAAAGAAAAGAGGCCTCCTGTCTCAAGTCCGATTCGACGAGAGAGTACTTGTGGGCGTACGAATGAAATATGTGCTTCCCATTATCTAAGACGACGATCCGAGCGAGGAACCTCTTGATTTCGTTGTAGGAAATCCACCACCTTCTTCAAGAGCACATGGCGTCGAAGAAGATGAAGTTCTACGAGCAGTTAGTCTGACAACACGATGGTAGCACGACGATAGCGGAGGTCTCAACAAAACCCTAGGTGGACAACCACCAATAGTTGAGAGAGAGATGGAGCACATGCATAAAGAGAGAGAGAGAGTTATTGAACTTTTGCTTCAATTTAACTGTGTAGAGAAAAGGGCTAAGGTTAGCCATTCTTTTATAAAAAAATAGATGGCTAATGCAATTCTCAACAAAACCCTAGGTGGATAGCCATCAATAGTTGAGAGAGAGATGGAGCACGCGCATAGAGAGAGATAGAGTTATTGCAACTTTTGCTTCAACTTAATTGTGTAGAGAAAAGAGCTAAGGTTAGCCATTCTTTTATAAAAAATAGATGGCTAATGCAATCCGAATTGCATCAATGACCAAGATTTTCTTGCAAAAATTTGCAATAATAATAATAATTAATTTTAAAAGAAAAATAAGGTGAAGATATTTTTCGACAAATTTAACTCAGTTAAAATCAATCTCATTCTCATTAATAAAGAAAAGAGATAGAAGAAAGCCACCTTCCAAGAATGAGAAAGGAGATTGCCTCCTTCCTCATTTAGAGGGTGGAAATCCACATTTAGATATGGAGAGAGATTTTCTCTCTCCATTCTCTTTAATGTAATCGTATTACATTAAATCTTTATTTATAGAATTTTTTTAACAAAATATCACTAAATAATTTGCAAATTATTTGTGACAATTACAAACAAATTATTGATTAAATTATGAATCATATTCATCTATTTAATATTAAATGTAAATCATATTTACATTTAATTGTATAATGTGAATCCAATTCACATTTAATTGTATAATGTGAATCTATTTCACATTTGCTTACAAATTATGAATCCTATTCACAACTAAATCTCTTTAGGATATTATGATCTCATCCACAATATCCATGATTATTATGGATAATGCTATCCACATTAATCATATCTATGATAATTGAATCCAACTTAATTATCCAAGATGTCTATCCACATGTGTCTACGTAACGTGAATCATATCCACATTATTAATGCTAATTAGATCATATTTAATCATCAATTTTCCTATGTTCAATTATCATTTAATGTAATTATTCTTGAACTCTTTTAAGGATAGCGTGCCTTCTACTCGGATACTTGAAGATAAGGATATGATGACTGTATATCTAATGTATAGTGACTTGGGTAGTGAGATCTATTCTCATATCCAGATCTAGAAGACCTCTTAAAGATGTCTGATCAAGTCAAACATAATATCAAACCTTCTTATTGCATCCAAATCATATTCAAATCAATGTATCAACATTTTGATAACTAGCCTACTGGGTGGAGTCACCAAAATCCAAACATGTTTCATCATTCCATCGGAATGGAAGCGTCACAGTTATACAATCGATTAAGATCACACCACCCTCGAGTATTTCCAATTCTCGTACATCCTGCATACTATAAGAATGATTAAACCCAAAAGCTCTGATCTTATTTGAACTGTATCCTTCAGGGTTTTATCGTTAAGTTTCTCGTTCGATCATTGGGAATGGATATCGATCATATACTTTCCAAAAGCATATATCATACCTTCAAATCCCATCTTGTTTCAAATCAAGATCAACTGATTCTCTGCCATGAGTTTTCCTCCCCGTTGGATTAGTTGGGTGAAGCATTCGATGAAGTGTTGGGTGAAGCGATCGTTGGGATGATTAACTGAGCAAGCATGGTTTTCCTCCTCATTAGATTAGTTGGGTGAAGCATTGTATAACTGCTGCACCCTTTGCGGTGTTGGTCAACGACCACCCTCAAGATGATTTTTTCCAGCCTCAACGTGGTGTCCGTCAAGGTTGTCCTCTTGCTTGTTACTTACCATTACGACAGATGTTTTATCTTGCATGATGAATCACATGGTCGAAAACGGTTTAACCAAAGTCTATTCAGATGGAGATTTATCTATTATGCTGCCGCAGTATGTGGATGACACCATTTTCTTCATCGAGGGTGCTAAGGAGGAGGCACAAGAAATGGCATTAACCTTAGACATTATAGCGAATTGTCCAGGCTTGCTCTGAACTACAGTAAATCTATCTTTGTGCCTTTTGGCCTATCTGTGTGAGGGATTGTGCTGTGGTCCTTGGTACGAATTATTCTCTGCCTATTAGTTATCTAGGTGTCTCTCTTGCCATGAGGAGGATCAAGATTGCGGATTGGCTTCTGCTGGTTGTGAAGATGGAGAAGAAGCTGGCGGGATGGAAAGCAACCCTTCTCTCGCGTGGGGGAAGACTTGTTTTGGTTAAAGCGGTTCTCTCTTCCATTCTGGTGTTCTTTATATCTTCCCACTTGTTTCCTAGAGGTATCAAATCCAGACTTAAGAAGATAATGCGTAGATTCTTATAGGGAAAGTCGGGGCAGGAAAGTGTTAGGATTCATTTAGTGGACCAGGAGACTGTTTGATTACCTAAAGTGGACGGTGGACTTGGGGTAAGGAGCTTGGAAACTATAAATAAAGCCTTACTTGTCGAAGTGAGTGAGCCATTTATGGGGTAGTGAGGATGATATTTGTTGCCGTCTTCTTCGTAGTATCTATTCCATTGAGGACTATAATGTTCATACGCAACCTCCACAGGTGCATCTTTTGGCCTTCTGGAAGAGTATTTGCTCGGTTATGCCTCGTTTCCACGATCTGTTTCGGGTGGTGCTAGGAAATGGACAATCTTTTGCTTTCTAAAAGGACGACTGGTCTGGTGCGGGCACTTTAGCTACTCGATTCCCTCGGCTGTTTGCTTTGGTTGTTGATTAGGATGCGCGGATCTCTGAATGTTGGACATATGGAATTGGATGCCTTCTTTTGTTACTGATTTCTCGGACCAACGCTTCGAGGAGTTCCTATTATTACTTGATTCTCTCGGTCTTTGCAATAGAACTTCGGCGAGGAGGAACCATTGGGTGTGGCGGGATAATTCTTTCGATGTTAGGAGGGCTTACCGTGCGATCTCCATGCCACCTCCCATGAGGACGGACTCTCTGATTCGGGACTGTAATCTGATTTGGAAACTGCATCTTCCTAGCAGAGTTGGTTTCTTTTTATGGCTATTGAAAAGAAGGCGGATCATGACTAGGGACCGCTGCTTGAAGCTCTTCCAGGACATTTCCGACCGATGCCCTCTTTGTGATTCATATATTGAAACTATGGACCATCTCTTCTTTAGATGCATTAAAACTAAGGCGATATGGGAAGACAATGATCTGAATTAGCTGAGCACACGGGATCTAGACAGCTTCTGGGAATCCGTGTATTCTGACAGGAATCGACCCTGTCTGGTTATCCTTCGCCCTCTTGCTTTGATTTGGTCTATTTTGTTGGATAGGAATGGTTCTCTTTTTTTCCAAAGGGATTTTTACACCCATAACCCTGAGTAATTTCGCAATAACAGTCATAACCCTGTATAATCATGAATTACATGAGAAACCCTGTATAGTCACTCCGTCTCACACCCATAACCCTCTGTTAATTTAAGATGTTAACTCAACCATATGATGAGTTAATCTAACTCATCCTCGATCAACGGTCAGGAAATAAGAAAAAAATATTCCTCTCCCATTAGCCTCCATCCACCATCCTCAGCTCACACACCCCTCACCCTCCGACCATCGGCCCCACCGTCTCTGCCACACCTCAAACTGCTGGAACGGTGGGATTTCGAGCGACGAGCTAGAGGAAAACGATGATAGCGAAGGAGCAATGAACCGGGGAAGGGGAGGGGGGCTGGAGGAGGCTGCCGGGAATAGGAGGAGTGCGTGGCAGGGCTTCGTGCTGGGGGGGGGGACTTCTGCAGGGTGAGGAGAAGCTCCACGCGGGTCGGGGGGCTTCAAGCCGCAGGAGAGGAGAAGCTCCGTGCGGGGTCAAGGGGCTTCAAGGAGATCGGCGTGGGGGGTTGTGCTGGTGGGGGGGGACTGAGCTTTGCAGGGCGGCGGCGGGGGCTTTGCAGGAGGATTGCGGGGATGCACAGAGTTGGCCGCGGGGAGGGAGGGGGGGTAGGGTGGCGGGGGGAGCTTCGACCTGCACAGAGGTGGCGGGGCTTTGAGCGGAAGGGGCTGTAGAGGTGAGCGTGCGGGGGGGGGGGGGTGCAAGGCAGCGGCGGGGGTTTGTAGGAGGGTTGTGTGGGGGGCTTCGACTTGCACAAAGATGGTCGCGGGGAGGGGGAGGGCTTTGAGGGGAAGGGGAGAGGGGCTGCAGAGGTGACCATCGGCCGGGGTAGGGTGGCGGGGAGCTTCGACCTGCACAGAGGTGGCGGGGATTTGAGCGGAAGGGGACGGGGGCTGTAGAGGTGAGCGTACGGAGGGGGGGGTGCAAGGCAGCAGCGGGGGTTAGTAGGAGGGTTGCGCGGGGGCTTCGACCTGCACAAAAATGGTCGCGGTCGACGCGGGGAGGGGGGAGGGCTTTAAGGAGAAGGGGAGAGGGGCTGCAGAGATGACCGTCGACCGGGAGGGAGGGCGGCGGCGGGGGCTTTACAGGTGGTTTTCGGGGGGCTTCGAGCGTACGGGGGGGGGGGGGGGCTGCAGAGGTGGTCGCGGTAGGGGGAGGGCTTCGAGGTGGTCACGACATTCTTCGCCTCCATTCAGATCTATCGTGGACCAGTCCCGAGCTTATATCCACAAAACTAAGATCCCTTCGTATAGCTTCTTTCCGGCACTTCTTGGGACGTCCGCACCCTCTCTTAGCCGGCTCAACATCCCAACACTTGCATCTCCTAACTGGTGCATCAGTTGATATTCTTTGCAAATGATTAGACCATCTTAAGCGGTTTTCTCGCATCTTATCCTCGATCGGAGCTACACCAACTTTCTTTCTGATTGCATCATTCCGAATTCGTTCTTTACATGTGTGTCTACACATCCACCTTAGCATTTTAATTTCTGCTACAACCATTCTCTGCACATGTCTATGGTTCATAGGTCAATATTCAGATCCATAGAACATAGCAGGTCTCACGTCTGCTTTGTAAAAGTTTCCTTTTAAATTTTAAAGGAATTTTCTTATCACAGTGTACAACAGAGGCTCCTCTCCACTTTAGCCAGCCTCCATTTATTCTATTAGTAACATCTCCATCAATTTCCCCATCATGTTGCAAAATAGATCCCAGATATCTAAAAGAATCACTCTTCCGAATGTTATCATCAACAATCTTCACCTCCATTCCTTCAACATTGCTTCCATCAAAGGTGCACTCCATATATTCCGTCATAGCCTTACTTATACGAAATCCTTTAGTCTCCAACTCATGTCTCCAGATCTCAAGCTTCTCATTTACTCCATCTCTAGTATTGTCAATCAACACAATATCATCAACAAATAACATACACCAAGGCAACTTATCTTGAATGTGATTTTCAACTCGTCCATAATCAAACTAAAAAGAAATTGACTCAAAGTCGAACCTTGATGTAAACCAATGTTGATGTTAAAATAGACAGTCTTCCCAGACGGGGTCCTTATACAAGATAAAGCCGTATCACACATGTCCTTTATGAGGTTAATGTATAGGACATGCACTTGTCTCTTCTCCAAAATTTTCCACAATATCTCTCGTGGGACCGAATCGTAAGCCTTCTCCAAATCAATAAAGATCATACGAAGGTTCTTCCCTTTAGCTCTATAAATCTCCATTGTTCTCCTTAGCAAATGGATGTCTTCCATAGTTGAGCGACCTGGTATGAATTCGAATTAGTTTTCTTTTACGTTGGAAACTTGCCCCAATCTTCTTTCTATCATACGTTCCCAAATTTTCATAATGTGACTCATCAGCTTTACACCTCTGTAATTTGAACAATTTTGAATGTCTCCTTTATTCTTATAAAGAGATGCCACGATTCTCCTCCTCCAATCTTCAGGCATTTTCTTGCTTCGTCAAATAATTTGAAGAGATTCGTAAGCCAAGTCAAATCGCGCTCACCTAAAACTCTCCATACATCTACAGGGATGTCATCCGGTCCTACACCTTTCCTAGATCTCATAACCTTCAAAGCCTCCTCTACTTCCTTTCTTTGTATCTGTCTATAGCTTGCACGATTCAAGTAACTTTCGCTACTAGCTAGATCACCCAAAGTGATCTCTCTATTTCCTTCCCCATTGAAAAGTTTATGGAAGTACTACTCCCATCTAGTCTCTATATCCTTCTGAGTTACAAGCACGTGACCTTCCTCGTCCTTAATGCATCTCACTTGAGAAAGGTCTTTGGTCTTTCCTTCTCTTTCTTTGGCCAACCTGAATATATCCTTCTGGCCTTCCTTAGAGTCGAGATTTTTATACAAAACTTCATAAGCTTTTGACTTAGCTTCGCTTACAACCTTCTTTGCTTCCTTTGCTATTTTATAGGTTGTGATAGTTTCCTTTGTTCTATCCTTAGACATATCTTTAAAGCATGCTCTTTTAATTTTTAGCTTCTCTTGCACCCCTTCACTCCTCCACCAAGCCTTCTTTTGACCTAGAGCTCCTCCCTTTGACTCGTCTAGCATCTCTGTGGCTACCTTTCGGATACAAGATGCCACTGCCTCCAACATCTCGTTTGCACTTCCGCTACAATCCCAAGCTAAGTTTTGTAAATCATTCTCCTTGAAGCTCGATTGCTTCAGTAGAAGATTCCACCATCTAGTTCTAGGCATGGAAGGACATATCGATAGCGGTATCGATATCGGTACCATGTCGATATCGATATATCGCCGATATATCAACGATATATCGACACCATATCGCCGACATCGAACCGAGATTGTGCATTTTTGGCCCGTCGATACCCGATATCGACCATATCAACTATATATCGGTGACCTGTCGGTACCGATATATCGCCGATATATCGCGATATGGTCGTCCATGGTTCTAGGGAACCTAGGAACCCTCCTTTTCTTGACCAACCTTTTTATCTGTACATCCAAGGCTAACAAGCGATGTTAGGTTGTCAAACTCTCTCATGGGATTACTTTGCAGTCTTTACAACACAATCGATCTCTTCTCCTCAATGCAAAATAATCTATCTGTGTTCTAGTTGGCCCACTCTTATAAGTAATTAAATGCTCTTCCCTCTTCTTGAAGAGTGTTTGCTATGAGAAGATCATATGCCGTTACAAAATCCAGAATGACTTTTTCCTCTTTTTTTCTATTCCCAAAACCATGTCCTCTATGAACACTAGCATATCCTGACGCATCTTTTCTCACATGTCCATTAAGATCTCCACATATGCAAATCATCTCTCTTTACGGGATTCCTAGTAAAATCTTATCCAGATCCTCCTAAAAAGTTTGTTTAGTCCTTTCATCTAAACCAATTTACGATGCATAAACTGAGATGATATTCAGAATTTCTTCTTCAAGCACCAATTTTAGCAAAATCATCCGATCTCCGAATCTTTGCACCTCAACCACATAGTCCTTCAATTCCTTACGAACAACCACTCCAACACCGTTTCTACCCTTATCTTTACCTGAATACCAAAGTGTAAAGCTTGTCTTCTCGATCTCCTTGCTTTCTCTCCAATCCATTTAGCCTCTTGAAGGCATAGTATATGAATCTTCCTTCTTTTGATCGTATCCACTATCTCTATCAATTTTCCAGTTAAAGTGCCAATATTCAAACTACCAATCCGCAATTTCTGTTGCAAAATCTTTTGGACTAACTTCTTTACTCGCATGCGTCCATTATACGAGAACCCTTGTAAATTTTGGACTGCATCCGGGCAGTGATGCAACGGATTTAGCTTAATTACTTGCATGCGTTCCTCATGCGAGAACCTTTGCAAATTTTGAAATACATCCATGCTGCGATGTGGCGGTCCTTGCCAATTTTTCATTACATTCGGACGATGCAACGCGTCGCAAGTAGGGAACGCCCTAACGAAATCTATATGTTTGTTTAAATCCATGTTGAAAAGATCCAACTGTCATGGGGAAACTTCCTAAATAGAAATTGTCTCCAACTGTTTTACATTGGTTGTCGGCTACCTAACGCATCCCTCCTCATTTACCCAGGCTTGGGACGGCCATGGTTGAGTCAAAATAGAAAGTGTCTGAGCCCGGGTTTGAACCAGGGACCTCTAGTGTGTGAGACTGGCGTGATGACCAACTACACCACCCAGACA